>CM062628.1:3237322-3644822 GCA_025617555.3 Puccinia polysora
ACACAAACGCTCTTGTTAAATCAGAAGGATCATCAAAAGCCAACGACGTTTCCCAATCAACCATGGAGGATATGAAAACCTCACATCAAGTAATAAAAACTCCGTCAATTATCCCTCTCAGCTCTCCAGGATTGGATTCAAACTACCTTGACTGGGCCATGATAATCAGGATCCACTTCCAAGCCTCAGGGGTTGGATATCTAATCAGCAAAAATCCCCAAAAACCGAATCAAGAAACTATAACCCAAGACAACCTTGCAGTATGCTCCGTCATATCAAGATCCGTAACCTCATCAAACTTCCAATTCATACCCAAGCATGAGGAAAGCGCCATTGGCATGTGGAACGCTTTGAGAGACGCGCAACAGGATAATTTGTCCAGTGGAAGAATGTACTGGTTGCGGAAACTTCTCCTCACAAGATTGAACAATAAAGAGATGACCACTCACCTTTCCAAAATTGTCTCCTACGGAGAAAAGCTCTCCTTTCTCATCACAACCAACAACCCTCTCACCGCCAATGATCTTCAGTCAACTGCAATTCTTCTCTCCCTGCCCAACAATTGGTTAAGCTGTGTGTCCAGCATGATGAACAAGGAGTTCGTTCCATCCACCAAACTTGTTGCAGCACTCAAACAGGAACACCTACGTCGTCAAACTTGAAACGAGGATGCCCTGGCTAACTCAGTGAAACTGCATCAACCAAAAGGATCAACAACTCAAAATTGGACAACCGAGAACCGACCAGCCAAGACTTACTTCTTCACGCATTGCAATGTTGAAGGACATTCTTTCTCCAGGTGTACTGAGGTACAAAAACTCCTACAACAACTGAAAAAGACAAATAATAAATCCAGGAACAGACCTGGAACAAGCGAACCGAAATTGGCAAATGCGAATATAAGCAAAACAGACCCAAACAACTAGGATTCTGACTCGGAAGACTTTTCCAACTCCCAAGTCATCATACATGCGGGTTTGGCGGATGTGTGCAACTCCACAAACATCATCACCAAACCGCGTAAAGATTTAAATCTTGACTCCGGATGTTCAGTTTCAATGACTCCTTACAGCGACCAAGTGAAAGACAGGGTCTCTGACAGCACGGTTTTTTGACTCGCAGACGGATCAACAATATCATCAACCAAAAAACAAATGATTCCATTTGGATTTGGACATCTCAAGTCTCTGGTTGCCCAGGACCTACATTATCCACTGCTCTCTATCTCAAACATATGCGACGTGGGACTAACTGTGGTATTTCAGAAAGACTCCTGTAAAATATTTGAAAATTCAGTGTCAAACATAAACATCAAACCACTGAAAACAGGATACAGAAAAGATAATCTGTATTATCTATTGCAAGATAATGTAAGCAACAAGGAATCAAACCACTTGAATATTGTCCAAACATCTGACAATAGTCTCTTTGGTTATCACTGCAGACTATCCCATCTCAATCTGAAGTCACTCCAGAAGTACCTCAAATTGCATGGAATAAAACCTTACCCAATGAACAAAAAGGAAGTCCAGCAATCCACCATATGCATTCAATCAAAAATGAAACGAAGGCCATTTCACTCCCGCTCAAGTTATTGGTCAACAAAATCTGGTGAACTCATTCACTCCGATGTTTGCAGCTTTGAGGAAGTCTCAAGAGAGGGTTACAAATATTTTTTTACTTTCATCAATGACTGTTCAAAAGCACTCTTTGCTTATCCACTTTGACTCAAATACAATGTTCTACCAGCTACTCAAGCCTTCATAGCACTTTTCAAAAACAAATACAACTTGAAAATTGTCGCCATCAAATCAGACAATGGAGGTGAATACCTCAATCAGCCCATGAAAGACTTTCTCTCCTCAAAGGGAATCTCCCACAAACCAGGACCACCTCACTCACCACAACTCAATGGAGTTGCCAAGAGGTCAAATCGGACCATCTCCAACCTGATTCAATGCTCCCTTCTATCATCAAACCTCCCTAAATCCTTCTGGGCAGATGCGCTACTCCACATCCTATTCTCCTTCAACTCCTATCAGTGCAAAACTCCACATGGTTTTGTCTCACCAAACTCTATCCTCAAATCACCCAATGTCAACCCAAAACACCTTCATCCATTTGGATGTCTTGTGTGGTACAAATTCCCCAAGGAAAACAGAAAAAAGCTGGATCAAAAAGGTCATCCTTCCATTCTTCTATCCTACCTAGCTGATCATTCAGGTTTCCGTCTGTTTGATCTGACTTCAAGAAAAATCATCAAATCTTGTGACTGCCTTTTCAACAACTCCTCATTTCCATATGGGAGGTTTTTCATTTCCAACAATTATCAACCTTCCATCCCAGTATATTTGACTTGGCCTGATGTTTCCCCACAACCATCCGTAACACCTCCCGCCCCTGCTCCCATCTCATCTCCCCCCCCTCATACCCCTTCTTTCCCAAACCCCCCCCCCCACTCCTCCAATTCCGCCTCTTTCCAATTCCCCATCCCCCTCAATTCCTCCCGCCCAGCCCTTCCAATCATCCGGTCCTGCTCCATCTGCTGATTTGGACATTTTCCCTCCCTTCTGCCTCATACCGCCTACGACTTCTCCGCCATCCCCTAATTTCCCTCTCCCCTCAATCCTGCCTTCCTCTTTGGATCATCCCTCTCCCCTCCATCCTCCTCTTTGTGCTCCCCCACGCCCGCCTACCCCACGTTGCTCCTCTCGCACGTCTTGTCCCCCTTCCCGCTTTGGAAACTTCTCCTGTCACGCCTCGGTTAAGGACGATCTTAAAGCCCCAGCAACCTGGAAGCAACTCCTTCGATTGCCCCACCGTTGCTGCTGTATCGCCTCCACTCAGGACAAGATGTTGTCTCTTCACGGGATGAACACATGGACCCTTTTACCCCCTCCCAAAGGCCGCAGGATCATTTGCAGCAAATGGGTCTTCAAAGTGAAAAGGCGCCCGGATGGCTTGATCATTAAGCTGAAAGCCAGGCTTGTTGCCATGGGGTATTCTCAGGTTCAAGGCCTGGATTTCTCCGAAGTCTTCGCGCCAACTCTGCGGCTTGAAACGTTACTCCTGCTGCTCAGCCTGCTGGGCCACAAAGGGTGGGTTGGTTGCCAGCTCAATTTCAAGACGGCTTTCCTCAATGGCCACTTGGATGAGCCTGTATTCATGTCTCAGCCGCCTGGTTTTGAGGATTGGACACATCCGGACTGGGTTCGCAAGGTTACCAGAGCTATATACGGACTGAAGCAATCCCCCCGTCAATGGAACATTGAGCTCAACGCCGCCCTTCTATCTATTGGTCTCTCTTGCTCCTCGTATGATCCCTCCCTTTACTACAAACTCGATGGCGGCGTTCTTGTTGGGGCTGTCACCGCCCATGTTGATGACCTTGCCATTGTTGGTACTTCCTCATTTGTCACCTCCTTTGTGAAGGCCATCAGCAAAAGCTTCAAGGTTGGCTCGGACGAGGACCTCCCTCTCTTCCTATCCATTTCCATCACCCGTGACCTTCCCGCCAAGTCCGTTTCCATATGTCAAAGTCATTACATCTCCTCAGTTATGAACTCCTTCTTTCCTGGGGATTCTGTCACAGCCCGGACCCACACTGATGTCCATTTCAAAAGTCTTTCCCCTCGCACTTCAAGCTTGCCTCCCTCCCCGGCGCGTTACAATCAGCTCATAGGTTCTCTTCTATGGGTATCTCAATGCACCCATCCGGACGTAGCCTTCGCCGTTAACCGACTCTCCCAATTCCTCACCAATCCCTTGCTCGACCACTGGAACGCCGCCCTCCAATTTCTTTGCTTTCTCCACACTACCCGCGACCACCGTCTGACTCTGGGCGGTCCCTTCCTTCCACTATCTGGGTACAGCGACTCAGATTGGGCCGAGGACAAGGAAGATAGAAGGTCCACCTCCGGCCACACATTCCGTTTAGGCTGCGGGGCCATCTTGTGGAAATCAAAAAAGCAGCCTACACTATTGCTCTCCAGCACCAAGGCGAAGTACAAAGCCTTTTCCGACTCATGCAAGGAGGGTCTTTGGCTTTGCAGCATCCTGGTTGAGCTACGTCTTCGGGATGGGTCCCTGGTACCTTTACTTGTTGACAACGCAGGCGCCAAGGCTCTCGCCAAACATCCAGCACACCACTTGCAAACCAAGCACATTGATGCTTGTCACCACTTCATTTGAGAGTGTGTTGACAAAGGGGTCTTCACCGTAGGTCACATCACTACTAAGGACATGCTAGCGGATATTCTAACCAAGCCTCTATCTCGTGTTCTCCTTGAATCCCATCAGCGGATGTTTGGTCTTACAGGCCATGGTTAGCAAGGGGGGGTGTTGGAATACCTCTCCATCTCTCTGTTATTTCTTCCATCAGATCTGTATTCCTCTATCCAGCCATGTCCTATGTCTTCTTCCTTCTTTCATTACCTCCTATATTCTCTGTGTTTTCCTTACTTATCATCTGACCTCACCTACAACCACCTGTCACCTGTGCGCACTCAACCACCTCTATCTCACACCTCACACATTCTCATACTCACATGTCACAGCTCCATACTGGTTGTACACTACCTGAGGACAGACTGTGGAGCCAGACCAGAGGTTTCCTTCCTCATCCTTCTGTCTAACTCTCAATCTGCATATCCTCAGGTAAGTAAAATATTCTTCTCTTTATTCTTTTCTTTTGATCTCACAATTATCTCTGACATGAAACTCATTTTTCTGTCTGACTCTCAATCTGCATATCCTCAGACTCCAACATACTTCAATCTAGCATGTGAAGGATTTGGTGTTTATGAAGGGCCATGTCTCAATGGACATCAAAGGCAAACTCACACTAGGACAATTGGGTGTCAATGAATGATCCATGAAAGTAGGGAAGTAGCAGATCCCATGTGGAATATCTCCACTAGAAATGGCCTACACAATCATCAACCATCTGAAAGCCCTTCAGTTCATCTTCAACTGAGGAGAATTGAGGGGAAAGCCTTGGATCAACTCAAGGAAGGAATGAAAGATGGGTTCAAAAAGGTGAAACTTAAAATTAAATTGAGAAAGATTGATGGTGGATGATACATTGAACATAGAAGAATCTCTAACAATAAATTGAAGTTAAAGCAAGCAGAGCTGGATGGGAAAGGTGTGATGGATGTTCTATTGGAAATGCTCCAGGAATTCCGGTGGGTTTCCAGGTTGAATTGGGTGGAGAGGGTCATCCAGAGGCCCTTTTCTTGGCTCATCCTGAGTCTATAAAAATTTACAAAAGATTCCATTATATTGCTTTGTTGGATTTTACTCATGAAAAAAATAGGTACAACATCCCTCTATTGCATGTTGTAAGAATCACTTCCAAAAAAAAAACATTTACGAAGGCTTTGGTTCTTATAACAAAAGAAACATATGAGTTATACATATGGGTTTTGAGTTCATTAAAGGAGTTTTCTTATGATCCTCAGAGGCCTCCAAAACTGTTTTTGACAGACCCTGAAAAAGCTCTCCTTTTTGCTATTTAGCACAGTTTCCCTGAGTCATCCAGAAAGTTGTGCTCCTGGTACTTTTCTAAAAACATTCCAGCAAACTATAAAGTGCACTTCACTAATGAAAATGAAGGACGAGAAATTTCTATGACTCTTTGGGAATGGTATGGGGCCTCTAAAACCAAGGGGAAGGCAGAATGCAATGATGCAGAACTCAGATTATGCCAATTTATTGCTTCTTCTATTGATCTAATGTGGGATAGCTTACTATGAAGCTTGTCTACATTGTTTCTTGAAGGATTGTGACAATGTTCTCAAGTATATGGAAAAGAATATTTTCCCTATCAAGGAGATGTTTGGAACAGTGTGGACTTGTGTCAACGCAGAATTTGGAATAAAGAAATTCTTGGGTAGAAGGGGCCCATGCTACTTTCAGAAAATTTCTTGTGCGACCTTTGAGGAACATTTTGGATGTGTGGAAACACCTTGAAGGTACTATTGAAAGTCAGATCTAATCAGTCCATTCAGTACTTAAAAAATCTTGAATAAAGTTGGGAACAGGTATTCCAACAGAACTATTACCTTTGGGTGAAAAATTGTCAATTGGGGAAACTAAACATATTGGGGAACAATTTGGGAAGTTAAAGCTCAACCACAATGGCAAGGGGTGCTTAAAGTCATATTCAAAAACATTGGGCTTGCCTTTTTCCCACATTTTAGGTGAAATGACAGCATCAAGAAGATCTGTTGCGCCTGAGGATGTTCATCATCAGTGGTAGTTAGACTATGATCCTTCACATAAAGTAAAGCTGTGGTAAACCCAAATTCAAAGCAAACCATCATGAAATTTTGAAATTTGAACATGTTTCAAAATTAATTAACAGGTAAAAAAGGGTTGAAAGGGAACAAAAAATACCAAAGATAGTAAGTCTTTGATTTTGAGAAATTTTCATTTGTTTGGTTTAATGAACTGATGGGAAAATGATTTATGTATTTCAAGGAAGGCTCTTCACCTGAATTTCATAGTTCAGTGGAAGATTCTGAAGGTTGATGAGGGTCCTTTACATTGGAATCAGAATCATTTTTGAAGGAGGAAGAAGAAGAAATGGAGGATTCAAACAGAAGCTCATCTTTGGTGAGTATTGATTTCTTCAACAACATTAGGATTTTGGCTAAATAATTTTTAATTCTAGGAAGTTAATTACCCCAATAAAATACCTGATAGCTTACATAAGGTCTTGAGGGAGGTTTGGGATCTAGTTGGTGATGGAGACTGTGGATTAAGATTCATTGCTAATTTACTTGGGTATGATGAGCATGGATGGTTTCAAGTACAAAACAAATGATTGAAACATTAAGGAAAGAAAAAACATGGTATTCCAAGATTCTTGGTGGCAGTAAAGATGTTGAAAAGATATAAAAAAGAATTGATTTTAATGAAATAAATGAAAATATTCCCTCTTCAAAATTGATTTCCAGGGAGGATATGGGCCAAATGATAGCAAATAATTATTCAAGACCACTATTTTTCATTTGATTGGGTTCATGTTGTACTTCTGCTCCTATGAATAGGGGGTTAAAAGAAGCATCAGAACCAATATTCATTGCATTTTGTAATAGTAACCATTGGGTCCAGCTTGTACTTAAGAGAGATTTCATCCCAATCCCCCCATAGTTTCCAAACCACATTCCATGATTTCAAAAAAGGCCTCTTGTTGGGTTGATCACCTCAAAGATAAACTTGATTTGTATTCTAATTTATAGAAATCATTTTAATTTCATCATTTGGATTTGGGTTCTGATGCTGATCTTGTGATTTTCTTAATATAAAGAGTTATCACATTTTGAAAATCATTATGATGAGTGTTTTGAGTGAACATCATCATGTTGAGTGTATTGAAAGAGATTTCATTGGTAAGTCAGTTCAACTTGTGTTGGGCTGACCCCATCATAAGGGGTATTTTGCTCCTTGTGATTGGATCACCTTAACACAAGTTGAACTTGTTTTTTTTGGTGTTTTTACTTTAGGGCTAGTCCATTTACTTTTTTTATTTTTGGTGTTGTTACTTGAGGGCTTGCCAAGTTAATTGTCTTTTTTGCTCTTTTTACTTTAGGGCTAGTCAAGTTACTTTTTTTTGCTGTTTTAACGTTGGGGCTAGTCAAGTTGAACTTGTATTTTTGATTTAATTTTTCTTTTTTAATTTAGTGCTAGTCAAGTTGAAATTATTATATTTTTTCATTTTTTTCCTTTTTTTTTTTTTTTTTAAAAAAAAAAAATATGAGAGTATTTATTTGTTTTCATTTTATTTAGGCTTCCCTTTCATTTTTCTATTTTTATTTTATTCATTTTTTATTTATCTGAATTTATCTTTATTTGTTTTTATTAGTTTTTATTTATATATGTCTTTTCTTTTTTTTTTTTGAAAAAAATAAATTGTCATAAATTATATTTTTTTATTTTAATTTCTTTTTTTCTTTTCATTTCTTTTAATTTTTTTTTCCATGAATGGATTGCAAAAAGCCACTTGAGACTCATCCCAGTTGTGAATTGCCGCTAACAACCCCAAATTGCGTTTTGCTAAATTGCGTTTTGAGTGGCCATTCATGACTGAAGTAGGTTGCAAGCGGCCATTCACCACTTGGCCAGGTTGCAACCAGCCGTTCAAAAGCCAAAGTTGGTCACAAGTTAGGCCACCCAATGCTTTTTAGTTTGTGAACAGAGGTTGGAAAAGTGCAAATTTAACATTTCCCAAAAAATGGACAAAAAATAAAAATAAATAAAAAAAAAAACAAAAACAAAAAAAGAAAACAAAACAAAAAAAAGAAAAGGAAAGGAAAAATAAGAAACAAAGAAACGAAGAAACAAAAACACAAAAAACAAAAAAACACAAAAAAAAAGAAAAAAAACAAAAAAAAGGAAAAAAAAAGAAAAAAAAAGAAAAAAAGAGAAAAAAGAGAAAAAAGAGAAAAAACAGTAAAAAAATGGGAAAAAAAGGGAAAAAAGGAAAAAGGAAAAGGAAAAGAAGAAAAAAAAGAAAAAGAAAAAAGAAAAAAATGATAACAGAAAAAAATGAAAAAATGAAAAAATGAGAAAATGAAAAAAAAAAGAAGAAAAGAAAAAAAAGAAAAAAAAAAGAAAAAAAAGAAAAAAAAGAAAAAAAAGAAAAAAAAGAAAAAAAAGAAAAAAAAGAAAAAAAGAAAAAAAAAGCAGGAAAGAAAAGAAAAAAAAGCAGGAAAGAAAAGAAAGGAAAAGATAAAAATTAAGAAAAATAGAGAAAAATAAAGAAAAGAAAGAAACAAAAGAAAGAAAAGAAAGAAATGAAAGAAAAGAAAGAAAAGAAAGAAAAGGAAGAAAACAAAGAAGGGAAAGAAAAGAAAGAAAAGAAAGAAAAGAAAGAAAAGAAAGAAAAGAAATAAAAGAAATAAAGGAAAGAAAAGAAAGAAAAGAAAGAAAAGAAAGAAAAGAAAGAAAAGAAAGAAAAGAAAGAAAAGAAAGAAAAGAAAGAAAAGAAAGCAAAGAAAGAAAAGAAAGAAAAGAAAGAAAAGAAAGAAAAGAAAGAAAAGAAAGAAAAGAAAGAAAAGAAAGAAAAGAAAGAAAAGAAAGAAAAGAAAGAATATAAAGAAAAGAAAGAAAAGAAAGAAAAGAAAGAAAAGAAAGAAAAGAAAGAAAAGAAAGAAAAGAAAGAAAAGAAAGAAAAGAAAGAAAAGAAAGAAAATACAAAAAAGAAAAAAAAAGAAAAAAAAAAAAAAGAAAAAAGAAAAAAGAAAAAAAAGAAAAAAAAGAAAAAAAAAGAAAAAAAAGAAATATAAAGAAAGGTAAAGAATAATAAAGACAAGAAAAAAAATTAAACAAAAAGAAACAAAATAAGAAAAACAGAAAAGAACAAAAAAAGAAAAACAAAGAAAAAAGAAAGAAAGCAAAATGAAAAAAATGGTCAATAAAAAAAATGAAAAAAAGGAACAAAAATTAAAAAAATGAAGAAAAAAAAAAAAAAGAAAAAAAAGAAACAAACAGAAAAAAAAGAAAAAAAAAGAGAAAAAAGAGAAAAAAGAGAAAAAAGAAAAAAAAAGAAAAAAAAAGAAAAAAAAAGAAAAAAAAAAGAAAAAAAAAGAAAAAAAAAAGGAAAAAAAGGAAAAAAAAGAGAAAAAAAAAG
This sequence comes from Puccinia polysora, assembly GCA_025617555.3. Lineage (NCBI taxonomy): Eukaryota > Fungi > Basidiomycota > Pucciniomycetes > Pucciniales > Pucciniaceae > Puccinia > Puccinia polysora. The sequence continues at coordinate 3,246,960 of CM062628.1, forward strand.
AAAAAAAAAAGAAAAAAAAAAAGAAAAAAAAGAGAAAAAAAAGAAAAAAAGAACAAAGAAAAAAAAAGAAAAAAAAGAACAAAGAAAACAAAAGAAAACAAAGAAATAAAAAGAAATAAAAAAGAAAGCTACAGAAAGAAAAAGAAAAAAAAAAAACAGAAAAAGAAAAAAGCAAGAAAAAGAAAAAAAGAACAAAGAAAAAAAAAGAAAAAACAGAAAAAAAAAGAAAAAACAGAAAGAAAAAGAAAAAAAAAGAAAAAACAGAACAAAGAAAAAAAATGGGACTCTCCATGAGGGTGGATGCAAATTTTGGAGGAGAGCATGAAAGGTCCACCAGGGAATATCTCATCCGGTACAATGGGAATACCGTGGCATGGGGCGCAAAGAGACAAACTGTTGTTGCACTATCTACCTGTGCTGCAGAATATATTGCTCTGTCAGAGGGCTCACAACTACTGGCACATCTACGGCTGACTCTAGTAGATTTACACTTTAGATGTGATTCCACCATCCACTGTGATAATGAAGTGGCAATACTCCTTGTCACCAGCAATGGGTCCAGGAAACGGACCAAATACCTTGACAGGGCATTCAATTTTGTAAATGACCTCATCCATCATGACAGCATAAACCTACAATGGACAAGCTCTGCAACGTAAATTGCTGACATCATGACCAAAGCGCTTGGCTTGACCAAACACAACACTGGAACAAGTGGCCTTGGGGTGCACTAGGACTTCATTGTGGGAGGGGGTGTTAGAACATACGGTGGGACACAATTATGTCACAGATTCCCACCCCAGGTATTTCACAGTTTTCTCACATGTCACGCACCTTGTAGATAGCTATCATACTTGAACATCCATCCACCCGGGACCCTTCTCTCCTCATGGAGATTTGGATCCCGGTACGACCGAAACCTAGAGCTAACGGTCGATGGTTGTGGATGGATAGGTGAGTATTGTTTCATGCAATTGAGATTTGGATCCCGGTAGGATCGAAACCTAGAGCTAACGGTCGATGGTTGTGGATGGATAGCTGAGATACTATACATATACAAATGTACAATATATTTACATACCACACGAACGGAACCCGGTCAACCGAGCTGGAGTCAGCCCAGGCGGCACAGGTTCTGTTACCTCTAACGATGATCATACATCAGGATTGTACCCAAGGACTGTTTCTGATCTCGGTTAGTTGTTCCAACTCGAAGCGTTTCGGTCTGAGGTCATAGGTGAACGCTTTCCCAAAGGCGGCAAGTAAATGAATGACTTGCGTATCCAATCAACCCACCCTCGACGCAAGAGTTCCCTCCGATGCTTCAGCGACGAAGATGTCTAGTGATCTTGATACCAGAGCATCACCAACGGAATCTCCCCTCTCCCCATAGTCATATAGTCAAGCTAACTTCCTAGACCTCAAGCGCCCGCCACACTTGTCTTTTTCCATCCTGTTCATGTTTTCCCCAACCTAACTTGCGAAGTGATTGGGCGAAGTTTATTTTATTGATGTACATATTGAAAATTTTCTTGGTTCCTACTGGGAGATAGACAAACATCAGTCAGTCATCTAGTACATTGTTTGGGAAAATAAAATTCGAAGTGATTGGGCGAAGTTTATTTTATTGATGTACATATTGAAAATTTTCTTGGTTCCTACTGGGAGATAGACAAACATCAGTCAGTCATCTAGTACATTGTTTGGGAAAATAAAATTGAAGACAAAATTGTCCAAGAAACAGAAATATATGTTTAAAAGCTATTTCGACCTGCTGCTACCTTGGATTTGAAATTTGGGCTCGGTTGATTTGAAGAACTTCAAAAATTTGAAAGCTTTAACGGGGATTTCTACCAGACGGGTTGAGTCTGAGCTAAACTCCAATCCAAAAGATGACTCATTTTTCTTAATTTGGAGACTGATATATTACTTTATGTTTGACATGCAATTGTCAACTCCGTCGTTCTAAATGGATGCAGGAATTGCAATGGATCAAAAATCCTTGATGGTCCTCATAGCTTTTGCCCTTATTCAATTATTTGGTACCCACACTTCCGTCATTCATGCCCACGTCCAAAAAAAAAATGTGCATCTTAGGAACTGACGAGTTTTCTTAATTTTTTCCTGTTTACGTACAAATTAAAAAGGATTCAGCAGGGGTCAAAAATGTTACATCACTGGCGCCGTTAGTTTCCCAAAGGACGTTGTACTGCCTGATGGTATAACTTGTTTGAGAGTCAGTTTCTAACGCACGTTTCAAATTTGATACCATCGTGAACATTCGGGTCTTCTTGACTGAGTGAAATAATCTCATACGCAGGCATTTACTTTTCAAAACGTTCCAGATGTTTTCAAGCAGAATCTCAAATTTGTAAGAAAAGACTGCTCTAAACCCGGGAGGGTTCTGTGCCTTCTTCTAATCGAAGATGTTGAGAGTTGAAAACTAATTCGAACAATCTGTCCAACCATTTCTTTATAGTCCCAAGTGAACTTTTCCAACTCCGGAAGGTCGTCCGTGGGATATGTTCTTTCAAATTTCCCAATAACAACATTCCCTGCTTCGAGTTTGCAAGTAATCTTAGACCTATACGATGCGACGAGTGCATCCTTGAGAAGTCAAGGTGATATCATCAACGTCAAATTGATTAAAGGGTAACTCTGAGTTCTCTTTCTTTTGAGAAAAATTTATCTTATCTACTATTGTGTGAAAATCAACTTCTGCCTTTGACTGTGTGCAATTTAGAGGTCAGTTTACCCTTGCCATGCAGATAGATCGTTTAAATAATAATAAGGCATTAGCTGTGAGGAATCTACAGAAGGTGAGTCAAAGCAGTCCTGAAAATCATTTTTCAATTCAAATAAGAAAATAAAAAAAATCAGAAAAATAAGAGATATTTGGGAAAAAACCAGATGAGAAGAACAGTGAATTGACTCATGATATTTAACTCCTTTTTTGTCTTTGAATAAAGGCAAAGAAAAACTGTGCCCGGTGTACAAATGACGACAGAGCTGCGCTTGCTGCAATTGAGAATTCTTTGGATGTGCTGTAAATAGTTGGTGAGCATAAGTTGATTTCATATTTATTTGAAGAAATTGAACATTAATTGAAAAGGAACATATTCATGAACTTGACAGATTCACCTATTTCACTTCCAAGCCTGGATAATTGGGGTTATGTGAATGGAAATATATATCATTCTCAAATACTTCTTTATATATTTCACTGTTTTTCAAAAAACCCATTATGCTAAAAAACATTAGGAAATATTTTCAATTTACAAACTGAAGCTCTTAAATAAATGTATTGTATAACTTTTGTTGTTATGAATCCACTTTTGAACCACATTAAGTGTTGATAAAAATAAATGCTGGTTTTTTATTGGTTAATTTCAAAATAAAAAATTCTACTAACACAAATAAATGCCTGGCTATGTTTCTTTTTGCCTTGGAATTTATTACCTGTTCAAAATTTTGAAAAAATAGAAGTGATTTAATTTCCACAAAGACAGAGAAATGTACAGAGTTCAAATCAATTTTGTCTGGAATCTGGATGGCAAATGAATATTGTAGTAAGAGTTTGAAGCTATGATTTTGATTATGACAAAATATGATTAGAAATCCAAGTGAATTAATCTTGAAAAGTAATTGTGAAGGAAAGCAGGTATTTTTGATCAAAATTTCATTTTCGAATTCGATAGCAAAACTGGGATCTTGGAATTGAATTGAATTCTTTTGTGTTGGAGGAAAAGATGATAAAATATTTAAAAATATCTGATCAAATGATTTTAATGTAAATTATTTCCCCAAGAAAGTGGTGATTAGAATTTTATTAAACTCCTTCAATGGATAGAATGAAAGCCACATCAATGAAAGGTATGGGAATTTGTACAGATATTGTGTTCATAAGGGAAAATTATTCCAGTCTGATTTATGATGAGGGCCTTTTCCCCTTGTGGCTACTAAGGGTCATACTCAGAATAATAAATAAATGAATATTTTAACTTTCAATATATATCCTGAATATGTTAATCAATTCAAAGCTTTAATTTGATGATGGTTAGGTTTGGTTTGATTCATCAAACCACATACTCAAAATGATTTTTATCAAAAGGAGAAGCCAAAAAATCTGGTGATTTTTTAACTTATTATGTATCTGATGCTCTATATGCAGGATGCTGAACAGTTTCAATTCTGAATCTCAGTGTGACTTCCGTACCATAGTAGCTCTTTTGCATAAATATTGAGCAAAGTTTTTGATTGAGGTGTAAAAAGTAGGTATAAATTTAGTTGATGCAAAATTATCCAGATTTTCTAGTTATCAAAGCACAGATATTTCTATCTTCAGACTCAAAGTTGATGATTTTCATCTCTATGGTGAGATCTCAAGAAAAAAAGAAAGAATTTCATCCTTTGAGTAAAAGGGTTAGCGCTTCGAACAGGCTTATCTCAATTATGAGTGCTTTATTCTTTTGTATGGGATCTGGTGTCATAAATCATTGAGTGTAGACTTGAAAACAGCACAGTTTGTGCATATTGAAATGCATTTTAATTTTAAATAGACCTTCCCCTTTTTTCCCATGCTATAATAGAATTATGGGTGATATCAAATTCACAACTCCGGCCATTACAGCCCCTCAACTCGTTGGGGCCCATACACTCCTCCATATAATTTATAATTTATAATTCCTAATTTATTATTTATTATTTATTGTTTATTGTTTATTGTTTATTGTTTATTATTTATTATTTATTATTTATTATTTATTATTTATTATTTATTATTTATTATTTATTATTTATTATTTATTATTTATTATTTATTATTTATTATTTATTATTTATTATTTATTATTTATTATTTATTATTTATTATTTATTATTTATTATTTATTATTTATTATTTATTATTTATTATTTATTATTTATTATTTATTATTTATTATTTATTATTTATTATTTATTATTTATTATTTATTATTTATTATTTATTATTTATTATTTATTATTTATTATTTATTATTTATTATTTATTATTTATTATTTATTATTTATTATTTATTATTTATTATTTATTATTTATTATTTATTATTTATTATTTATTATTTATTATTTATTATTTATTATTTATTATTTATTATTTATTATTTATTATTTATTATTTATTATTTATTATTTATTATTTATTATTTATTATTTATTATTTATTATTTATTATTTATTATTTATTATTTATTATTTATTATTTATTATTTATTATTTATTATTTATTATTTATTATTTATTATTTATTATTTATTATTTATTATTTATTATTTATTATTTATTATTTATTATTTATTATTTATTATTTATTATTTATTATTTATTATTTATTATTTATTATTTATTATTTATTATTTATTATTTATTATTTATTATTTATTATTTATTATTTATTATTTATTATTTATTATTTATTATTTATTATTTATTATTTATTATTTATTATTTATTATTTATTATTTATTATTTATTATTTATTATTTATTATTTATTATTTATTATTTATTATTTATTATTTATTATTTATTATTTATTATTTATTATTTATTATTTATTATTTATTATTTATTATTTATTATTTATTATTTATTATTTATTATTTATTATTTATTATTTATTATTTATTATTTATTATTTATTATTTATTATTTATTATTTATTATTTATTATTTATTATTTATTATTTATTATTTATTATTTATTATTTATTATTTATTATTTATTATTTATTATTTATTATTTATTATTTATTATTTATTATTTATTATTTATTATTTATTATTTATTATTTATTATTTATTATTTATTATTTATTATTTATTATTTATTATTTATTATTTATTATTTATTATTTATTATTTATTATTTATTATTTATTATTTATTATTTATTATTTATTATTTATTATTTATTATTTATTATTTATTATTTATTATTTATTATTTATTATTTATTATTTATTATTTATTATTTATTATTTATTATTTATTATTTATTATTTATTATTTATTATTTATTATTTATTATTTATTATTTATTATTTATTATTTATTATTTATTATTTATTATTTATTATTTATTATTTATTATTTATTATTTATTATTTATTATTTATTATTTATTATTTATTATTTATTATTTATTATTTATTATTTATTATTTATTATTTATTATTTATTATTTATTGTTTATTGTTTATTGTTTATTATTTATTATTTATTATTTATTCTTTATTATTTATTATTTATTATTTATTATTTATTATTTATTATTTATTATTTATTATTTATTATTTATTATTTATTGTTTATTGTTTATTGTTTATTGTTTATTATTTATTATTTATTATTTATTATTTATTATTTATTATTTATTATTTATTATTTATTATTTATTATTTATTATTTATTATTTATTATTTATTATTTATTATTTATTATTTATTATTTATTATTTATTATTTATTATTTATTATTCATTATTTATTATTTATTATTTATTATTTATTATTTATTATTTATTATTTATTATTTATTATTTATTATTTATTATTTATTATTTATTATTTATTATTTATTATTTATTATTTATTATTTATTATTTATTATTTATTATTTATTATTTATTATTTATTATTTATTATTTATTATTTATTATTTATTATTTATTATGTATTATTTATTTTTTATTATTCATAATTTATGATTTATTATTTATGATTTATTATGTATTATGTATTATTTATTTTATATAATTAATAATTTATAATTTGTGATTTATTATTAATTATTTATGATTTAGTGGAGGCTACACAACTTGATTTTAGTTTTTTGGCGTGCTGTACAACTCAAAAGGGACGTGTAGCACGCCTTACAGCCCATTTGAGCCTTGTAGCATGCCACACGGGTCATTTGAACCGTGTAGGAAGCCAAACAGCCCATTCAGACGTGTAGAAAAGAGCCGTGTACACGGGTCTGTAGCTGTGAATTTAACATTACCCTATTTCTTATTCATTGTTCATTATTTATTGGAGCCTACACAACTTGATTTTAGTTGTTTAGCGTGCTTGACAACTCAAATGGGAAATTTAGCATGCCACACAGCCCATTGGGGTTGTTTAGCATGCCACACAGCCCACCTGAGCAATGTAGCCTGCCACAAGGCTCATTTGAGTTGTGTAGGGTGCCACATGGCCCATTGAGCCAAGTACACAACTCATAGAGCTGTGTACAGAGTTGTGTACAGGGTTCAATGAGCTGTGAATTTAAAATTACCCTTTTCATATATATTGAGTGACATTTTGTTTTGTAACCAGGGCTGGTAACTAAAACATCTGATGTTGTTGATTACATGGCTTGGTGACTAGCCCTATTCCACACTCAATTTCACGTTTTTTTTTTCTTCCACAATGGATGCCCTCCTTCACAGGCCAGAAGTAGTTCAATGCATTTTTTTATTTTTATAATTTTCACCCACTCTTGTTTTTCTAAATTGCAAAAAGAAGCCTGCCTCTTGCATTGGCGTCAACATTCTCCCTAAAAAAAAGAACCTTCCCTTTTGTGCAGACCAGGTTTGGTGATTAACACATCAAAATGAGGAAATTGAATTTTTTTCTCCCTTCTTTTGTTTTTTTCCCCTTTCTTTTCTCTTGCTGGTCTTTTGTCATCTCCCATTTCAAATTTTCTTCATTTCTTTAAATTTGAAAAAAAAATTGGATTGACTTTCTGTTTTTACCCTGATGGAAATAAGAAGTTTAAACAATAAAATTACACCAAAATAGTTTATTGAATAATTAAAAAATATAAAAAAAGCCATGAATTTCTTCTTTATATAAGGCAATATTTGTACAGTTAATGACAATGGTATGTTAGTATTATCCTAAACACATTTTTATGGATTTAATTTTGGGCATTGAATAAGAAGACTTTCCCAGTTCTTGACCAGTTAATGGAAATTCAAGTCTGGAAAAAATTAGCCTCTTCTGCAATTTTCAAATTTCACCCTGAAGGAATTCCCAAAAAACAACTGCAGTAATTTTTGGATGATGTGGGGACTGCTTGTTAATCAACAGCTTTGCTCATATTTAGCTTTCCCTTGAAAGTCTACTATGATATATGGTTCCAGAAATTCAACAAATGATGATCTCTAATCACAATATTTATCCACCTGCTGAAGTTTAATGATTAAATACAGCATCACATAACCCCAATATAACAATGGGATACAGAAATGCCACCTGGATAGAGGTGGTGGAAATTTCTTTGTGGTGATAGGCCTGTAGCCATGGTTCAGTTAGGGTTTTGATTAGTTCATCTGGAGGATTATTAATTCCAATGAAAGAGGTCAGTGTTCTTATATGTGGTTTGTATTTTCTTTTAATAGAATCAAACCAGGATTCATCCAATTTTCAGATATGAATTCCCATCATTGGAGCTTCAACATCCAGCATATTTGTGTTGAGTATAGGAAATATTTCATGATCTTCTGCTTCATGTTCAAGTTTTCTAGGTTCAATGGGTAAAGTGTTTCTACCAAGGCAGTCAATATTATGGTGTTGGCTTCCTGGTTGATGGACTATAGTATTCTGGTCTCTATGATGTTGGATACCTATCTGCCATATCAAAATTTCTCTACTTGGATTGTTCATTTTCATAAGATTCCTAACAGCATCCAATTCTGTGATCATTAAAAATATAGTTCCTTCAAGGTAGTCAAGAATTTTATCCAAAGCCAAGAATAAAGAATGAAATTCCATCTGGCTTGCACTATATCTTATTTCTGTATCATTACCATTTCTGGATATAAAGAGTATTGGTTTCTCTACTGGTTTTTTATATTCTATTTTTCCTGTTTTAAGGCAGCTCCTAGTCCTTCCATACTAGAATTAATGTATACGTTGAAGGTTTTTCTGTAATCAGGTTGGATTAGCACAGGGTCTGTGGTCATAGCTAATTTTATTTATTCATAATTATTTACCCTTCCATGAGTCACTTCAAATAGAGTTTTGTTTTTGAAAATCTCATAAAAACACTTGGTTAAAATTTGAACTTTTTGTAAGTACTTCCTTTAGTAACTGCAGAAGCTGATGAAAGAAAAAATTTCAGTCTTTTAATGGGGCATTGGTCTATTAATAACATTAGCTATCTTGCTTTGGTCAGCTGTAAGGGTTATACCAGAGACTATGTGTCTTAGAGTTTTGAGCTCTCTATATCCAAGGTTAAACTTCTTCACAGATACTTTCAGGCCTGTAGCGAAGATGGCTGTTAGCACTAGTCTCACTTTTTCCATACAAGTGGTCCAGTAATCAGTATAAATGATAACATCATCAATAAAAAACATTTTCCAGCCTTTTCTAATGAACTGGCCTAGTACTGTGTCCATCATTCTTTCAAAGTGGGAAGGAGAATTTTTAATCCCAACTGCAACTCTTAGATACTCATATGTCCCTAAGTGACATATAATCCTCATCAACTTCCTGCTATCAGGGCTAATGGGGATCTTATGGAAACCTTTCAGTGTGTGTATTGTGGTGATATATTTAGCTTTTGAAATTTTATTGAGGGCACAGTGTATCATAGGGACATGAAATTAGTCAGCTTTAGTTTATTTATCAAGCATACTAAAGTCTAAAACCATCCTTGAATTTTTATTGTGCCAAGATATGATCACTGGTGTAGTAACATCCACTTTCTCATTGTGTTATACTTTACTTAAAACTTGTAGGTTAATTATTTCTTGGATTTGTGTTTCAAAAGAAGCTCTAAATTTTGGACTAGAGGAGTAAGCAGGTCTCCTAAGGATGGGAGGGTAAGGAGGTTTGATAGTTAGGGTTGGAATCATATCATGTCCTTTTATTTTACCAATTGGGTTATCCCAAGTACAGAAGGAATTCTGATTTTAAAAGCAGACTTGAATTTTATGCCATTTCTAATCTTCACTGAGCTGGGAGTTTAAGGCTGCTTGGGAAGAATTCCCTTGCTTAAAGGTATCCAAGTTTTTTTCATAAGGAGATTCAGAACTCTAAGTACTGATGTGAAATATCTGGAATTTCCTATTCAAATCACCTCATATGGTTATATAACCTCCTTTACTTTGCAATCCATCTATTCCAGACAGTCATGCAGATTCTTTGCCTATTATTAAGTAGCCACATTCTTGATTCTGTAGGACTAAAAACTCAATCTTCAGCTTGAGTTCTGCTTTAGTATGTGGGCAGGTAATTTATGGGGACCCAACTCCTATGGAATTCAATGATGAATTAAAACTACTGAACTTGGCTTAAGTTAATGGTAGCAAGTTTTCTTTCAAACTAGGTTCTTGTATTTTGAAGTAGGATGATCGAACGCAGGAGAAAAAGGCACCACCCTCTAGAAGCAGTTTTACTGGATAGTTTTGGTTTGGACCAGTAACATAATAGGTATTACCAGAATTATAACTTTTACAAGCAGAGGGCTTGAGGGTCACAGTGTTGGCTTGTGAAACATGTTTTATTTTCATTCTGGGGTTCAATTTTTGGGGAAGACTGGAGTCTTCATTAACAGGATTTCTATCCAATGAAGACTCTGTGTTTCCTTCTCTGACATGAATGGGGTTAGTGATCATCAATTCAAATTCTCAAATTGATTCATTGGTGTCATCATATTGGCAATCAAGATTTTGATCTTACTATTCCCCTTCTATAGGATTAATTATTTTCTTAGATTATTTCTGAGATTTCCAGTCTGTTTTCAGTTCCAGAATATCTTTTCTTTGGTTTCTGAGACCTTCTTGGTTTCAGAATTATTATTATTTGGAGCAGAAGAATCATTCATCTTAGTTTTGTATTCTTCTCTATTCCTTATATTCTTCTCTTTAGGATTATTAAACTTTCTATTCATTCCATTCATATCCATGGTTTTTTCTAGTAAACCAATTAAAATAGAGATTTAAAGTTCCATGGGCATTCTAAACCTTTAACTGTGTTGATATTTCCAGGAAAAAAATTTAGAAGTATTTCATTTACTTCTTCTCTATCAGCTTCATTATAAAAGCAATCTAATATCCTTCTTTGTTCTAAACATCATTTATGAGCTTTGTCCTTTGAGGGGTCAAACAGGCATTTCCCAAAAGATTTCATCCACATTCTGGTACCAAAATTTTCTTTAATCAGCTTCTTCCAAGAGTTCCAAGGCAAGGAACCTACTTCCTCTCTTTTGTTGATGAACCAATCAAGAGATAATTGTTAAGATAACCTAGGTAGTATCAATAAATCAACAGTTTCATGGAGATCATAAGAAGCTAGTGTTTAATCAATGAATTTGAACAATTTGATATGGTCATACTCTCCTTCTCCTCAAAAATTAGGCCATTCAGTTGTGGGGGAAAGGAGCTTTGGAGCTTGCTCAACTTCTGGGGTGGGGCTAGGCTTATGGAATTCAAACCTGAAAAATATGGTTCTAGCATAAGTGTTGGGAGTCGAGTAGAACCTGCTTTGCTTTGTTTATTCTGGACTTTCTGAGGCTTTAGTATTATTGAATTTGAGATTTCTGAGATCATTCTTGATCATACCTTGTTCTAAGTGTAGTTTGTTACTTATCAAATAAATTTAATTATTCACATGAGTGGAGGGTTTTTGGGTTATTCTTATGAAATCTTCTTTGTAATATTCAATTGAAAATAACAGTTCTTTTTGCAAATTGTAGAAAGTGGGTTTTATGTGTTTCATTAGAGTTAACTTACTCATACTCATATTTTCTTTCAAGTTTTCTATTTCTGAACCTTTGGTTCTGAATTTTACATCCTGAAATTGGAGTATCTTAGAAACTTTTAGTTTCAATTTATCCAATTTCTCATGAATAAAATCAAGTTTTTGCTTAAAAATTCAAAATTATGAGCTACATATATAGTGAAAGAACTGGTAGATAAAGAATCTAGTTTTTTTATACTTTTGTCTACTTCTGAGATAGAGAGATGATCTTGTCCCAATCTCTGGGATTTCTTTGTCTCTGATGGGTTTAAGACCTGTATTTTTGAGGTTCCTTTCCCTTTAGGGAGGCAAACTGATCCCATGGATTCAAAATTTATGTGTAAATCTCTACTTCCTTTCTGGTTATCAATTTTTGTATATTTATTTGGGAGGTTTTTTACAAAGATGTGTCCTATTTCATGGCTGGAATGTTTCCTGGAGTCTGGGCCTCCTTGAATAACTCCAAGTGGTCTACATAGTCCTGTAACAGAGTCTTTATTCTCTCCTACTTTTCCAGGTCCACACTGGTTGGCTTAAAAAGAGGCATAAACTCTGGGGATGAGATAAGGGGCCCAGGAATGCTCTCCCACATTCTGTTGGTCAAGTTGGCTGGCTCAATCGCGGTTTTTGTTGGCTTGGGAAGTGCTTAAGGTGCGGGTTGAATCCCCTTCATTGCGCTTGAAACTGGAATCCTTACTGACAGGCGCTCCTCCAGGAAAAGATCCATAGGATGGTTCTCCATTTCTGGCCTGGGCCTTGCGCCTGTTTTGGAACATGTAGTAAGAAAAATATACTAGTTTTTCAAAGTTTTGAAAACAAATTGAAAAAATTATAAGGTTTTGGGTTTTTCATGCCCCCAAACCAGGAAATGAGGCGTTTTTGAAAACCCCACAATGTCTGCCAACATCCCCAATGCACACCGCAAACCTGGAAAAAAAGCGTGTTTTGGGGGTTTTCAAAAAAAAAAAATCAGAAATACTAGAAAAAAGGATGGATCTCAAACCCCTGTCAGATAAATATGAAGAATTTTTGGAATTTTTAATGACATCAAAATTGCTCTGAAAAAACTGAGAAAAACCCGCTCCTCGTCTCAAATATTCTCACATTTTTAATATTTTTTCTTTGATTATTTTGAGAAATCTGAAGAGAAATTTTTTTTCCAAATATGGCGGCCCATTAAATTAATATTTTTCCAGGATTTGTGTACTTCAATTTCCTGCAAGTAAATGGAATTTAAATAAAATAGGAGACATTGATTTCAATAATTTTTTTTTTATTGTTCCATGAGATTTTCCCAATTCTCAGTTTGCAGTATTTTAGTGGGAATTTTAAATATCCCAAAAAAATGATCTGGGGATTTTTACAATCAATTATTTACCACCAAAAAATTGATGCATGTACAAAAATAATGGGAAGTGTCTTTTTGGGGTGTTTGGATGCAATTTCTAACACTATTTTGATTATTTTTATGGAAAAACTGAGTTTACAGTCTACAAATTCACTTTAAATGAAACACAAATATTTTTTTGTCATATTCTTTGGACCTTACTCTGGCCATCAAATGTCTGACCTCAAAATACCATGTTTAAACCCCTTTTTGGGGTGGTTCCGCATTTTTGGGCTCTTCTATATAAATAATCTGATATTCTATACGAGTTTCAATGATTTCCTGGCTAGTCCTTGCCACTTGGAGCGGTCCAATCCTCTCCTCAACCACAACATCACCTTTCAAAATACTGAATCCTCTCCACACCACACCAATAATGACCACCATAATCAATCATCAAAACTCAACACCAATCAGACAATCACACATTACCACTAAACGGAACTAAAACAATCAAATTCAACACTCTACACCCACTAAACAACCCCCCTGTTTCCAAAAACTCAATCAAAAATCAAAAAAAGTAAAGTTTCCATTAAAACAAAATCTCAAAATCAAACTCTGGAACAAAAAATGCCTGAACAACACATCAACCCACTTTTACTATTTGACTCTGCTTATTCTTTTTCTGCTCCAATATCTTCCCCTTCTGCTTCTCCTTCTACTGCTTCAACTGATTAATATCACCCCCATGATTCCACCCCTTTGGATCCTATACCTTAATTATCATGGGGGCAACTGGTGGATGCTGTTCAATAGTGGGATAAATCCAATGGATATGCCATTTCCAACAAAGTCTCCAATACTAAGGAGCAAAGTTATACTTACCAATGTGACAAATATGGGGAATATAAAACCAATTTGCATAGCAAAAGACTTTCATCAAATAGAAAAAAAAACCTTCCCAAAATTTTTCAAGAGGTCTGTTCTTTGGGAATTTCAAATCCAATGTCCTGATCAAAGTCATCCACCATCAATTGATCCATCCACCCATCAATTTCATAGGAGGATTCAGGTTTATCAAGAGGAAATGGTGAATTCTTTTTCCAAAGCTGGGGTTACTCCCCTGAAAATCCTTAATTCCTTAATGCAGCCCAACAATTCTCCTGTTCACAAAACCCTTAGTAAAATCTATGACAAAAGATCAAAAAGTACAAAATTGAACTGGAAGGAAAATAACTCATAGAAGCTTCAATAATGGGATTAAGAAACCCTTCTGTTACATATGGAATCAATAATTAAATGGTCATATTAGTTCTTTATTGATTTCTCACCCTTATTCTATTAAATTAAGCAAACTCTTTCCATCAGTATTAATTATGGACTGTACCTATGAAACCAAAAAATTCTCCATGCATCTTCTTCACATTGTTGGGGTCAAAAATTGTTCTAGAACATTCTCTGTAGGTTTCTGTTTCTCTCCAACAACAAAAGGAACACCTTCAATGGGCTCTCCATCAACTTCATAAAATATTAGAAAATGAACAACCCCAAGCCATTGTGACTGAAAGAGAGAAAGCCCTGATTCATTTCATTAAAACTTTTATTCCCAACTCTCATCAATTACTCTTTTTCTTGCATATCTTCAAAAAAATTCAAACCCATTCTAGAAAACACTTTAAATCTGAATAAAAATGGATCATATTCAGGAAATACTGGAATATGATGGTCAAATCAGAATCTGAAAATTCCTATCAGCACAATTTTACCCAACTTAATTTATTCTGGAATACCCCTACTTCTGACTACCTTCTTGATAAATGGCTTCCTCTAAAAAGAAAATTTGTTTCATTTTCTGAAAAAGAGAACCTGCATTTTGGAAATACCAGCCCATCCAGGATAGAAAGGCTTCACTCTAATGTCAACAGTTTATCACAACTTCTTCAGGTTCTTTGATTGAGTTCACTAAATATATCATTCAGGTTCAATCAAACTCCATGAAACTGGAATTGAAAATTCACAGCAAGAATTCAAGAATTTGATTGGTCTCCCATATTGTGTTGTAAAACTCTCAGGAAAAATAAGCCAATATGCTCTCAAGATTGTGTATTCTTTTCACATTTCAGAAGAAAAATCAACCGCCTGTTCTGATTGTGATCATTCTTCTTTCATGGGAATTCCTTGTGTACACCAAGAAAAGAAGGCCAATCTCAAGAGGAAACAATTTATGCTTGATGATTTTCACCCCCCCGTGGCATTTCCAAACTCCCATTGCAGTATTTTTTCATTTCTTGGATAAAAAACAACTCTAACATTGATTATTGGAGCTCTTTCTTTTATTTTGGAATTATTCATAGCTTTTTCAGAAGCATTCATGCCAACCTTCTCAATTTTGTCATGAATCACCTTCCCAATCAACTAACATACACCGGTTTCAGAATGAACCATTTGAACATTTCCTAAAATTTTTCCCAGGAGAACAGCATCTTTACCTTTGAGAAATGATGAAACTGTTAAAAGGGAAGTATCAACTGACTCCCATTCAAGAAGCCTTACCAATAGAAGAAATGAAAATTTGCGGAATACCCAAAGGAGCTCCCAATCAAATGAAAAGATTTTTTCATCATTCATCTATGAGGGATCCATCTGGGTTTGATTATGTTGAAGTAACTAAGAGAAGACAAAGACCAAGGAAGCACCAAGTGGTTAATTCACTGGTAAGTTTTTTCTTCCTGCGGTTTTTTTATCCCTTTCTGTTGAATTGAGTTCAAAAGAATAATTTTGGAAATTGGGTTTCTCTAATTTCAGACTCTGATTAAAAGCAAAGGAAAGGAAGACCATCAAAAGGCCAATGGAACAAAGAAAAAGTAATCAGAGGAAGAGGTGTTTTTTTTTGAATTAGGCTAACATTGCATTCTGAACAGGATGAGTTTATAAAAGAAGAGGAATTGAGTGGAGAAGAAATAAAAGATCTTGAAGAATTGGATATAATAAAGACAGTTAGTAATTTTTTTTTGTTTGGGGGGGATCGGGAGTGTTTTTCTAGTTTCCATTCATTCGCATAATTTCATTTGTCATTCAGAGTTCAGGAACCATAATCAATAAGAGGGTTGTTTCACAGATTTGGATCCCTGGGACTTTGAAGAGGATCAAGATAAGAAAAAAACAAAATGAAGATGAAGATTCTTATAGGCCTGCAGGGAGTCCAATCTTTCCTCCCACAGCCACAGCCTCTGAAATAGAAAATTTGAATAAATTCTGAATTAATCTTGTTTTATTGTTCATTTATTAAACTGTCCTTGTTTTTTGGGAGAAAATTCAAGTTCAAAACATTTTCTTTTTCATCATCTGATAATTTTAAATTGGTGTCTATTGATAAAGTAAGTATGATTTTTTTTTAAGATTTTATCTTGAATAATGATCATTTTTTTTGACCAAGTATCCATACAAAAATTTCATATTACCTAAGACAGCCATTCTACAAATTTCAAATCTTCAAGATTTGATGGGTATCGGGAACTGTAGGTTTAGATCAGTAGAAGTTAATTTGAGCCCTTAATCTGAAGATTGGAGCTAAATACATCAGGAAATGATCAAGGAAATGGAAAGAAAATCTATCTTCAAGGATGAAAAATTCATGGATCAAGTCTGGGATAAAAATTTTGACAAAGCAAGAAAACATCTCAACCACAATTCTGGACCTCTCCCTAAAAATTAATTGATTAAATTCCCCTGGCATTGTTTCCAGCTTGCAGATTCATACAAAAGGCAAGTGGTATCTTTATCTAGATTGATGCCATCAACTTATTTGCCCCTAAATTAACTTCCAACTGCCAATTCTCAAACATCTCCCATATGTTTAATTATTATAAATGATTTTCAGCACATAATTTCTTTCCACTGTAATTCTAAACTGTGCCAGAGACCCAATTAGATTCTCTTAGGAAGGATTTTGCTGGCAAGGAATCAAAAAAATGGAAATATCTGATTCATAATAAGTTGGAACTTGGTTTGAATATTTTGTTTTGTGTTATTATATATAATAAAATATTAAAAATTTATCTTGATTGAATCATTTTCTAGTTTTTTTTTCTCAATTTTTCATATTTTTTTTACTGATTGATTAAGAGAAAAAAACACTACTTTTGGGTTTTCAATTATGAATTCTTTGGGAAACAAGAAGCTAAAAAAATCCTGGGATCATTTTCTTGAGCAAATTGCAATTCTCACCAAAACAATGAAAACTCAAAGTTGGGAAAATCTCATGGAAAATAAAAAAAAAGGAATTTTAAATGATATCTCATTTTTCATGTAAATCCCATTTTCCAACGGGAAAGTGAAGTACTAAAATTTTGAAAAAAATTGTCATTGAATTTCCTGCCATATTTGGAAACTTTTTTTTCTCTTAGATTTCTCAGAATAATCAAATAAAAAAGATTTAAAATTTGAAAAGATTTGAGATGTGGAGAGTTTTTCTTCAGTTTTTTCAGGGAAATTTTTAAGGCCTTAAAAAAGCATAGGTGAATTCTACAGGGGTTTTGGGTGCCCTCCTATCCCTTAGTATTTTTTTTTGTGAAAAAACCCAAAAACCAAGTTTTTCCAGGTTTAATGTGTATGTTGGGTATTTCTGGGGATGTTGTGGGGAAATCAAAGCCATGTGATTTCCAGATTTTGGGGCATTAATACCCAACAACCTAAATTTTAATAATAATTTTTTATGGTGTTTTATTTATGTATGTATCTAAATTTTTTTTGAGATATTTACACTCATTTAAGTTTAAGTTACGGTTTACCAATGCTAAATTTGGTTTAAATTCTTCCTTGGTTGGTATTTCAGGGGGGTCTTGGTTGGCAACAATCAGATGCTGTTTGAAGTCCAAAGATCTGGGGTCAGGGTGTCCATCCAATAGATCCTACTCCAAAAAAGTCTGCAAGTAGTATTCTTCTTCCACTAAGAAAATTTAAAAGAAATAAAATAATAATTTTTTATTTTTTTTAGTTTTTTTATGCATTTCTATAAATTTTTAAAAAAATTATTTAATGCTCACTTTCATGACTCCTTTTAAAGAAAAATAGTTGGTTTCTGTATTTATTCCACTCTTTGTATTTCCTTAATAAAGAATTAAAATTCATAAGACTTTCAAGCTTATGATTTGATTTTCATACTCTTTACTATGTTATTGCCTCTAAATTTGGGGATTGATTGGGACCTAAATTGTTTAAATGATTATAATCAAGTATTAAATCTGGGGAATGCTTGAAAATAATTGATCCTGGTTTAATTTGCAAATGTGATTTTTTTTTTAAGAATTTCAATAAAATTGGAAATCTAGGGAATGTATTAAACAAATTGGCTGTAGTTTATTGCCCCCAAATTTGGGGAATGTATTGAATAAAAAAAATTGATTTGAAAAAATTTGATGCTATTAAAATGTGAGATATCTGGAGAATGGCTTAAGAAAAAAATGAAATGAACAATTCCTCAAGTATTTCAACTGTTAAGAAATTAAAAAAATAATATTTATCATGGAAATCTCAGTATTGAATTTCAGTGATGGATGGCATTCAAGACCTTATGATAAAAAATATTGTTAGTTTCAAATGCAATCTTTTTTCCAGGTTTCAACCATGTCCTTTGTAAAATTTGCAGATCTGCACCTTAAAATTTTAAACTACAAATAAACATGGGAGGCACTTGATCTTGAATATAAAGACCCAAATTTGAAATTGTATAACCTTTTGATTCGTTATTTTTCAACAAAACTTAAAATTGTATAACATTTTTGTTTTTTCTTTTTCAGTGAAGATTCCAAATTCAATGGGACATGTTTCAAATTCATTTCAAAAGGCAGAAAATATTCATCTGAGGCAGAAATCAAAGTTACCCGTAGAATTTCCATCACTCTTCCTAAGGAATCCATCACATCTAGCTATCTTGTAAAATATCACCTCTGCTCCTGATCTGAACAAAATCAATCAAATTCAATTTCAAATACAAAATTTGGTATTTTGGAAACATAGAATGAAACAATCAATTATGTAACAGGTACCAATGTAGTGGTGTTGTAGTTTTGGGAAGAAAATATTGATTAAAATTTTTCAAGAGGGATATTGATTATTTTCATGGATAATTGTTTGCTGAGAGAGAATTATTCTATTTCAAAATTTTATATAATTGAGAAAATTCCCAACTGAAATTTGAGAATTTTGAAAATAAGGAGAACCTTCCACACATAAATTTGATGCAAGGTTGGAAATTTTGAAATATCACCAGCATGCAGAATTTTCAAATTTTCATCAAATACTTGAGGATGTGTCACCTTTTGAAAAACAGGAAAATATTTCCTAAATTAACCACCAAAAAACATCAAATTTCCCTTAAAATGTATAATAGAATGCATTAAATCTTGAAGTAGTCTTTCAGGCAACTAAAGAGCATGCATATGAGTCATAGATGCTTCATCAAAGATTATCAAAGAATATTGTTTAAGATATTAATCCTTTTTTAAATTCTTTTATATTTTTAAAACAAAGTCTTGATCACCATGGGAATTTTAAATTTGAGATGAGTTGTTCTTCCATTTGTTAAATTTGTGGCTGCTATTTCATTTCCAGCACATAAAAAAAGGTATTTAATGACCCACCAGCAATGAATAAATAATGAAAAGATTTCAAAGTAATTGTGTGCATGAATTAATATGCTTCTCTTGACTATGTTAAAAATTTATTTTTTGCAAATCTGATTGATTTATAGCAGTTTTTTTTTCTTCAGGAAAGATCCAATCCCTATCGAATCTTTTAATCTCCATTGTGTGAAAAAACCTTGAAAAATATGGAAAATCATAATCAATAGTTGTTCCACATCTTTGAAATATAATTGTGGTCATTGATGTTGATATTTTATTTGTTAAAACTCTTGGATCTGTAATCCCGGAGTGAATTCAATCTTCCTCTGTGAAATTGAAGCAATAATTTAATATTAGAAGTCAGTTTTCTGGCTTAAAAAGTTCCAATGGCATTCTGAGAAAATTCCTTACTTAAAAAGGGTGAATATCCTCATTGGCTTATTGCATTTGTTTTTTTGAAATTATGATCAGCCTCACGTAAGCCCATCAACAAATCTGCCTCTCTGAAATTTTGATAAAAAATTCTATTGAATTTATTTAGGTTGGAAAATGCAGTATCACCAACAGAATTATTTATGAAGAACCTAAGGAACCACCTTTTTAAATCTGAAAAATGAAAAGTGTAAATTCTCACAATTGAGAGACCACCCTGAAAGTGCCTTTATTCTATTCTGAGTGAATGGAATGTGAATTATTGTGCAAATTCAGAATATTTCATTCTCCTTTCAAAGCCATTAATTGGACTATTTTGAAATATTATGTGAGCATAGTTTTTCCTTAGGATAATCTTTGAATAACTTCCTCCAGGGCTTCAAAGGACTCAAATAAAACTTGTTAATTGTCAGGAAAATTAATATCAAACCTATAACTGAACATATTTTAACATTGATGCAGGTAATTGGTACTCTTTTAAAAGTTAAGGATTGTAAGGAAGAATCCAAGAATTAGCAATGAGGAATTTTGTATGATTCTTCCTTGGTCAAATGGTAGTTCCATTCTGGTGTTTTCTATATATGAGACGACTACTTTAACCGCAAATTTTAAACCACATGTAGCAAATTTGGAACCAGAAAGAAAGGGGAGAAGGGCATTCTTCTATGTAATGAATCTCTGAAGTGAAAAAGCCTTGAAAAATTTATAGGTAAAAAGAGTGAATTGGGTTAATTTATGGGTTGAGGGTGAAGTACATCAAATCAAAGGGGGATGGAAGGAGGTTTATATAAATGCTCAATTTTCCAATTAAAATATTTAACTACATGAGCAATTCTTTTTTATGATACGTTGTAAGACTCCAAACGGTGCTAAGTCGTGGCAGTTCTGTGGAGGGGAAAGGTGCTGTTTAGGCTTCCCTCCTAGGAGTTACAATAATATTTAAATGTAACCGGAATCAAGGTCCAGAACCTTATGGATGAGAAATCAAAGTAAGGGAAGAGGATAAGAGTTGTCGGTAGCAATGGAAACAACACTATCTGAGGCAAGATGGTGCAGGTAAAGACTTGAACAAATAAGTCAAGGTTTGTTCAGAGTTCAATAGAACAAGGCAGTTGTAAGTAAAAACGCCCACAAGCTAATAACTCTGGTTGTCAGCAGCTGATTAGGAAAGATCAACTCAATCCCAACCAACCTCCAGGTTCTCAATGAACCTGCCCAAATCTCAGCAATCAAGCGCTTGAAGGGTACCAGATAACTGTGGGAGGCTGAACAAAACAAAAGCAATTTGTTTATGAAGCTCTAGAAGCAAATCAATAACAAATTTGAGCAAGAATATCCCAACACTTCTCAAGGGACTCAAGAATAGCGTGGCAAAATTCAACCTTAAAGAAGAAGGGAGGTATAACACTCCAGGTTTTAAGCTTAATAAAACCTCTTCAATCAAACGTGATTGGCTCCAGAAGGATGATCAAGGAAAGATCAAGACCAGTATGGTCGGAAAAAGGGATCAGAGGGGTATAACACACCCAAGAATTCAGACAGACAGGAATTCTTCTTCAACAAGCAAGGCTATTGGTTGGTGATAAGGATCAAGGTCACAAGGGACAGAGTTTGAGTACGGGGGCTCAAAGGATCAAGGGACAATCATGGATATACCCGGATAAGTTGCTCAGATAAGTGGGGAAGGATGCCCACGGATAAGTTGATTATGATGATGGGGGAAACAGATGAGATGAGATGATGATGGTCTCATGGGATGCTGGGCCAAAAGGCAGGGGAGAGCCCCTCCTTTTATAGACATGAGGCCCTGCATACTATGTACAAGAGATACTACAAATAGGTGCGGGAAAATGAAAACATAAAAAAAAAATGACATGAGAGGAAAGAAAAAAAAGAAATGTTGCCCGCATCAAGAATGAACGCGGGCCACCAGATGGACACCCGCAACAGCGGTCGCGGGTGTTGACAACGGCTGTTGTCGCCCGATCGGCGGCGACAGCGGGGTGAAGGTTCCGACAGCCGCGAGCGGTCGCTCGCGGTCGTCGGTTGGATCAGATGATGGGCAAGGAGTGGTCGAGTTTGAGATCGATCTTAGTGATTGGATGGAAGGTGACTGGATGATAGGATGAGGATGGGGATGATGAAGAAGGTGTTGGTTGGTGGACAAGTTGGAAGAGGATGGTTTGATGGATGAATCGAATTGAGTTGGAGCAATCTGAGCCTCTTGATCGGAGACCCTACGGATGTAGTTACTTGGAAACCAGCCTTGTTCACGGTGACGCCAGATGACACCATCCCACCAACCGGATGGTAGTTGAGTGAGGACTTGGATGATATCACCCTTTTGAAAGGAGAGTGAAGAGGTATTGTCACCATTGAATGGATAGAGTGCCTCAACAAAGACTGATGAGGGATTGTTCTAGGAGCTAGAGCCCGGGGTGAGGGGGGTGAGGATGGATGGATGATGGGAAGATGATGAGGATGAGGATGAGGATGATTGATTGATGACGACTGGTGGGAGTGGGGAGATCAAATCGATGGTTGACGACCGTCGCAACAAGCGACGGTGTAAGACTCCAAACGGTGCTAAGCCGTGGCAGTTCTGTGGAGGGGAAAGGTGCTGTTTAGGCTTCCCTCCTAGGAGTTACAATAATATTTAAATGTAACCGGAATCAAGGTCCAGGAACCTTATGGATGAGAAATCAAAGTAAGGGAAGAGGATAAGAGTTGTCGGTAGCAATGGAAACAACACTATCTGAGGCAAGATGGTGCAGGTAAAGACTTGAACAAATAAGTCAAGGTTTTTTCAGAGTTTAATAGAACAAGGCAGTTGTAAGTAACAACGCCCACAAGCTAATAACTCTGGTCGTCAGCAGCTGATTAGGAAAGATCAACTCAATCCCAACCAACCTCCAGGTTCTCAATGAACCTGCCCAACTCTCCGCAATCAAGCGCTTGAAGGGTACCAGATAACTGTGGGAGGCTGAACAAAACAAAAGCAATTTGTTTATGAAGCTCTAGAAGCAAATCAATAACGAATTTGAGCAAGAATATCCCAACACTTCTCAAGGGACTCAAAAATAGCGTGGCAAAATTCAACCTTAAAGAAGAAGGGAGGTATAACACTCCAGGTTTTAAGCTTAATAAAACCTCTTCAATCAAACGTGATTGGCTCCAAAAAGATGATCAAGGAGAGATCAAGACCAGTATGGTCGGAAAAAGGGATCAGAGTGGTATAACACACTCAAGAATTCATACAGACAGGAATTCTTCTTCAACCAGCAAGGCTATTGGTTGGTGATAAGGAACAAGGTCACAAGTGACAGAGTTTGAGTATGGAGGCTCAAAGGATCAAGGGGGCAATCATGGATATACCCGGATAAATTGCTCAGATAGGTGGGGAAGGATGCCCACAGATAAGTTGATTACTGATGATGGTCTGATGGGATGATGGGATCCTCCAATGCTGGGCCAAAAGGCAGGGGAGAGCCCCTCCTTTTATAGACATGAGGCCCTGTATACCATGTACAAGAGATACTACAAATAGTTGCGGAAAAATGAAAACATAAAAAAAAAAAAAAAAGATGGAATGAGAGGAAAAAAAAAAAAGAAATTTTGCCCGCATTGAGAATGACCGCGGGAAACCAGATGGACACCCGCCAAATAGGCCACTCCTAATGAGATCTGCATGTGGAAACTGATATTGACAAAGATCTCCGAGAAGGTAGTTTGATAATCGTTAGGATGTCAGATCTGGACGACTCGGACCATTTATTGCAAGTTGACAAACCAAGTGGTGACCATAGATTGAAGATGAGTTGTATCAACCCCATCGGCACCACACTGACAACCTCCAGAGATACCTTGGACAACCTGAGAGAGATTAGATTGAAACTGTACCAAGGTCGATCTGGTCTCCTCAATCAAGTATTGTTGAGAGGATAGAGCTTGAGAGGTGTTCTGGAAGGATTGAGTGATGTAACTATAGGTCTGAGTGATTTGACTAAAGCTACTGACAACCTCTGTCACTGCTTGTTGTTGAACTGGTGGTGATGATGAACCAAGCGGTTGAACCGGTGTATTCGACGGCACTTCGGTCGCTAAACTTGATTGAAGTTGGAGAACAATCCAAGGAAGAAAGATGGTCGTCTGAGCCATCTTGAGTAACATGTTGATGATGTATATCCCTTAACTCTTACTTGGGTATCGAATGAGTCTACTTATTTAAAACAACTAATTTGATTTACTCCAATCATCCCCTACCTCCAAGATTTTTTAAACAGACGCGTTCCGACTGACTCAAACAAACTTTCTGGTTATACGCATAGGTAGAGGAGACCCTATAGGTATTGAGACTATTTAAAAGAGGCTAGTAATAACAATGGGAAGTGACGCTTTAGTTATAACTTTATACGTTCTATCTTATTTATTGATATTAATGATTTCCTGTCCTTCTTTCTATTTTTTTATAAACAAGACATAAATGGCGAGTTGATGTAAATCAGGATATCTAAGTTGCTCTGATGTGTCTGTGTGTGGATGTGTGTCTGTGGAGGCGTGGGGATTGTCAAAAGTGGTTTGACGATCGCTCGCGTTGCCAAAAGTCAGGGCCGCAAGAGCGACAAGCAGGAGTTGAACATAGAAGGGGGGGATCGAAGCGGAGAGACAGGCAAGAGGCCTGTCCTAGACCGCTAGGACAGGGAGAGGTTGAGAGATGGGGGGAAATGAAGGTACCCATAGGGGTACAACCAACAAAGATATATATTTTTTTTTTTCCCGTGGTGTCCCGGATTGGTCACCACAACAGCGTCGGTTGGATGAGAGGATTGGGAAGGATTGAAGGGATTGTCAAAGGTGGTTCGACAATTGCTCGCGTTGCCAAAAGTCAGGGCCGCGAGCGCAACAAGTAGGAGTTGAACATAGGAGGGGGGGGATCAAAGCGGAGAGACAAGCAAGAGGCCTGTCCTAGACCGCTAGGACAGGGAGAAGTTGAGAGATGGGGGGAAATGAAGGTACCCATAGGGGTACAACCGAATTTTTTTTTTTTTTTTTTCCCGTGGTGTCCCGGATTGGTCAACACAACATGTTATCAATGTCCTCTGTTATAGTCCTCATTTCCTTGTTAAATTTTTGGGCCCTGCATGTGGGTGATACTACAAAAGACAACTAAAGAAAAAAGCTGATACTACATGAGGAATTGGTGTTTATTACATGTGTTGTGAATTTCCTCCTTTACATATCTTCTATTACAGTACTTATTTCCTTGTTACATTCGTTGTCCCTGTATGTGTGTGATAGGACAAAAGAAAAATAATATATACATAAAAAAAATATATACATGAAACTAATATATACATAAAACTAATATATACACAAAACTAATGTATACACAAACCTAATATCTAGATAAAACTAATAAATAAATAAAACTAATATATACATAAAACTGATATATACATAAAGCTAATATATACATACAAAGAGGTAGTTGAAAAGTATTAAAAAGAAATAAACACAAACCTTTCATACGTTCATACACCACAAAAACCTAAATACATAAAAAGAGGTAGTTGAAAAGTATTAAAAATAAATAAATTGAAAAGTTACATATTTACAAAAATCACACAGACTGGGATACAGCATTTGAAAATTATTATAACTTACAATCTATTTACACATGTTAGCTGTAACAAGCAGCCTGGGAAAAAAACCAGAAAGAGAAAAAAAAAGTTTGCAGAGAAAAAAAAAAGCATACAAAGAATGTAAAAGTGGACAGAGAAAAAAAAAAGCGGCTGAAAGAAAAGCAAACCAAATAAAAAAGCAGAACAAAAAAAAGCGGACCAAAAGAAAAGCAAACTAAAAAAAAAGCCAACCAAAAAAAGAAAAAAAAGTGGTCTGAACTGGATGAAAAATGTGCACCCTAAAATTTCAGAGAACAATGCCGGCTAGTAAATGTGTTTTTGAGGGGCAGTTTCCCAAGGAGGCCAACCTTGGTATTTGCGCACCCTCAAAAAAACCAATCCTTTTATATTTAAAGATTCAACTTTTGGAGGTTTCAAATCACCCTCTGTCCATTGGTTGCATTATTAAATTTGAATGATGCACACATAGTGGTTGTATTCAGTTTCTTCCTTACCCGGATGTCAGAAGTTTTTCAGGGAATCTTTGACACGTGTGTTTGAAAGCCGCAGGCAGGAATCAGAAATACACGGCCAGAAGTACTTTTCATGCGGATTTCCTGACAGGTGCTTGCATTGTGAGTTTCAGGTGCATGCAACCCTTACTTAATTAATACAGGGCTTTGTGCAGGAATTGTGACACAATACAAAGCGGCTGTAACTCCTGAACCATACACAATACTTCAATTCTGAGTGAATTTTAGGTGCAAAAACACAGGTGAAAATACATGTGAAATCATCAAATAGCAAAAAAAACATCTTTAGTGGTGCCATGGTTTTGAGCCACTTTCTTACAAATTAATACAAAAATTTAAGGATTTGGAATTGAAGGGTGCGGTTGTCAAGAGAACCTAGCTTATTTTGGGTGAGTAATCCAAATTTTCAATAAAAGTTTGGGATTTCTAACTCCTTCTATTAACTATAATTTTTTTTGGTTTTGATTCTACTTTGAAAATTTTCTCTGTACAAGTAGCAAGCTGACAACCCTCATGCTATCATGGAAAAAATTTGCAAAAACTATTCCTCTTCACCATTCAACAATCAAGGCAGCCTTTGGATGAACTTCATATGGTATCAGTATAAGGGAGATCTTTTGCAATACATCAATGAATGCATGAAGTTTATATACAAGCCCTCAGTGTTAAAACCAGAAGTTTCTAAGGACATATTAAGTTACACAATCCTTTCAAAAATTCCAAGCATCCTGTACCATAACTTCAAAAAATTTCTAATCAATTATAAGCTTGTTAAGAGCCCTATGGGCTTTCTAAAAAAATTCCAAGAATTCATTAACCTGGATTCGTCTTTGAAAAACAAAACATCAGAACCATTTTCAAACTCTGGTCCTTTTTTTGATCTTCTCAAAAGAAGCTCTCATAAGAAATATAAAGCCAAGCATCCCTGCTCAAAATGGAAAAATGATCCCCTATTGGAATGCTCTGAAGAATGCTTTTGGTTCTTGCACACCAAGCTAAGACAGGACCATTTCAAAACCAAAATCAAAGCTCACCACTGTTCCGCCAGTGAAAGGTTGGAAAAGGCGAAAAATAGAAGCCTCAAAACTTCCTCAATGCTCATCTCTATCTCAAAACTACAACAATCATGCCCCCTTTCCTGGAAATGGGGGCTGCATATCACATAGTCAACAAATCTGATTACCTCTTGGAATCAAATCCCTCAACCATATTCATTGAAACCTGCAGGGAGGGCTCCTTGGTGATGGATACGGCCATTTGAAAATCCAACCTTGTCAACCAACAGGTCAAGAGGGTCAAGATTAATAATGTGCTACTTGTGCCAATTTCAATAAATTTCTCATCTCACTACCAATGCTAAACAATCAGAAGGGAAATATAAAAGAAAAAAATAGGTTAACCTGGGTACAAAATACCACAGAAAAATTTCACCCTTCTAGGTACCAAAGAGAATTGCCCGTTTGATTTATGCAAGAAAAAATTCAACACAGAAGAAAGGGGCCTGATCCATCTTAATAAACCTCAAAATCATCTGTTGCACCTGCGACTTGGCCACCCCAATAATACTGCAATAAAAATTCCATTTTCAAGCATCCAAACTCTCCCACCATGTAAAATATGTCACAGTTGCAAAATTACATCCACTCCATTAAACAGACATTTCGCTCCAACATCCAGATGCCATGAAGGCATCTACTTAGACCCATTTGGACACTATCCAGTCCAATTAAATGGAGGATGTAGATATTTACTAACTATTGTATACCAATTCTCAGGCTTCAAGTCTGTGTCACTTATTGGCTCCAAGGATCAAAATTCAGCTTCTGTACAGGAATTCATCAATCATCCAAAAATACTACTGAATGAAAGATAGCCAGGGTGATTTCAGACAATGGTAGCAATTTTTTCAATGGAAGACTCAATGCTTACCTTGAACTAAATAGGATTCAGTGAAATATTGCTCCACCTCACACCCAAACAGAATCAATTTTCAGAAAGAAAATATTGGTAAATCCTTGACAAGGCCTGGTGTAACACTCCAAAAAGTGCAGAGCCACAGGCAGTTCTGTTGAGGGGGAAAGTTGCTGTTTAGGCTGCCTTCCTCAGTTTTACAAAAATATTGAAATGTAACCAGAATCAAGATCTAGAACGTTGTAAATAAGGAATCAATGAAAGGATGGATTTTGATAGTAGTCAGTAGCTATGGAAAAAAAACTATCTGAGATAAGATGGTGTGTGAAAATACTTGAACAAACAAGCCAAAGTTTTGTTCAGAGTTCAGTGGAACAAGGTATTTGTAAGTAAAAACACCAACAAGCTCATAAATCTGGTTGTCAGAGAAAATTAGGAAAGATAAACTCAATCCCAACCAATCTCCAGTCTCACAATGAACCTTCCCAGCTCTCCGCATTCAAGTGCTTGTAGGGTACCAGATAACTGTGGGTGGCTTTACAAAACAAAGAAACTTGTTTTATGAATCTCTATAAGCAAAGAATTGACAAATTTGAACAAGAATAACCCAGAAATTCTCAAGGGACTCAAGAATAGCATGGCAGAATTTAACTTTGAAGAAATAAAGGAAGGTTTCAAAATCCAGGTTTCAAGCTTAAAGAAAACTCTCAGTGAAAAGTGACTGGTTGTGGAGAGGGTAATCAAATGAATGATCAAGACCGAATTGGTCAGATAAAGGGATTAAAGGAGTGCCTTAACACACTCAAGAATTCAACCTGATAAATTCTTGTTCAACCAGCACAGTTCTTGGTTTGTTATAAGGATAAGGTCACAGAGTGTAGTATTTGAATATGGAATCTCAAGGATCAAGGGGGAGAAGGAACAGGTTCAATGGTGCAGCGTTTCTCAAAAGTTAGGGCAGTTTGAACTTTCATGACTTTATCCACCGCACTTGTAAGAACAAGAAAATCAGGAAGCTTGAAACAATTATCCCTAGTTGTGATCATAGATCCAGAATTGACTAATTTGTCCCTTATTTGCTCCTGGAATCCTAGAAAAAAAATTGGAAAAATTGGACTCAAGCTTGGTCCAAGGTGTCAATGTGATCATTTCTGAGGAGATAAGATTGGATAGAATCCCAAGATTTCCTTAAATATTGATAATTGGAGGCTGAAAAAATACCATCCTTTGAGATACACTGAGAAACAAGATCTTCCAATCCTGTAGCGTAAGATGAGCTATGTCTATCTTTCCCCAATAAGCCAGCATTTCTTCCTTGAGAAGTGCCTAGTTAGGAGATTAGAATCCATAAAAAAGCTGAATATCTTCTATAACTTCATCAGAGGAAATAAAGAATTGTAACTGATAGGCCATATTGTATTTGCTAGCTCCATCCACTGCCACAGCCATTTTGTAAGAATCCAGGAACCGTTCAACATCTGTCCCATTGAAAGCCAAGTTCCTGTTCTAAGGTTTGATCTTGATCATCTTAGCACAAACAGAGGAGGAAGTACCAGTAGATTCCATCTTGAAAGAGTTCCTAGAGGATCCAAAGAGCAGATTTCCAAAGTGGCTCACAAGTGTGGATATAGTAGGGTTTCACAAAAAACAAGAAGAATCTTGCCCCAGAGGTGCACAGTTGGGAGGAATTACTTCTGAAATAAGTTGTCTCCATGGATCAGATCTCAGAAAAAGAGAAAAAGAAAAAAAAAAGAAAATAAGACTGGATTTTTAAGTCGATTTCAAATTTATTAGTACTGTAAATCCCAAGGTTGCTGGTTTGATCCCAGAATGGGGGACAAAATCTAGGACTCCAGACGGTGCTTAGCCGCAGGCAGTTCTTTGTGGGGGGAAAAGTGCTTTTTAGGCTTCCCTCCTGAGTGTTACAGAAATATTTAAATATAACTGGAATAAATATCCAGAACCTTGTAAATAAGGAATCAATGGGAAGGATGAATTTTGATAGTAGTTGGTAGCAATGGAAAAACACTATCTGAGTCAAGATGGTGTGGGAAAATACTTGAAAATAAAAGCCAAAGTTTTGTTTGGAGTTCAAAAGAACAATTTAGTTGTAGGTAACAATGCCCACAAGCTAATAACTCTGGTTTTCAGCAGAAGATTAGGAAAGATTAACTCAATCCCAACCAACATCCAGGTTTTCAAAGAAACTTCCCAAACCTCTGCAATCAAGTGCTTGAAGGGTACCAGATAACAGTGGGTGGCTGTAAAATACAAAGAAAAACGTTTTATGAAGCTCTAGAAGCAAAGTAGTGGCAAATTTGAAAAAGAATAACCCAGCACTTCTCATGGGACTCAAGGGTAGTGTGGCGGAATTTGACTTCAAATAAATAAAGGTAGGTTGATCAATCCAGTTGTCAAGCTTAAAGAAACCTCTATTTCATATGCAACTTGTTCCAGAAAGGAAAATAAAATGAATGATCAAGAAAAAATTGGTTAGGGAAAGGGGTCAAAAGAGTGGCTTAACAAACTCAAGAATTCAACCAGATGAATTCTTCTTCAACCAGCAAGTCTAATGGCTGGTGATAAGGATCAGGTCACAGAGGACGGATCAGAAGATTTGATTAAAGAGTCTCAAGGATCAAAGGTCAATAAAAAGATTTACCCAGGATAATGATGTTCAGAAAGGTGAATGGCCCCACGGATTGATTACTTAGATGATAGCTGGATGATAAGATGATCAATGATGATAAGATGATGGGACAAAAAGGCAGGGGAGAGCCCCTCCTTTCATAGGCAAAAAGGCCCTGTAGACTATTTACAAGTGATAAAACAAATGAGTGGAGAATTTTTTTTTATTTTTGATGCATGCAATAAAAAACTAACGATTTTTTTTCTAAAATTCTGCCTCCTTTTCTTGAGGTGCACCTAATTGGTCACCACACCAGTACCCTCTAGTTTGAATGAAGCTTCCTCTAACTTTTTGCGAAGAGGCTGTGGAAGCTGAAACCAACTTTATCAACCTTCTACCAGTGGTCTCCAAGAATTGGACCATCCTTTGGGAATTATGGTTTGGAAAAAATTCAACTACTTGACCCTGAAGCCATTTGCATGCACTACGTAGGATCTCTTATCAAAGGAAAAGGGAAAATTCAATTTGAATCCCACTGGGATCAAGGAAGCCTAGTTGGATATGTTAACACTTTATCCTTGTATAAGCCATAAAACCATCAAAACAAGCAAGGATTGAACAGGGCCAATGTCACTTTCCTTGAATACTCTTTTGACTACAGCCAAGGCAGGTCAACTGATTTTCCCTTTTCTCCCAGTAATTCCAACCTTTCAAGAAACAAAACATCCACTCTCTCTCATTTTCCAACTTTCCCTCCTGATAATCAGTCTGATGCCATCATTTATACTCTTTTCTCCAACATTGGAACTCCAAAGATCACAAATACAGAACCTTCTCACAAAAAACATACTGTCTCATGCTTGATAATAGAAGGCAATTAACATCCCCCAAGTAAATCTTAATGACAATCAACATGGTTATCCCAAGACTCTTGAGGAAGCCTTTCAGAGAATCTATCAACTCAAATGGATTGCTGCAATGGAAAAAGAAATTCACACTTTACTCTCCTAAAGTTTTTTGGAAGAGTGCTCACCTGACATTTCACTTAAGGCTCTCAAGTGTATCAGGGTCTTTTGTACCAGGCGTTACAAAGACAAACAGATTATTAAATTTAAAGGCCAACTCTGCATGTAGGGATTCCATAAAGAATTTTTTTTAAGCTATACAGAAGTCTTTGTACCCAAAGGAAACAAATCATTTTTGGGGCTACTAATCTCTCATGCTACCCAAAAAGGATACAAGTTTCATCAACTAAATGTAAATTCAGCATTCCTGAATTAAAATCTGAATGAAACCATCCATTTAAGTACTCCGCCAAATGATCCTGTCTCACCAGGAATGTCTCTACACCTCAAAAAGGCCATGTACAGGTTCAAGCAAGTGGCGCAAATGTGATATAACACCCTGAGTGAATTGCTTGTATGAAAAGGCTGTTGTCTTTTTCTGTTCATATTTTGTAACAGACAAATTTAGTCAGCTTTTTTTCTATCTTACTGCTTTCATCTTCCTATTGTTCCTGACTCAGGCCCCCTCTGGGGGCTCTCCAGTTGTCTTAAACCTGCTACCTTAGGTACCCTTTGGGGTTCTCTAGTTTTACATAAATAATGGTCCTTGTCATGGACCACAAGAGAAACCCATCTGATTACCAGACAACTAAACCAGTGTGTCCCTTCCTCCTCATTGGATTAGTTCCACTTGACTATACAAGTATCACCTCTTCCCCTTTGGTTCTTTTTAGCCTCATCATTTCCTGTTTATCTCTCTTAGGAATCATTAGCCTTCCTTCAAATTTTCACAGTTAAAAGCCAAAGTCTCATCCCACTAAGCTATCCAGTAATCTTCATTGATCCAACTGGTTTACTTACCATTATCATCTTGACCTATCCATCCCATCATACCTCCTTAATCTTGCCATCTCCACCATCCCTCCCCTTGTGTTGCCCACCTCCATTGAATCCCTTTGAGCCAAACTGATTGAACTCAAACTCTACGCTCAAGATCAATCCCCACTTCCTCAATCAGTTTGGTCCACCCAACCTCAATCTCTGCAGTCCAACTATCCCCCAATCCTCTCATAGCCTGGCTCCATTGGCGCAATTCATCATCCGTCCCCAATACTATCAAGAACCACCATCATCCGTTCCTCAGCTATTCCTTTCTCCTCATCTGTCCTTCTCCCCAAGTGTGATTGCAAGAAGGAATTCCTGAGCATTGATAAAATACCTGAAGATCTCAAATTTCACAATGAATCCCATCTGGATTTCTTGATTCAATCCTCCTCCATCACTTGGCGGTCAATTCAACTCCCTAACTTTGATCCAATTCACCTCCAATGTTGCTGTCTACAATCCAAAGTATCATTCAATCTTCCCTCTTTCAAAATCCTCTTTTGTTCAAGCAATCCTGTCCTCTGCTCCTTGTCTTCAAAACCTTGACTTGATCCCAACTTGTTCTCATCAAATCACTCAGAATCATTGAATCTAGCCTCAAGAACTATGTCTCACTACCCGCTCATCCTACCCTCCAAACCTTGGACTCAGAAGTGGCTTCATTCCAATGCTCATCTTGATCCAATCTATCACTCCTTCTTCTCTTGTATTTTTCATCAACTCAAACATCTGAATTTATTTTCTTCACTCTCACTTTCCCAAAACATCAGCTGAAACTCAAAACAAAATATGTTGATCAACATCAATTGAAAATCTCCTACAATCAATCAACAAGCCCAGATCAGTTGTCCTGAATTCATCAAGAACATTGCTTGGAATCATTGATCCATTGAATCTTTTTGATCCACTTGCTTGTGTCTATCTGGATTTTTTGCTGGGATCTTGAGGCTCACAAACCTCTCAGGGATTGGATTCTAACTTTCCAGTCTCACAATCACAACCCGGACTTGATCTCCATTTGCGTTATTTGCAGCTTGTGATGAAAGGCATACACCAGAATTGTATGGAGTGTTGTAATTTTTCCTTTAGGTGCGTAAGTATCTCCATAATCAAAGAATTCCAGCTGTTGGAAACCTTTGACGCACAGTCTTGCCTTGAATACAAGGCCATTGTTGTTGGGGTTGATTTTGAGTTGATAAACCCATACAGTTGACAGGGCCTTTTTGACTTCTGGTAGTGAATTACAGCCAGTCCAGATGTCCATGGATTTGGTTCCATTTAGTTCCTTTTTCATGCCAAGAGTCCAATTTTGACAATCCGGAAAATTTTTAGCCTCTTCATAGCTTCTAGAAACAGTTCTGGTGAGAAATCCATAGCATTGAGGACGTTGAAGGGAGGAGCAATCTCTGAGAGTTGTGCCGGAGTGAGAAATTTGGGATTCTAGATCCTCATTGTCAGAAGAATCAGAGTTGGGATATTAATTTAAGAGGACTCCTTTGGAGTTTTGGGATCTGAGGTGGATTTGGTGGATGGGGATGATTCCGTGATTTTGGAATTGATTGAGTTTTGGGAGGAGCGTGGTTACTGATTTTGATTTTTTGAGAGCAAGGTTTCCAGCAGATCAGAGTCACTTTGGAGAAGAGTTTTGAATGGAGGTTTCCATGAAGAGTAAGATTCAGTTAGCTTTATATTTTCAATAATTTTAACATGCTTTGAGCGGATTGTATTGCCAAGCTCTGGGACAAAGATTCAATAGGAATTAAATTGCAGGTCATGAACCACAAGAATTCCTTCCCAACCTTTCTATTCAAACTTTCCAAAATTATGGAGGAGATTGAGAACAACAGATTTGGATCCTAGGGTTTGAATCAAGTTGAGTTTGGGTTTGATTCCATTCTTTTGAATTGCCGATGAAAAGATTGATGATATAAGAACAAAGAGGGCTACGCCAAAAATAACATCAGTCAAGAATTAAAAGAAAGATTTAAAGAAGAAATGATGGATAAAGAGAACCAACATCTGGCAACGGATCTAGACTTGATGGATGACAATGGTGGTGTTGAGTAAGACAGTTTGCAGTAAAAACAGAAAGACAATAATAATAAAAGAATCAAGCAGTTCTTTCAAATGAAGGAACATTAGAGATTAGATTCAATAGTGAGGATTCCATAATAGTGTGTGATTGTCTTACCAGTCAGATCATAGATTGAATGAATTTGGAAGTGGACGAGTTGATGTTGAGTAATAGACTGATGAAGTTTGAGACAAAGATGAGATACGAAGAAAGAAAAAAAAAGATAAAGAAAAGAGAAAGATAGATGGAAGAAAGATGAATAGGATAAAGGATTTGGTTGAGAATAGATGGTGTGAGGATTGATTAGGTTGTTTGAGGTTGATGATTCATTGTGATGTGGTGAAAGGATTATTGGTGGTCAAGGTTCAAGAGAATCAGTTGAGTAAGATTTGTAATTTGGGAATTTGAATTTGTAATGAGATGGGAATTTGTAATTCAATCATTGTGTGAAGAAGATGAATGGGAAATGGCAGAAATAAAGAATTAACAAAGGAATGACATGTGAAAAGAGAATAGTGACAGATGAGGGAAGAGAGCGGGAGCGCGGTTGGACCGTGTAAGTGGGTTAACAGTGTAAGTTATTTGACACCCCCTGTGACTGGTAAGATTGAACACTTAAAAGAAGGATCTATTAATTTAAGAAGTGAGGAAAGAGTAGGAAGCGGAAGCGCCTTAGTTAATCCATCTGCTTTCATTTTGGAGGCTGGTATTAAATCAACAGAAATATTTCCAAGTTTTAGCTCTTCGCAAAGCGCTTTCGTTTTAATATCAATATGGCGAGTTTTTGAATTACATCCAAACTTCTTTAGTTTATCTTCAAGAACTTTGTTGTCGATAAAGTGATGACTTTATTCTAATTCTTTCTTCCAGATTTCCGCCACTAGACCTCTCATCCATATGGCTTCAAAAAAGGAATCAACTAAAGGGTTTATTTCAGCTTCAGTTGTTGAGTGAGTGACGTTGCGTTGTCTGTAGCTACTCCAAGAGATAAGAGAATTAAAAAGAAGAGAAAGATGTCCGGACTGAGAACGTTGAGTTTCAGTATCATCACTCCAAGTTGCGTCACTGTAACATTTGATTTGGGTTTTTTAATTATGAATTTGTAGCGTGAGTTTTAAGTTTTTTGTAGCTTTGAGATATTTCAAGCAATGTTTTACCTCCCTCCAGTGACAAATCCCGGGTTTCTTACAGAATCTAGCAAGGCTAGAAACTGCAAAACTCAGGTCCGGACAAGTCAGGCAGGCAATATAATTAATAAGAAATATGGCCGATCCATAATTGATGTTTAAGTTTTTAAATTCTTTGTGTTCTTCATTGGAGGCCAGAGATAAATTGATATTCGCGGTTAAGGGAACAGATGAGGGCTTGCAGTCTGCCATCTTCAGCTCTTCTAATCCATGTTCAATGTGTTTTGGTTGATAAAGCAAGATTTTATTGTTGATTTGTTCATACTTCATTCCAAGAATCGTAAAAGGATTGTGATGACTAGAATTTGAAAATCGCTCTAAGAATTTGTTTTGAAAATTATTGCCGGAACCAACAAGGATAAGATTGTCTACATGGAAGAATAGGACTGAATTTGCGACGGGATGAATGTATAGGCAGGGATCAGATATGGATTCATGGAATCCTTGCTCACGAATCCAAGAAGTTAGGGTGTTGAGCCAATTGACGGGAGCTTGCTTTAAACCATAAAGAGACTTGAGAAGAATGAGAAATTCTGACTTTCTTTTTGA
Source organism: Puccinia polysora (assembly GCA_025617555.3). Classification (NCBI taxonomy): domain Eukaryota; kingdom Fungi; phylum Basidiomycota; class Pucciniomycetes; order Pucciniales; family Pucciniaceae; genus Puccinia; species Puccinia polysora. The sequence continues at coordinate 3,283,506 of CM062628.1, forward strand.
GCCTTTGGGTATTTTTATAATCACTTTATCAGTAAGAGGTGCGTGGAGGAAAGCACTCTTGACGTCAAATTGGGTAATTGGAAGGGAATGAAAAAGGCCAAAAAGAAGAGCAATACATAAAGAAGCAGCCTTTCCGGTGGGAGAAAAGGTGTCTTGATAAGCTAATCCGTAGATTTGATTGAACCCTTGAACACAGAGTCAACTTTTATAGACCAGTGGGTCTCTGTGACAATTATATTTAAATCGATATACCCAGGTAGTATTGAGCGGATTTTCAGGTTCAGGACCATCGTAATCTTCCCATACTTCCAGGGATTTGATACCGTTGAGTTCAGAATCCATGGAGAGTTCCCACTTGGGAGCGTTGTAGCACTTTCCTAGCTTGTTTTAAGGATTTGGGAACATAATAATGATGATACCCATAACAATCGGGTGGATTTAATTTTAATCTGTTGCAAAGACTGTATCCAGGTGTGAGTTGCTGCTCAATTTCTTCAGACAAGTCTGATTCAGAGTTGATTGACGGAGTATCGGAAACTTTGGGATTAGGAACAGATAAAGAGGGCGGATCATCTATTTGTGATTCAATGGATTGATTATTGACAGTAGGGTTGGTAGGAAGATGATCATCAAAAAGAATAGGTGGATCGTGATCAATTTTGAGATATTGCAAGTCTTCAGTCGAATTTAATGTGGTTGAAATCTGAGGCATATTGTGATTTTTGAGAAATTTAACATTTTTAGATGAAATAATTAAATTTTCAGGTCTTAAAATGCGATAAGAGAGAAAATTGGGGTTGTAACCCACAAGGGTTCCAGGGAGTTCTCAATCTTGAAATTTGTCAACTCAATTTACTTTGTAATTGGGATACACTACCTTGGACCCTATAGGGTGAAAATAACTAATGGGAAGCGACTTCCCAGTAAAGAGTTGAAAAGGAGACGGAAGATTGGGAGCTTTAGGAATCTGGTTTAATGAGAGACATGTTGATTTGGCCACTTCCGCCCAGAGGTTGAGAGGAAGTTTCAAGCTTTGAAGAGTAGCGCGTATAGATTTGGTGATAGTTTGGTTAGCTCTTTCAATTTTTCCGTTATGTTCATGGTGGTAAGGCTCAGAGATAAGATGTTGAATCAAATTAATCTTGAAAAAAATTTTGAGTTCTGAGGAAGTGAATTTGCCACCGCCATTGGTGCAAATTGTAGCAGGATATCTGTTTCTTTTAAGTTTTTTTTGATTGAGGATAGTTTTGATCTGTTGACATGCATCCAATTTGTACTGAAGAGGAATAGCCGAGACATATCCCGCATAATTATCTATAAAAGATAGGATGTAGTTCATGTTGTTTCTTCCCGTTGGTGAAATAGGGCCAATTAGATCTGGATGGAGTTGTTCAAAGGGTTTAGAAGAAAGATTTGAGGAATTCTTGAAAGATGATTTGGTGATTTTTGAGAATACGCAGTCCTCACATTGGAAAGTAGAAGTTGAATGAGATTGAATAGAAGGAATGAGGTTTTTGAGACAATGCGGCTGGCATGTCCAAAGGATTGATGAAGAAGTTTGATTTGATCATGATTTGGTTCCTTAGTTGAGAAGTGACAAAATTTGTTGTTGTTTCCTATGCAAGATGGGGGATTGAGAATGAAAAGATTCTCCTGAATAAAAACTGAAAAAAACTGGCTTTGATTGAGTCATAAGAAAAAATTGATTGCAGAAAGAGGAAAGAGAGCATTGTTTCAACAAAATCAATTCTCCAGGACTGATTAGATTCACTACCAGGTCGGGCACAAATAAACAGTTGGTGAGCGTGACGAAAGAATTTTTCCAACTGATTTTTACAGTTCCTTTTCCTTTTATAGCAAGTTTAGCACTTTCTTTTCCCGTATTTATAAAATTGTCACCAGCACATTCTTCAAGAGAGCTGAAGAAATCAGGTGTGTTGAACATGTGGCAGGAGGCACCGGAGTCTAGAATGATTTGATTAAGCGGATTAATATTTTGAACCCAAGTGGAAAGAAGGGCAACATAGTGGGCTACTACTTTGTTTTTATAATTTGAATTGAGTTGAACACGCCAATTTGCTTGAGATTGTCTCCACCAATCAGGCGCTAGGTGTTTGTGGAGGTGCCAACATTTATCAGCGGAATGATCAGGAGATTGAGGGTTGTGGTATCCTTTCTTGCATCAAAGTTCTTTGGGAACAGGCTTTTTGGGGGTTCTAGAAGAGATGAGGGCAGTATCATTGATCTTTGTATCCTTTGATTTAACCTTGGTTTCATTATCGAGTTGTATAAGATGATTGAGCACAAGATCTATGGTGAATATTTTATCCGAATGCATAATCTTTTGACGAAGAGAGTGAAGAGAGGGTGGAAACTTAAAAAGAATAAGATAGGAGAGTATTTCATCTGGTAAATCAATTCCCACATCAACCATTTTCTTTAGTGAAATCTTGGTTTCTGTGATGAATAGATTAATTGCTTCGGGTTTTAATTGTTGGTAGAGAAATTTGTTAAAAACTCGGGCTCAATTTGCGGTTTGAGATGAGGCAAAGCGTTCTTTGATGGTTTTCCAGAGAAGCTTTGCCAATGAGATATTTGTTGGATTAACCACATTATTATGAGTGACTGAATCAATGCGAGAAAGAAGAATTACTCAAGTCTCCATTTCATCATTGGGGTTTAGATTTTTAGAATCATCCTCGAGGGCCTCCTTGACTCCTTTGAGTTCCAAAAGCATTGTCATCTTGTCCTTCCATATTGAATAGTTTTCGTCCAAAAGAATGGGGACTGCTTCAAGTGCAGCTTTAAGAATGATCTGTCAAAAACCATCTTTGTTTGATCCCTCCATGGTTAGATTCGGTTAGTTGAGTCGGACAGACCTTTGGCTTTTAACCGTGTTGAATTGCTGATGAAAAGATTGATGATATAAGAACAAAGAGGGCTACGCCAAAAATAACATCAGTCAAGAATTAAAAGAAAGATTTACAGAAGAAATGATGGATAAAGAGAACCAACATCTGGCAACGGATCTAGAATTGATGGATGACGATGTTGGTGTTGAGTAAGACAGTCGGCAGGAAAAACAGAAAGACAATAATAATAAAAGAATCAAGCAGTTCTTTCAAATGAAGGAACATTAGAGATTAGATTCGATAGTGAGGATTTGATAATAGTGTGTGATCGTCTTACCAGTCAGATCATAGATTGAATGAATTCGGAAGTGGACGAGTTGATGTTGAGTAATAGACTGATGAAGTTTGAGACAAAGATGAGATAAAAAGAAAGAAAAAAAAAGATAAAGAAAAGAGAAAGATCGATGAAAGAAAGATGAATAGGATAAAGGATTTGGTTGAGAATAGATGGTGTGAGGATTGATTAGGTTGTTCAAGGTTGATAATTCATTGTGATGTGATGAAAGTATTATTGGTGGTCGAGGTTCAACAGAATCAGTTGAGTAAGATTTGTAATTTGGGAATTCAAATTTGTAATGAGATGGGAATTTGTAATTCAATAATTGTGTTAAGAAGATGAATGGGAAATGGCAGAAATAAAGAATTAACATAGGAGTGACATGTGAAAAGAGAATAGTGACAGATGAGGGAAGAGAGCGGGACCGCGGGTGGACCGTTTAAGTGGGTGAACAGTGTAAGTTATTTGACACATTCCACATCTACAAGGGGCTTAATTTTGATTCTTTAGATGGCAAAAGATTGAGAATTTTTCAGCATCCCACCAGGATTTGATCCCACAGGTTGACAGGAATTGAAATCCTCTTGGATTCAAGTATTGTTTGTTTTCCTTGCTCTGCAATGGGGTTGTGTTGGGGTGTGTAAGCTTCAGATGTGGTGTGTATGATTCCCAAGTCTAGAAAAAAAGTGGTAAGCTTGGAGTTTACAAATTTGCCACCATTTTCTGAATGGAAAAACTTTATTTGATATCCAAAATGACTTGAGTGTACTTTGATGAATTTGATTTTTTTTTTCATTGACATTGGATTTGATTTTAATGGGAAGGCAGGTTTTGAAGCGGGAGAATTCATTGGTGAGTAGTAAGAAATATTGATTACCAGTTTTGGAAACTGGATTGATCAGTCCAAATACGTTGGCCTGTACTCTAGAAAAAATTTTGGTGCAGTTAGATATGTGGCCCTTAAAAGATGATTTGTGAATTTTCCCCAGGGCACAAGATTCACATGACAGATTTCTGCATTTAATTTTTGGGAAATGCCTATAGAAGTTTGGTCTGATCCAAATGGGGATGGCCAAAGCCTTTGTGAAGGGTGGTGAGAATGATAAAGGTGTGGGTTGATTCAGACTGAGAGAGAGCAAGGTCTTTGAGAACTAGGAGATTATCTTCAATGGATCCAAATAGAATTTTTTTGTCCTTAAACTTCACAACAAAATTATTCAGACCTGATGGATGGAGAGAGCAGCCTTTATTCAACATTTGTCCCAAAAATACCAGGTTCAACGCCAATTGAGGAAGTTGGAGTGATTGGCTGAGAAGAACATTGCAATTTTCAGACAAGACCTTGGCTTTTCCAACACCTTCAGCATAGAGTGAAGATTTTTCTTTTCCATTTTGAATCTGAGTATTATCTTCTTTGAAAGTTTTGAAAAAGTCAGGTGAATTGAAACTGGATTGGGATGCCCCAAGGTCTAATATAATGGCTTTCTTAGAGAGAATCTGAGATTAAATCATAGCAAAGTTATAGGAATTACAGGATTGGTTAGCGGAGGCAGGTTTGTTTTTTTTGGTTTAGAGTTGTCATTGGGATTTGGAAAGAGGTGGGTATTTAGCCACCAGAACGTGTGCTTAGGATGGGATGACTGAGGATTGTGCCAGATGGCTTGGAATTTGATGAATTCTTGTTTTGTGCCCTTATTGAACATTTATGAAGCATAAGTGCCGGCATCAATCTCATTCTCGAGTTAATTCAGATGTCAGAGTATCCAATTTCCATCAATTTTGGATTATCCCAACAAGTGGGTGATGGTAGTCTTGAGATGTTCAAGTTTGGGTGGAAACTTGTAGAGTATAAGATAAGAAAATATTTCATTGTCCATGTTGATTCCAATTTCTGAGATTTGAATTAGGCAGGCCTTGACTTTGGTGATGAATTTATTGACATGTTCTGTGTCAAATTGAAGGTTAAGAAAATTAAAGAATACTCAAGACTGGTTTGCCATTTGAGATGAGGCATAGAATTTGTTCATTGAATTACAGAGTTCTATCCCATTTGTGAGATGGTAGTCCTTGACACAATTGATATACTTTTGATTATCAAGCTTGGCTAGGATATATCAAACCAATTCAAGATTGATGTTGGGAGGACATTTCTTGGGTTTTGAGGACTGGAGCCATTTGGCAACACCTTTAAGGGCAAAAATGGTCATGAGGTTTGAGCACCAAAGTGAGAATTTTGATTCTGTCGGAGTGGGGATGGAATCTGTGAGGGTCTTGAGAAGGGGGGAGTTGAGATCCATTGTTCCAGGTCAAGGGTCCATGATATTGCTTGTGGTTGTTGGCAGAGTTGTGGCGTTTTGGATTTTTAACCGTGAAGATCTAAGAGATATTTTATTACCTGAACCAACAGACTAAGAAAAGAAGATTAACAAATTTCAAGAAAAAAGAACAAGAAGAAGTCGGAGCTTCTGAAAAGTTCTCACTCAGTGCGGACATAAACAAGATAGAGCGCTCAAATGGAAATGAAAACGGAACAATAAAAGGGAGGCAGAATGGAAGATATGACTGAACAAGGATGTTGCAGGTACAATTTGTTAAATAATTTTCTGCCTCTCTACTACAGCTACGCTACTCTCAACTGTCACATCCACTGTGGCTCGGGCAACGGCGCGGGCTACAGCACTGTCACAAATCCTCTCTCTTCTTACACGACTTAGTCTCAGGTTCCCGGCGCTGGCCAGGGACCTGTTCCATCAGCGAATCGACCTCAACAACAATCCTCAACAACAATCCTTCACCGAATTCTGAACTACAACTTTGACCTCACCCAATTGTCTTCTTATCATCTAAACGAATCCTTTCTTATCTTTTATATTTTCTTTTTCTTCTATTTTCTTTTCTTTTCTTATGATTTATACTCTTTCTCAATTTGAATCTCATGCTCTTCAACTCCACTGTCATCATGCTCTGACTGGTAAGACTGTCATCTATTTCCGAATCCTCAATTCCTGTTGACCTGACTATTGATATTCTTTCCTTTGAAGTTCCTCTTGTTGTGTTCCTCAAATAACTTCATCGTGCCTGATCCAGCTTGCTTCACTACCGCTCATCTCAGCCGTCTTCTGCTTGATGTTTTTTTCTTCATCTTTTCCTTCTCAACTTCTTATTTTTCATTCACCATTTTCTTACTGATGTTTCTGCTGGCTTAGCCCTCTTTGTTCAACATCAATTTAAACAATTTGTCAGCCAATCAACACAATTGAGATAAGTCAGTGGTTGTCACTGGAAGAATTGAGATTACTGAAACCAGAAACACTGATGTATTGATTTCAAATAAGAAAAAAAAGGAATGGTTCAGTTTAATGAACATAACACAAAACAAGATATTGCCACGTCACATGAGATTTTTAACCAACAGGGATGAGAATGAAACCGATTAAAAGATCAGCAAAACTTTGGATCCAGCATATTGAAGAAGACAGGCCTGAATTGGATCAATGAACATTGAGCTTTATTTATATTGTTTCTCATATGAAGACTGGGCATTATCTTACTTGTTGATATTGATCTACTGATCTGTAACAAAGTTACCTTGATACCTTTTAGTTGACTCTAGTTAGGAGATCTGTTGGTTGAGATTTTTAGTTGAGTTCTAAATGTCAAGCATGTTGAATCAGCAATTACTATTTTACAGTCCTTTGGCGCTATGGTTGAAGAGTTGCTTGAGTGAGAATTTATTGAGCGTAGAGGGTAATACGTGGTGGGAAAGAGATGAGAGGATCAGGAGTATGGAGAACCAAGACAAATAGATGAGCAACTGTTTCATTGAAAGACTTGATTTCAATGGCAAGTTGGTGTGTTGGGGCAGATGTGCTCTGATGTTGGTTCATCCAGAAGTGGAGTATCTTCACTGAGGTTAGGATACTGAGGCATTTAACCTGGTATGACACAGTATACTCAACATTCATGGATTCAGGAGTGAAGAAACCTGAAATATGAACAAGGAAGTAAATAAAGAAAGAGTTGATTGAGGAGCTTGTCAACCATTGAGGTAAGAATTGAGGGGAAGCTTGGCAGGTGAGGATGATAGTGGGGATAATTGTATCAAGGTGAGCTTATTGGTTGCGGATTAAGGTGAGTGAGGAGTATGATGAGTGGGAAGCTGATATTTGAATGAAAGTGGATGATGAGAGGAGAGAAAATATGAGAATGGAAGAGGATGATGAAAGAGGAGCGGACGGAAGATGGAGGGGAAGCAAGGATGAGGATATATGGAGGGGAAGCAAGGATGATAATTAGTGACAGGGGAGCAGACAGATGATGGAGACAGAGCCATGGTGGAAGTACAGGATTGGTGGATGATTAATGAAGAGTGATGGAGTGACATAATTTGGAGCAGGAGTGGGGTTTGATAGGATTCAAGCAGGGCGCAAGGATTGTAATCAAAAGAGAGTTGAGCAGGAGTGGTAGTAGTTGTTGAAGTATATTTCCTCTCAACAACCAGGCTTGAGGCCAACTGGTTCACCATGTCTGACAATTCCAAACCTAGCCCAAAACACCATAGCTTACCCCTCTTAAATGAAACCAATTTTTCCTCCTGGGTAATGAGGATTAGAGGCCATCTCCAAAGAAAAGGAATTCTTGACTACATTCAAAATACCAAATTTCAATCCCTAATCATCTCTGCTACAATACCTCAAAGGAAGAAAAGCAACAAATCTGCTGAACTCCTCATCCAGAATCTAAGGGATACAGCCTTTGACACTGTCATCAACCCTGGGACCAAATCCAAACCCTCCCTCATCTGGAAAGCCTTCCTTGATTTATACGCATCTCAGTCAACCAAAAAAGGAGGTTGCATCTGGTTAAGCTTTGTCCATTACAAATTTTATGGAAACCTTCATACCTACCTACTTAATTGCAGGAAACTCATGAATGAACTTGCTGTGGTCTGACTTGAAGTGCCTCAAAAAATTCTCAGCTACACTATCCTCACAAAACCCACCAACCACTTCTACCACCTTGTGGAAAGCATCCTTATTAACACCAACTTACCCCAAAGTCCCACTCAATTCCTCAATAAGGCGCACAAAGTAACCCATCTAGAATCTTTCTGGGCCCTTCCTAACCCTGCTGCTTCTGCAAAGAATCCTTAGAATCAAACCGGGTCCATTGCTCTGCTGAAAGCCACAGCCTAAAAAGGTCCAAAGCCCCCCTGCTCAAAAGGGCATCACAATCCCCTAGCAGAACAACCCAAGTCTTGCTGCTGGCATCTTCATCCTCACCTAATACCTGAAAAAAAAATTACCCCAAGCTCACCACGCCAAACCATTTGAATCAAAGGCACCAGCTGCTGATGACTCTGCCAAACCTGCCAATGCCTTTTACAACGCTCAGCTGTATCATGATATGGAAAACCTCCCTGATTCCAAAATGAATCCTGCCATACCCCCAGTCCTGAACTCTGGGGCTAGCAATCCTGTTGTGAATAATCCTGACTATCTTCTAACTTTGAAAACAATTAAAATCCTTGTTTGTTCTTGATCAAATCCACTTCTTATCAAGCTAAAGCTATTGGGACCGCCAAATTGATTAATCATGAAGGTTCCAAAATCATTCTGATCGATTTCCTGCTGATTCCAGATCTGAAAATATGCCTGATATCACTTGACAGAATCCTGGTCAAGAAATAGAAAATCTTCCAATTTGGCAAAAATGGAGTATCAATCACCATTGCCAATGTCTGTCTTGTTGGTTTGACTTTCAAGCACCTCCTGGAGTAATATGTAGCTCAATTTTTAACAGTCACCACCCAACCACAACCACTTATGCACCACATCTCATCCAACCAGCCTGACATCAAACGGCACCATTTCCTAGGTTTTTCAGGAATTTCCACCCAGAAAATCCTCTATCCAACTTCCAGTTTGACCGGCGCCAATTTTGACAGTTGCAAGACCTGCAAGATGACGAGCACTGTTTTTAATGGCCACTTCAAAACAGCAAAACAGCTGTTGGAAATTGTGAACATAGACCCTGTCAGCCTGGTCTCTGTTGAGCCAGCCAGTGGATGAAAATAATTCCTGACTATTGTGTATCAATAATCACACTTCAAGACTGTCTCTTTTCTAAAGAACAAAAGCCAGGCTCTTTTTGCCTTCAAAAATTTATATCTTCTTCCAAAAGATACCTAAACAAAAACTTGATCAACTTGGTATCAGACAACCTTGGTGAGCTCACCGGCTAAGAATTCAAAAACTACTGTCAAGAAGGCGGGATTAATCACCATTACTCACCTCCTTATACTCCTCAACAAAATTCCTTGGTAGAATGCACAAACAGGTCCATCATTGAAAAGGCCAGATTCTTTTTCAATTACAGTCAACTTCCTTGCTGGTACTGGGATGAAGCCTTCAAAAAAGCTACTTATCTTCTTAATCTTCTTCCAGTGTTATCCAAACAAAACCAAAGACCCTATGCTGCTTGGTTCAAAACTAAATTAAATTATGACATACTTTGTCCCTTTGTTTGCACGGTGTTTTTTAATATGCCCAAGAAAAACCCCAAGTTCCAACTGATGGTATCTGGTCTCAAGGAAACTATTCTGGGCTATAGCAACCAATTTTCATATTAAAAAGTGCTCAATCCCATCAATGGAAAGGTCTATATCACCAAAAAGGCCCAATTCAAAAAAAACCAATTTTAGATAGTGCTCCTCTCAAACTCCTTTTCTGAGTATCTCAGAAGTCACTTCTGACCCTGTCATCATTTCCCAAGACTTGTATGGCCAGCTCTGACCCTCAAAGCCTTTCCAACTCTGTCAACTCATCTCTGGCCCCTAACAGTCACTCCATCTCTTGTATCAGTGAAATCAGCACTGAAAAAATAGTCTTGTACCCTAGGAGTGAGGGTTCCCAACTATATCTTGCCACCAACTACACTGACCCAGTCACCCTAGAAGAAGCTTTAAAAACAGGATCTGGCTTGAATAGATAGCAACCATGGAAAGAGAAATCCTCAAACTGGATTCCTACAATGTGTGGGAAGAGAAAGATACCGATCCCAACCCCAAAACAATTAAGTGCGTCTGGGTATTTGGAACCAAGCGTAACGCCAACAACAAAATCACTGAATTAAGGGTGTGACTCTGCGTACAAGGTTTCAACCAAAGGGAGGGGGTCAACTTTGAAAGTTTCTTTGCCCCCACTGGTGACAAGAAATCTCTTTAAATGCTCGTCTCTCATGCTGTTCAAAAAAATCTCCTTTTCCATCAACTAGACGTGAGGTTGGCTTCCTTTAAAGATCCTCCAAAGGGAAAAATCTTCATTTCACCTCCAGCCAACATTGTAACTTTTCCTAGCAAATCTCTCAAGCTCAAAAAAGCACTATGAGGCCTGAAACGGGCCCCCATGGACTGGCATAATGTGCTCAGCTCCTGGATGACCAGTGAAGGTATTCACCAAATTGAGGTTGATAACTTTGTATTCTTCTTGCATGATACCTGGCTGTACATCCATGTGGATGACATAGCCATATTCCGCAAAAATCCATGGAAGTTATAGGAGCTGATTGAATCTTGATTAAAAAAAGAATATCTAGGCCAAGCAGCTATGCTCCTTAGTATCAACGTAGAAGTAAAAAGAAATGGCATCAAACTTTCTCAGTCTACCTACATTGACCCGCTTTTAAGCAAATAAATTCTTTCAAACCACAGATAACATTCAACTTCTTTCAAGCCAAATGGCAACCTACTTGCTTTGAAGAGCAAAATCAATTCCTCAAGACCAGCTGCAAATACAGGAAAATAATCAGTGAACTACTGTACCTGAGCTGTAATACACAACCGAAAATCACCTTTTCAAAAAATTACCCATTGCAATGTCTCACTAAACCTAACTCCATCCAGTACAAAGCTTCTCTGAAGATTGTCAACTACCTCAAATACACCAAGTCCAAAGGACTGAAATTTTACAAAACAAAGACGGCTGATGATCTTGTTGCATTTGTGGATTCTGACTGGGCCACATGCCCCCAAACTTGTTGTTTGATTTCAGGACTGGTAATCATGTGTAAAGTAAATCTCATCACTTGGAAGTCCAAAAAGCAACAAAATATTTGTCTCTCCACCACCAAACCATATAAAACTCAGTTTGTGAGGGAGTGAATGGGGTTCTATGGCTGACTACGCTTCTGGAAGAGTCCTTCAATTGAAAACCACTCAAGGCCACTCCTATCCTTGAAGACAACAAAGGTTGTATCAAGCTGCCTCCCTAAAAAGCCAAAATATTTTCCTTCACGACTAAAAACATCAACATTCATAATCACGTCATCAGAGAAGAGCTGGAAAAAGGCACTATCAGCCTGGATAAGGTTTCATCCACAAGCGACTACACCAACTTGCTGACCAAACCATTACCAAGACAAATTCTAAAAAACTGCCTGAGCGCAATCAATTTCCTCTAAGTATGAACCTGAGAGAAGGGTCCCTGTTGAATTCCTACTCTCCTTCATTGTCTCTCAGTTTCTCCATTCTTTATTTCATCTATTTATTTTTCCTTCATTTTATTTCTTTTTTTTGTCTGTCTGAGTTGGGCCTTGCAATGCCACAGTGCACTCCAGTGCCAATACTCAATATTGGATTTGCATTTTGAGGCTATTTGAACTCTGACTTGCGCACTCCTCTATCATGTTCCTTGCACAACTACAAAATTTGTGTCACTGGATTGAGGGTGCTTTGAGTCAGGTAAGCCTTATCCTGAATTTCTTCATTTTGTTGATTTTTTCTCATCATGATTTCTGTCTGATTTTCTTTCTATCTATCTTCTAAAATATCATCCAAATACAAAGCAGTGTTATGTGGGTGTATGCTCAAGGTTTTCTACTCTACTATGTAGCTTCTACCCAGGGTCTTCCTCTGCTTCATTGTTTCACCTCTCTATATCAAAGCCTGGTTTTAGGTTATCATATTTTCTTTCTTCTTTTGTTACTCCTTCCTCTTTTCTGATGAAATGAATTCTTTTTTTAGTTTCCTCTCAAGTTTACAAAGGGTTTCAATTGAGGGTTTTCAACCCCCTAGGGGATGGGAAAGTTGCAAGCAGGGGTTTCACATGTTTTCCTGGCCCAGTTGGGGTAATCACCCCCCAAATGGGCCATTTGAGGGGGGATCTGGGGTACCTAGGCACCCCTGGACATCATTTGGGTGCTTTCAACCCAAATCTGGGCATCTTTAATGCTATTTATGACTATTACTGGACCAAAAAAAATCAATTGGAAACTGCATTCTTCCTATTGGGGGAAAAAAATCTTGACACAAACCGCATACACACACAACACATGCCTGTGGCATAAAATTATTTTTCTCAAACCAAAAGTGAGCAAAATTTTGGAGTTGTTGACTTAAAAATTGAAATTAATACTAAATTGCCATTGCATTTTGTTTTTTTATGGGAAAAGTGGCAAGCCCAAGCCCTCCTGGTTTAAAAATGGCTGTGTTAACGGAGTTAATTGAAAGAGTTTTTAACAAAGCTTTGGATTCTTGGGATTTGGGAATGGAGTTGGAAAAGAAAATATTTGAATCCCTGATTGCATCCTCATCTAGGGTTACAATTGAGGAACAAGATCTTTCTTCACAACTGTAACAAGATTTTCCATCACAACTGCAATTCAATAGAGTTCAGCAGTAAAATTTCATATGTCATTTGACTGAGAAGGTTTTAGCTTGATCAATACTAATGGAACCATGTCACTATGAGAATAAGGGTTTCCAGAAATGCTTTGCCCTCCTCCTGGAAGAGAATTTGCTATTAGGCAAGAAGCCAAAATTTTTCCAAAAATGGGCAGCCATTCATGGCTTTGCATTCACAGCTTTCAATTCACAGAAAGATAAATATTTAGATCTAGCATGTGAAAGATTTGGGGTATATGAAAGGCCATTTCCAACCAAACTTCAAAGGCAAACTCACACCAGGATGTTTGGGTTTCAAGTTTAACACACTCAAGAATTCAACCAAATTAATTCTTCTTCAACCAGCAAGGCTATTGGTTGGTGATAAGGATGAGGATCAGGGGATAATAAACAGATATATCCAGCTTTATGATGATTATGATGATGATGATGATCATGATGAGGCACACAGGGGGATATCCTTATTCATTGATCAGAGGATTAGATGATGGATGGATACCATAAGATTGATGGATCCATAGATAGTTGGTGCATAGATGGATTAGAAAAGCTGGGGGAAGAGCCCTAATTTTATAGGCAAAATGGTCCTGAAACTATTTACAAGTGGATGAAACATATGAGTGCAGAAAAAATATGAGCAAATTGTTTTTTTTTTAATTTTTGGATAAGATAAAAAACTTAGAAAATTTGTTTTAAATTTTTCCCCTTTTCTTGAGGTGTACCAAATTTGTCACCACATCTCTCCCCAACTTAAAAACTTTCCCTAGTCTGCATCTTGATATTTTGAAGATATTGTGAAAAGGAGAAAAGGAGACAATATCAAGAAAAAAATGGCAATTTCTTGATCTTGAGGGTGATTTAAGATTTGAGGGGAGAAAATATTGATCCATCCAAGAGGGCCATAGAAGTGGCAGGAGCCAAACAAAGAGGCCGTCCCAGGTGCTCACTTATGTGGCATAAAGCAGAGTGTTGAAAAAAAAAATGCAGTAGCTGACCCTGGTGGTGCAAAATTGGCAGGACTTACTTTGACGCCAAATTTCCCCAATGAAAATGAAACCTCTTGACTTGATCAGGAGATAAAATTCTGGCCCAATGAGTAGCATCAAGTTCTTTCAAAACATAGGATACACCTCTGACTTGATGGACCACCTGATAAGGACCATTGCAACAATTTGAAAAGAGATTTCCCCAATGAGTCTCCAATGATTGATTATAAGCCAAAACTAGATTGACAGGATTTACAGAATCCATGATTTGATTTGCATGATTATCTTCCCAATACCTCTTGATTGCATCAGCTTCTGATAAGGTTCTCCCTAAATGTCTTCAGTTTGCTCCAGTTTCTGGGATCTGGCAACTAATAGATCAGTGGTTGAGGAAACCTGCTCCCATGAGATACCCAGGAGAGATTCAATTTCAAGATCAAGACAAAGGAAAGCCCTTTGGTTAAAAATGATTTTGTAAGGTGAGTAGCCAGTGTTCCATTAAGTTGAGATTTGATCAGGAAGAGAACCAGAGGAATATTGTTGCAACAATTCTATCCAATTTCACCAGCCAGTTTGAAAAGAGCAGCCTTCAAAGGAGCATTGCCTTGTTCCACCATGCCTTGGCGTTATAAGGAGTAGTAACCCAATTTTTTCCAGGAAATTATCAGATCATTTCATCAAGTTTGCCACCAAATTCGAGAGCCACCACCAGTAGAATAAGAGTGACCCAAGCCATAATGCATTGTCCAATTCTCATAAAGGAAAGCTGCCACTGATTCAGAGCTGAGATTCTTAAGGAATATTGCTTCAACCCATCCAGAAAAATCATCTTTAGCCAGAATGAGATACTTAGCACCACCTTCCTTAATATGAACCACATCCATAGAAATCCTTCCAAAGACAGTGGAATCTGAAGTTTTGACAGGCTTAAAAGGATTGTTTGATTTCAGCAAGGAGTGGTCACAGAAAAGAGACAGAATTTATTCAACACCTTAAAAGGACCAGATAGTGTGGTGAATAGACAGAGGCAGTACTGGAGGAAAGGAAAAGGACAAATAAGAATGAAAGAAAGAGTCAATCCAGTGTGATACTCTTGATGTTGGTGATGGGAAAAGCTTGAGCTGTAGTGATAGCTGATGGTTGGTGTCAATGGTAGCTGGTGATTGATGTTGACGGTAGGTGGTAATTGATGTCAATAATAGCTGATGGTTCCAAGAGTTCCCGCAGCTAAATACCTTCATGATCTTCCAGGACCTGAGCAAGATGGCTGGGGAGCTTTCAGCCTCCTGGATGCCAAGACCCTTGCTATCCTTTAGCTACCAGAGGTGATAGAATAAATAATTAATATATTATTCAATAAATGCAGAAAAAGTCTGTAAAATATTTAAACAAAGCTTATTGCAAGGTTAATTGGTTTGGATATGGTTGATTGTTATAAATCAATATAGAAAAATTGATTATTAAATATTTTTATAGAGGGGCAAAATTATATTGGGGATCTTGAACACCTCCCTTCAGGGAATTCAGTATGAAAGCACGTAGTCCTGGTTACTTTGGGCCCTTTAGTTTAAAGGATATTTTGCCCAAAGATAATATGTATATAAAATACACGGTGGAGTGGCAGGGCTTTGTAACCAAGGTGCAACTACAGAGAAAGGATAATAAGACTCACTGTTATATTATGAAATCCTTTGGGTACCTTTTTGGGACGTGCACTGATGGGTTCAAACTGTATACTGGGGTTATGAGGTTATTCAGCAGTTTAAATTGATAAAAAGGGTTGGGGAAGTATTTGATTACCTTGGAACAGTTCCTGGATGTAAATATAACCGGGTCTCTTGGTATCAATATCCTCAAAAGAGATCTTTATTTATAGCTTTTTGAGTCCCAATATTTTCCTTCTGAGGGGTACAGGGGCTCAAAGTGACGGACACTGAGGCAAGCAGGGTAACTAGTGGTAGCCTGTCACGTGTTCTTGGCTAGTAGCATCTAATTCCACAGGGTATGGGAATTATTATACTTCATAATTGATGTTTGGACATGTAAATAACACTAATCTGTGCTTTTTGTTTATTATTTAATTAATTATACTTAGTAAATGTTCTGAGTAAGTTAATAATTATTTTAATAGAAATTCTTACGGATATTTGAATTTCAGGTGATTTCTCATTATGTATTCAATAATAAGTCATGATATTGATTTTACTCCTTATTTTCAAAATTCAGTTGATTTAATAAAATAATTACTTAAAAATATAATTCATGGCTATTCCCATGATATTTTTACATAATCAGTTTTCTTAGTATGTCACATAAATATTGCTGCCTAGAAATTTTCATAATAGTATATCAAAGTATTTGAATATATTTTTAGAAGTAGTCATTATCTTATTTTTGACAAATTTGGTACTTTGAATTATATTTAATAAAAAATATGTATGAAGGTTATTTAAGTATTTTTATATGCTTTTATGTATTTTTAGACTATCTACTATCAACGGTAACATTTATTACATATGTGGAATGTTCCCATGTAGGTGGTAGCATGTTTACGCGTTACCTAGGTTTCTCAGGTGCTTGCCACTTTGTCAACCCGTAGTCCCGCGGCTGCGTACTTTTCAGAGGCCTTGGGCTGCGTACATGGCTTTGACAGAGTGAAAGAGCTGTAGCTCAGTCCGGCGTTGGTGCATTGGCTGCTGCGGCTGCATGCGGTAATTTTGACAGAACAAATTTCTGTCTTTAGCTCCTAAAATATACACAACACCTCAATTCTGACTGAATTTTAGGTGTGAAAGTTTTACATACAGATGTGTGTGAAATATTTAATTTTTCAAAAATTTCAATAGTGGTGTTGTGGTATTTTGTTCTTTCTTTCCTTAATTATTTAAAAATATAAGGAGTTGGATTTCAAGGGTGGGGTCAGTGAGTGACCCTACCTAATTTTGGGTGGAGAATCTAGTTTTGCAATAATTTTTATGGTTTCCCAACTCCTTCTTAGGTCAATTTTATTATTATTATTATTTTCATGTTATTTCTGTTATTTTTTCAGCTTGCTCTGCAATAGTAGCAAGCTGACATTCCCCCACTCAAAGATATGGCCATATCTGAAAAACAAATCTGGAGCATGTTGGGAAAAAAATCAATTCCATGTGTGTTTCAGTTCCTTTTTCTGGCTCTTTAGTTTTTAAGATGTATTGGTCCATCAGGTATATTATTCTCTGGTTACCATTAATCTTTGTCTGCAGATTCTCAAATATATCAATATTATTTTCTTAAAAAATAATATGGTAATACAAGTTGTATACTTACTTTTATGTTTCAAAAAGTAATTTATACGCTATTTCTTCCAAGCTTTATGTTTCCTTAATAGAGCCTGAAAGTTGATACTCCTTTCAAGATCTTCTTGTTCAAGGAGTTTATCTAAGTTTTTACGTGCAGAAGAGATATTAAGTTGCTCAGCTTGAGTTAAAGCTTTCCAACCAGTAGGTTTATAATTTTTAATATGTTCTTCTTTTCTTATTTTTAAAAGATTTAAATAATAGATTATTAATTCTGCATTGATTTTTGAATCCACTGAAATAGAATTTAATGATAAATCACAGTTAAAAAGTCAGATAAATTTATCTTTGATTTTATTTTTTTGTGAAATGTCTGGTCCAAGGTATTAAGTATAATAAAATGGAATATTTCCCGGCCAGACCCCCAATTGTCAGCCTCCTGGATGCCAAGACCCTTGCTATCCTTTAGCTATCAGAGGTGATAGAGTAAATAATAAATATATTATTTAATAAATTCAGCAAAAATCCATAAAATATTTGGATTAAGCTTATTGCAAGGTTAAGTGGTTTGGTTACTGTTTATTGTTTTAAATCAAAAAGAATAAATTGATTATTAAATATTTTTATAGAGGGGCCACAACAATATTGGGGATCTTTAACACCTATCTTCAGGGATATCAGCATGAAAACACGTAGTCCTGGTTAGTTTGGGCTCTTTAGGTTAAAGAATATTTTACCCAAAGATAATATGTATATAAAATACAAAGTGGAGTGGCAGGGCCTTGTAGCGAAGCTACCACGATAGAGAAAGGATAATAAAACTTACTGGTATATTATTAAATCCTTTGGGTATCTGTTTGAGACGTGTACTATTGGTTTAAACCTGTATACTGGGGTTATAAGGTTTTTCAGCAGTTTTAATTGATAAAAAGAGGCTGAGGACGGATATTTATTGATCAGAAAATGCCATAAATCACTTAATTATCTCTTATAAGTACTTGATTACCTTGGCACGGTGTCTGGATATGAATATGACTGGGTCTCTGCACATCAATATCCTCAAAAGAGCTCTTTATTTATAGCTTTTGGAGTCCCAATATTGTCCTTCTGAGGGTTGTAGGTGCTCAAAGGGACAGACAATAAGGCTAGAAGGGTAGCCAGGGGTAGCCTGTAATGTTTCCTTGGTGATATAGCGCGGGTAGCATCTAATTCCTTAGGGTATGGGAATTATTCCACTTTATAAAAGGCATTAGGACGTGTGAATAACACTAATCTGTCCTATTTATGTATTATTTAATTAATTATCCTTAGTAAATGTTCCCATTAATTAAATAATTATATAAAGAGAAATTTCTACGGAAATCTTGATGTCAGATAAGTTCTCATTATGTATTATATAACTGGAGTAAAAGTCATAATATTGATTTTACTCCTTATTTTCGAGTTCCAGTTGATTTACTAAGATAATTACTTAAAAATATAAGTCATGTGAATTCATATAATATTTGTACATCATTAGTTCTCTTAGTATTTCATGAAGATATTGATGTCTGGAAATTCTCATAAAAGTATATTAAATTATTTCAATATATTTTTAGAAGTTGTCATTGTCTTATTTTTGACATTCTTGATACTTTGAATTATATTAAATAAAAAATATGTATAAGGATAATTTATGTATTTTTATATGATATTATGTATTTTTAGACTGTCTACTACCCACGGGAACATTTATTACATATTTAGAATGTTCCCGTGTAGGTTTTAGCATGTTTACGCGGTATCTGAGCCTCTCAGGCCGCCTGCCCTTCTTTCAACCCGTATTCCGGTGGCTGCGTCCTTGTCAGAGGCCTGGGGCTGCGTACACAACCTCGAAGGAGTGACAGGGCTATATCCAAGCCGCGCGCGGGTGCATTGGCTGCCGCAGCTGCGTGCAAGAATTGTGACAAAACACATTTCGGCCCGTAACTCCTAAAATATACACAAAAACTCAATTCTGACTGAATTTTAGGTGTGAAACCTATACGTGAAAATGTGTGTGAAATATTTAATTGGCCAAAAAGCTCAATGATGGAGCCGTAGTATTTTGGTTTTTCTTTCCTTAATTATTTAAAAATATAAGGAGTTGTATTTCAAGGGTGGGGTCAGTGAGTAACCCTACCTAATTTTTGGTGGAGAACCAATTTATGTAATAATATTTATGGTTTTCCTACTCCTTCTTAGGTTAATTGTATGATTATTATTTTTATGTTATTTTTGTTTCTTTTGCAGCTTTCTCTGCAATAGTATCAAGCTGACACCAATTTTGGTATGACCAACTGCAAACCAGCCTCCACTCCTCTTCCTCAACAACCTGCCAAGGTCCCCTAATTGGAAAAACCGGTGGACTCCTCATTCAACTACCGACAAGTAGTGGGTCTCCTTAATTATCTTGTCCAATGCACCAGGCCGGATCTTGGGTTGTAAGACTCCAAACAGCGCAGGGCGTTGGCAGTTCTGTGGAGGGGATAGGTGCTTTTTTAGGCTGCCCTCCTGAGTGTTAAAAAAATATTTAAATGTAACCAAGATCAAAGTCCACAACGTGGTAAATGGGGAACCAAATGTGAGAGGATAAAGATTATAGTAGTTGGTAGCTGGGAGACAACACTATCTGAGGCAAGATGATGTTGGGGAAAACTTGAATAGAAGGAGTCAAGAATTGTTCAGAGTTCAACAAGACAAGGCAATTATGAGTGACAACGCCCACGATCTAATAGCTCTGGTTTTCAGCAGGAGCTTAGAAAAGATCAACTCAATCCCAAACAACCTCCGGGTTCCCAATGAACCTGCCCAACTCTCCACAATCAAGCGCTTGAAGGGTACCAGATATGAGGATGCTGAGGTTGATGCTATTGATACATGCAAATCAGAATGGGTACAATGATCAGGACTAGGGCTGTTGGGGGGTGATGAGGTACACTGGGGATTTAAATTGGAAACATGTCCGATGACGGTGGACATATTATTTGCGTCAGGATTCCCAAGATCCAAATGCTGACTCAAGGAACAACCACCAAAGGAGAACAAGACCGAGGAGCAGGCACGTATATAACACGGTGGGAGAGGAATGGCACCACTATTGTCATCACCACATGCAAGTTAAGGATGGGTGCTTGGATTGATTCTATCCCCCTGATAGGTATTGATGGTACCCAAAGAGATTCAATGGATAGGATTCTGAGAATTTAAACTCCTCTGCTTGAGACATTGATTGGATACCAAACTTTGGATCAATTGAGCGGAAGAGGAGGAGGAGGAGGAGGAGGGTGAGGAGGAAGGTGATGATGGTGATGGTGAGGTTGAGGATGAGCAACGCGCAATGATGAGGATGAGTGACGCCCGAGGAAGACAATGAGGATGAGCGAAGCGCAAGGACAACAATGAGAATGAGCAAAGCGCGAGAATGAGGATGAGGATGAGCGATGCACAAGGATGAGGATGAGGATGAGCATTGCGCAGGCATGAGAATGATGAGGAGCAACGCAACTAGGACAACAATGAGGATGAGCGACGCGCAAGGATGATGATGAGGATGAGCTACGCGCAAGGATGAGGATGAGGATGAGCAACAAGCGGGGATGAGGATGAGGAGGAGTGACGCGCCTAGGACAGTTTTTTTTTTTTTTTTTTTTTTTTTTTTGAATTCTTTTCCCAAGGTGTCCCAAATGGTTCACCACAGCCTTCACCTGGAGCTACCTTTCTTGGTTTCTAAAAAACCACACAATAACTCATCAAAAACAGTTCCTTCATCTCCTTTGCTATCTTAAACGCACCAAATCCTTGGGTATCTCCTTGGGTGGCAACATGTCAACCTCCTTCAAACTCAAGGCATACTGCGATTCTGATCAGGCATCAAGTAATGATTGTTGCTGATTCACTGGCAGCTCCGTCTTTCTAAACCATCCGGTCATCTGGCGGTGCTCTAAGCAATCTGTCATAGCTCTGTCCACCACCAAAGCAGAACATAGATCCTGCTTTGAGTCAGGACAGGATCTCCTTTGGGCCTCTCAACTTCTTTCCATCCTGGCCAAAGTTTTTCAACATCCGTTCAGTTCCCCTTCCCTTTTTTGCAACATTTTATCTCACTCAGTATAGTCTAATATGTTTTCCTTGCACTCTCTCTTTCTTCTCTTTCAATATCCTGCTGACTTTCCCTTTTTCTTTCACAGGGTCAGGTTCTATTGGGATTATTGCTGGAGGGAGGTTTCTACCATCTCTTGGTTGAAAGCGTTTTACTAGGCAAACAGGAAATACTGGGTTTTTCCTTGATAATTTTTCACTCAAGATTACTTCTACAGCATTCTTTCTATGCATCTTTTTGATAACAAATGGTCCAACAAAGGCTGGTTTCAGCTTTCTGTTCCCTGCTGTTGAACTTGGTTGTGGATATCAAGATCTGATCTCCTATTTTAAAGTTAGGTTCCCTATGTGATTTGTCCCACCTCTGTTTTTTTGTTCTACTGCTTCTTCTACACATTTTTGAGCGTGATTATTTGCCAGATCTATCATTTTCTTAAAGTCAAGAGATGTTGGATGCATCGTGGCTGTTTAATTTATCCCCAGAGAGTTTTGGAATCCATCCTCTTTCTAGTATGTAAGGGGCTTCTTTGGTAGTAGAATTTTTACTGTTGTTATAAGCCATCTCTAGAGCTGGGAGTAGGCTTACCCAATCATGGCAATAACCATCTGATTTTTTGTATTCTAGACCAAAGCTACAGAACCTTGTTAAAATATCTTCTAGGGTCTGTATCATTCTTTCAGCTAATCCATCAGTTTGGGGATGGTATGCTGTAGAAAATGCTAGAGTAGTACCCAGTATATCATGTAGATTCCTCCAAAACTCAGAGGTGAATTTGGGGTCTCTTTCACTTATTATAATCTTGGGAATACCAAAATCAGCTATGATCCTATTCCAAAATAGTAGAGCTACATCCATAGCACTATCTTCTTTGTGATTGGGTAAGAAATTTGCCTTCTCAGAGTATCTGTCAACTATAACCAGGACAGAGTTATGTGAATGAGTACCTTCAGGGGGGGGGGCTGGTGAAAAAATCCATATTAATATTTTCCCATCTATTTTTGGGTTCAGAGATCTTCTGTAGGAGTCCAAACCTCTTTAAAGTAGTTTCATTAGATCTTTGGCAAGTCTCACAGCTAGTAAAATACTTAATAGTGACTTCTCTCCAGTCTATCCACCAAGCAGTTTTTTTTACTTTCTCCAAGGTTCTGTCAGTGGATATATTCCCTGAGGAACAGTTATCATGGCATTCCTGGAGTATGTGTTGTATATGTTCTTTGTTGCTTAGTACTAATACACTGCAATGTTGGTGTCTGTAATAAAGGAGACCATCTCAAAAGGTAAACCTTCCCTCTTTATAGGGTGTAAGTAATGAAGCAGGTAAACTATTTTTGAGAGCTGCTTCTGGTGATTCAAATTCCATAAGCAGCTTGATTTCAGGGTAGGAGTTTTTCCTCACTAGATTGAAGAAAGCAGTATCTAATTCACATAAGTGGATCCCCATGATTGGAGAATTTAATGCAAAAAAATTTATTTTCATGATAGGAAAGATATCATGAGCCTCAGGGTCATATTCTGGATTGCTAGAGTCATTAGGAAAAGCATTCCTACTTAGACTATCACCATTCTGATGTTTAGCTCCAGCTTTAGGCACTATAGTCATCTGACCTCTATACTATTGTATAGCAATTTGCCACCTGAGCATATGTCTGCTAGGGGTTTTAATGTTCATGGGAGTTCTTACAGCATTACAGTCTGTGATCAAATAGAAAGTGGTGCCTTCTAAGTAATAGTGTAGCTTCTCTAAAGCCCATACTAGAGCCAAGCATTCCATCTGACTGGCTCCATATCTCTTTTCTGTATCTTTGATC
Organism: Puccinia polysora; assembly: GCA_025617555.3. Lineage (NCBI taxonomy): Eukaryota > Fungi > Basidiomycota > Pucciniomycetes > Pucciniales > Pucciniaceae > Puccinia > Puccinia polysora. The sequence goes on from CM062628.1 coordinate 3,306,569, forward strand.
TGTCTATATATGAGGAGTACTGGTTTCTCCCCTTTTTTGTCTTCTTTTATTCTTTCTTGATGAAGAGCAGCTCCCAAACCTTCCATACAGGCGTCAATGTACATTTCAAAGGGCTTGGAGTAATCTGGTTGAATGAGTAAAGGAGTAGAGGTCATAGCTATTTTTATTTCCTCAAATTTTTTCAATCTCTCCTGTTTCATTTCAAAGAGAGTGTTATTTTTGCATATTTCATACAGACTTTTAGTTAGCATAAAGAACTTTGGTATGGATTGTCTGTAGTAACTTCAAAAACTAATGAAAGAAAGTAACTCTGTTTTATTGCGAGCAATGGGTCTCTTCATGACAGTAGCTATCTTATTTTGATCAGCAGCTAGAGTTAGACCAGAGACTATATACCCTAGCGCTTTTAATTCTCCATATCAAAAGTTGAATTTCTTCATGGATTCTTTCAATCCTGTTTTGGAGATAGTTTGGAGTACTAATTGTATTTGGTTGTTATGAGTATCCCAATCATCAGAATATATGATAAAATCATATATATATACCATCATCCATCCTTGTCTGATGTATGTACCTAGAACTGTATGAATGGTTATCTGGAAGTGAGATGGGGCATTGTTTATACCAAAGGGCATCATAATTATTGAGCATTCTGAAGTCGCCTACCATTCTTGACTTGTAATTATTTCAAGCTATGATTACAGGTGTGTTCACATCCTGCTCATTGTTCCCTACTTTCCTTAATACTTTTAAGTCTATCAGTTCTTGGATATGTTCCTAAAGAGCTATTCTAGGCTTTGGACTAGAGGGATAAGCTGGTCTTCATAAGTTTGGAGGATAAGGAGGCTTAATAGTCAATTTCAATACCATTTCATGTCCTTTGATATCACCAATGGGGTGATCTTTAGTGCAAAAAGAATTTTTTGGTTCTCAAAGCAGACTGTCCATATATCTTTCTTCTGTTCCTCAGAAAGTCTCATATTTAGAGCTGATTGAGAGAAGTATTCTTGATTAAAGTATTCTAAATGCTTTTGATAAGTGGAAGAGGGGAAATTTGATGGTGCATATCTTAAACTTCTTACCCAATTACCACCCACTGTAAAGTATCTCCCTTTACTCTGGAACACATCTAAGCCATATAGACATAAAGCATCATTACCTATTATCAGGTAGTCACATACTCCATTGAGCAATACCAGAAATTTCACTATTATTTCAAAGATCCTTTATTATGGGGTAATATTATAGGAGTAGTCAATACTCCAATAGCATTCATGGTAGAGTTTCAAGAGCTAAACTTGGCTTTTGGGACGGGCAGAAGGTTTTCATTCCAATTGGGATCCCATTTGTTTAAGAATTCAGTACAGACACATGAGCAGAAAGCTCCACTATCCAGTTAAAACCTTATAGGTCTGTCTCTATACAATCCTTTTGCATAGAAAGTTTGACTAGCAGTATAACTCTTACCACTAATAGGTTTAACTGTTAATGGTTTAACATCCGTGATATTTCTAGGAATTATGGTAGGATCCCATTTTTGGGGCAAACTAGAGTCCCCATGGATGTTATTGATTTCTATAGAAGTGCCTATATCTCCTTTTATAAAATTAACAGGGTTGGTCACAATCAAATCAAATTCAGAAAGGGATCCTTCAGTATCAGCTATATCTTCATAGATCTGATTCCCTTCAACCTCTTGTCAAAGTGTCGAATCCTCCTCCTACTGGCTAACGCCACGCGCACACTCGCGGCGCAGCTGTAGTGACTTCTGCAGCGACCTCACGCTTACCCGTTCTCACTCAAGACTTTACTTCAAGGTCCCCGGGAGGCTTTTCTAACTTGTCTCCATGATCATTGACCTTGTCTCCTTCATCATCATTCCGTTCCTTTCTTATTTTTCCTGATTCCTTTCTTTTCTTATCTTGTTCCAATTTCTTCATACAATCTTCTCTCCCAATGTCTGCCTCTCCTCTGCCAATTGCTCAACTGCTCAATCACCATCCTCAACCTGCCTCAACATGAACCACCTTCCTCAAATCTCAACTTTGTCTGTCTGGTATGATTTCAATCCTTTCCATTTTTGTCCTCAACTTCTTTTATATTCTTCTTTCCCACTCACCTTTTGTCTCTATTTGTATGCTGCTGCCTGCCAGAATTTGCTGGTCCCCCAATGCGATAATTTCTATCAATTCAAATCAATCACTTTACACCTCTTTCTCTACTTCAAAGACTTCTATCTTTCTTTTTGTTAATGGGCAGTCTTGTCTCATATGGCCTGTCTTGTTACAACTCCAAAAAGTTCTAGGCATTCTCTATTTGTCCCTGTTCTTATTAGGTTTCTTATTATCAGAGGTATTTATCAGAGGGGGTTGTTCTCTGGTTTTGTTAATGTTGAAGTTCTCTTTAGGTCTAGAAAGAAATTTATTGTCCAATCCATTCATGTGTATGACTTCTTCCAACACATTGATTGGAGTTGGTAATTCAGCATCCATACTCATCCTGCATCTTAAACTATGGTTAAGATTTCCAGGACACAATTTGAGGAGTCTTTCATTTACTTCCTCTTCATCAGCATCTGGATAGAAGCAATCTAATCTTCTCTTCTGTTCCAAGCACCATTTGTGAGGCTTATCCTTAGAGGGATCAAATGAGAAATTTTTGAAATTTTTTATCATTTTTATTTTCCACATTCTAGAACCAAATTTTTCTTTAATTAGAATTTTCCAAGAATTCCATGGTAAGGATCCCATTTATTCTTTTTTACTGATAAACCAGTATAAAGCTACTCCTTCAAAAAGTGTGGGTAACCTGACTACAGCTATAGCTTCTGGTAAGTCATAAGAGTTAATAGTATAGTTAATAAATTTAATGAAATTTATATGATTGTATTCTCCTTCACCAAAGAAATTAGGACATTCAGAAATTGGGGGTAAACGTTTGAGGGCTTGTTCTATTTCAGCAGTAGGACTACTCCTGAAGGTGTCACCCCTATGCATTCCTAGTAAGGGTGGTGCATAAGGTGTAGTTGTTTGTCTGGGAGTTTTTGGTTTCTCTGTGGTACTCCCCAAAGGGGTTGGGCAGATGGAATTTTAAGTCTCTAAGATCATTCTTGATCAGATTAAGTTGCAGGTCCACTGTTTTATTAACCAGATCTTATTTCTCACTAAGGGACAGAATGGAGCTGTTATTTTTAGTTACAAATTCTTCTTTTAAAGTTTGAAAAGAAATAATAAAATCTACTTGGATACCTGATAACATATTCTAAATGTTTTGAGTCTGTCTGATTTTAACTTGATTAATTGTCTCCAATAATTTTTCTGTATATTCTTTAATATCTTCCATTCCTACAGTTTTTGTTTGGTTATTAATTGATTTGGCTACTACTGAGATCAACTTATCCAATTGGGTGTAAAGACCGTCCAAATTTCAGCAAAAAATTTTGAAATTATGACGCATATAATTAGAAAAAGAAGGATTACATCAGAGGTTGGTTTAGACAAATTACTGGCTTCAGAATTAAAGGCTAATTTTTGTACACCTTTTTCCACTTTTGAGCTAAGGATATTATCTGATCCCAATCCTTCTTTCCCTTTGGCTTTGGGTGGGAAGAAGATCTCTTCTTTCCTGATCCTTTGCCTTTAATTTGGGCTAATTGATCCCAAGGATTCCACTTTTCTATCTAGGATTCTACCTCTTTCCTTGAAATCATTTTATGAAAATCTATCTGGGTAGCTTTTGCCTGGGAGATTATCTTTTTCATAGATACCATTTCCTCATTGGCTTGGGATTCATTGAACTCTTTCCAATATTTCACGTGCTCTATGACTAAGTCTTTGATCCTGAATTCCTTGGCCAGATTCTTCTGGGGTTGCTGCAGGGAATCTTCTTGTAATGGAGGGGGTCTTAATTCTACTACCTTCTCCGGCTCTAGGTTGGGCAAGGGCAGAAGTGCTTGGGGCTGTTCCTTTTCCATCAAAATTTGATTCACAGGTTCAAGTCCCCTCATGGTGGTCATTTTTGGTGGTCTCATGGTTACTGAGGGCTCCAGGCAAAGATTCATAGGAGGGAATTCTACCTGAGGCTCTTGTGTTATTTCTATTCCTATTGAATAAAATGTTTATAAGTATTTTTCTACAGAAAAAAATCCGTAAAAATAAGTTTTATTTAAAACTCACTTAAGTTGATTTTCAAAGGTACCAGGACTTTATTGGGATTAAATTGGTCCTTAATAGGTAATCCTATGAGGTCTTGGTGTGTTCCAATGAGGTCTTCACCCATCCAATCAATATTTTCAGGGCTTCCAGAGATATCTGGGACTTCTTGATCCAATAAATCAGTCTCAGTGGTGGTGGTTTCTGGTATAAGAGGGTTCACCAATGGTAAAAGATTATTTTATTGGTCAATCAAATATATTAATATTATTTTAATAAAAATAATATGGTAATACAAGTTTTATACTTACTTTTTTATTTTAAGAAGTAATTTATAGAATATTTCTTCCAAGCTTTATTTTTTCTTAATAGGTCCTGGAAGTTGATACACCTCTCAAGATCTTTTGGTTCAAGGAGTTTATCTAAGTGTTAACGTTCAGAAGAGATATTAATTTGCTCGGCTTGAGTTAAAGCTTACCAAGCAGTAGGTTTATAACTTTTAATATATTCTTCTTTTCTTATATTTCAATGATTTAAATAATAGATTATTAATTCTGCAATGGTTTTTAAATCCACTGCAAAAGAATTTTATGATGAATCATGGTTAAAAAGTCAGATAAATTTATCTTTGAATCAATTTTCCGTGAAATGTCTGGTCCAAGGTATTCAATATAATAAAATGGAATATTTCCCAGCCAGACCCCCAATTGTCAGCTTCCTGGATGCCAAGACCCTTGCTATCCTTTCACTACCAGAGGTGATGGAATCAATAATAAATATATTATTCAATTGATGCAGCAAAAGTCCGTAAAATATTTGGACAAAGCTTATTGCAAGGTTAACTGGTTTGTATATGGTTTATTGTTATAAATCAATATAGATAAATTGATTATTAAATATTTTTATAGAGGGGACACAACTATATTGGGGATATTTAACACCTCTCTTTGGGGAATTCAGTATGAAAACACGTAGGCCTGGTTACTTTGGGCTGTTTAGTTTAAAGGATATTTTTCCCAAAGATAATATGATCATAAACAAAAAGGTGGGGTGGAAGGGCTTTTTAAACAAGCTTTCATTACAGAGAAAGGATAATAAGACTCACTGGTATATTATTAAATCCTTTGGGTACCTGTTTGGGATGTTCACTGATGGGTTAAACCTGTATACTGGGGTTATAAGTTTGTTCAGCAGTTTAAATTTATAAAAAGGGTTGGGGACGGATATTATTAATTGGACTAAAGCCATAAATCACTTACTTATCTCTTATAATTATTTCATTACCTTGGCATGGCGTCTGGATGTAAATATAAGTGGGTCTCTTGGTATCAATATCCTCAAAAAAACTCTTTTTTTGGAGTCCTAATATTGTCCTTCTGAGTGGTACAGGGGCTCAAAGGGACGGAAACTGAGGCAAGGAGGGAAACCAGTGGAAGCAGTCATCTTTTCTTGGTGCTGTAACACGGGTAGCATCTAATTCCACAGGGTATGTGAATTATTCTACTTCATAATTGATTTTTGGACGTGTGAATAACCCCAATCTGCCCTTTTTGTTGATTATTGAATTAATTATCCTTAGTAAATGTTCCCATTAAGGTAATAATTATTTTAATAGATATTCTTACGGATATTCTGATGTCAGTTGAGTTCTCATTATGTATTGAATAATTGGAGTAAAGTCATGATATCAATTTTACACCTTATCTTCCAGATTCAGTTGATTTACTAAAATAATTACTTAAACCATCAAGTCATGGGTATTCATGTACTGTTTTTTACATCATCAGTTTTCTTAGTATGTCACAAAAAATTTGATGTCAAGAAATTCTCATAATAGTATATTAAAGTCTTTTAATATATTTTTAGAAGTAGTCATTAGCTTATTTTTTTTGGTACTTTGATATATATATTTGATAAAAAATTTGTTTAAAGGTTATTTAAGTATTCTTATATAATTTTATGTATTTTTAGACTGTCTACTATCCATGGTAACATTTATTACATATGTAGAATTTTCCCATATAGGTTTTAGCATGTTTAGGCGGTACCTAGGTTTCTCAGGCTGCCTGTCATTTTGTCAACCCGTAGTCCCGCGGCTCCATACTTTTCAGAGTCCTGGGGCTGCGTACACGGCTTTGACAGAGTGACAGAGCTGTAGCTCAGTTGCGCGCGGGTGCATTGGCTGGCGCGGCTGCATGCGGGAATTGTGACAGAACACATTTCTGTCTTTAACTCCAAAAATATACGCAACACTTCAATTCTGACTGAATTTTAGGTGTGAAACCTATACGTGAAAATACATGTGAAATATTTAATTGGCCAATAAGTTCAATAGTGGTGCCGTGGTATTTTGGTCTTTCTTTCCTTAATTATTGAAAAAATATGAGGAGTTGGATTTCAAGGATGGAGTCAGTGAGTGACCCTACCTAATTTTTGGTGGAGAATCCATTTTTGCAATAATATTTATGTTTTCCCTACTACTTCTTAGGTTAATTTTATCATTGTATTTTTTTTATGTATTTTACTTTTGCAGCTTGCTCTGCAATAGTAGCAAGCTGACAGGAGCAGACGCATCAAACTTCAGAATTAGACCTTTGGCAATGGTTGATTTTGAAGGAAGTGCATGCAGGTGAATGAAGTGGCAGTGGATTCACAGATGTAGCAACAGCGGGTTGAGAGAGATGGAAGAAAACTGATGGAGAAACATAGAAAGAAATGAAATGGAAAATAAAAAAAGCAACAGAAGAATGAAGAAAATAATATGAGGAAATAGTTTGCGCATGTACTTGAATACCAAAAGCCCCCCTTGCTCAAATTATTCAGATATTTTGAGAGCATTCAAAGTGTGGCAAAGAGCTACCTGGGGCACCAGTTTGGTGAGAAAGTCTGCAAGTTTTCTTTTGGAGGATACCTTTTGAAGCTTGATGGTGTTCTTGATGATTTTGCTACAAACATAATGGAAAAGCAGTTCCATATTTTTTGTGTGGAAAGTAGCTTGTTTAGCTTGGTTGAGAGCTAGCTTAAGACATCCTTTGTTGTACTTGTGAATGGTTGCTGGACTGGCCGCTTCTCTGGAAAAAACTTGCTCATGAGGATTTCACCCGGCTCAGCTCCTTGATGGCACCACCCAATGCCTTTTATTTGGCTTCAGTGTTGAATAAGGATAATGTGGGTTGCTTTCTGAACTTCCAAACCAGAAGAAAACCAACCCAGAGAACAAACTTCTGGCGGTAGGACAAGTCACCCAGTCGGCATCAACATACACTTTAACATGAGGGGCAGAAGAGGAGGACCCAAAGACTATTCCCAAGCTTTGACTGTGTTGGAGGCATTGCAGGATGTGCAGGGCCGCGTGAAAGTGGTGTAGATCAGGCTTTACCAGGAATTGAGCCAGGTAATTGAAAGAAAAATTTATTTTGGGTCTTGTTCATATGCTGATATGATTAAGCTCCCCAACAATCTTTCTGTAATTGGCACCCAATAGGAGGAACTCCTCACGGTCCTCCTTGCTTGAGTTGTAAAGCTTGCTGTGAGGTTTGAAGGGAGTTGAGAACAATTTGTAAGGCTGAAGCAAGTATTTCCCGCATACTTGATTGATTTAAGAGCTTTGAGAAAGCTTGAAACCAATTGGAACATGACTGAAGTTCATTCCAAGCAGCAAGGAGGCCGGTCCCAACTCCTTTATTTTTAACTTGGAGCTGAGCTGGCCAATGAAGACTTCCGGTTGGTTTCTGAATACCAAAATTTCATAGACATGATTTTAGAGGTAGGTGGTGTCCTTCCAGAATACACATTGATCAGCCTCACTCTTATTCAAGCCACATTCAATAAGCCAGTTGCTGAGGGTTTCATACCAGGCCACTGCTTCCTGCTTGAGACCATACAGAGCCTTCATTAGCTTGAGATGTTTGCCACAAGGCATGTTGTGTCAGAATTTTGATCTACTAGTAGTTTTGCCTGAATCTTGAGTGCAACCAGCCTTGTAGTCCTCCACCTTGCGCTGTCTCCAATGGCCCATTAATGAATTTTATTTATTCATTTCCATTTGTTTGTTCAACCACTTTTCAGCCTCCGTTGTACTTAGCTTATTTAAGTCAGCTGAACCACAAGTGAATTAACCTCATCTGTTCTTCCCTACACTGAACCGGAGTGCCCCCTTGACTCCCAAGATCTGCTCCTCTTGGCGTCACAAGATCTTTCCTCACCTCCTCTTAAGTGTTTCAACCAGAGCCTCAAACTCAAAAATCTTCCACGGTTAAAAGCCAAAGTGCTCCCAAAGTACTTCCCTGAGATCATTTCACTTCTTATTTCTCTGGCTGCTTAATCGCTGCAACCTTTGATCTTTCATTCCCTTTCTGATTTCTGCATGCTCTTGTTGATCAACTTCACCAAGCTTCCTTATGCGCTGAATAGCTTGCCCGGATCATTGGTTGACCATCTTCATTACCATCTTACCGTTGCGCAATCTCCATTCAAGTCATCCAGCAACCTTGCGCTTGTCTATCTGCCTGGTCACCTCATCAAGTATTGACCTTGCGCTAGCTAGTTTGGTCCATCGTCATCTCCTTCTTGCTCAATGAATCCTTCAACATCTCCTGAACAATTTGTCAACTCCTCAAATACCGATCTCGCTCCTGTCGCCTCAAGTTGCTTGGTTCTTCAATTCCCAGCTTGTTCAATCAATCTATCACCACCTCAACTGTCCGATTGGCCAGTCCTTCAGTTATCATCCTTTTCCCATCTGGTGCAATTGTCCTTTCACTCAATTGGTTTGGTCGCTACCGCTAAAGTTGCCCGGTAAATGGTTACCTCAAGTCAATCAAGTTAGGGCTCTAGTCAAAGTTTTCCAGTCTTTCGCCACCTCAGGTTGTCCAAATCAATCTTTCCAATAGTTTTATTGATCCGATCATTGCGTGCAAACTTGTCATCACCTTACTCGACTCGCTAGCTTTGCAACAACTGTTAATCCCACATTCTCAAGTCCAGTCGCTACCTTAAAAAGTCTTCCAACTTTACTTCCATTATCTGGTTCAGCACTACCTCAAGTAACACATAGTAGTGCTAGGTAGTCTCATCCTTTAGTCCTTCGTCTATCATGCTCCTTTGTGGTAAATTCATTTATATGGCTGCTTTGTGGGAAAATTTTTCAAGTTGTTGCTCAGAATAGTCCGGGGTTCAAAAATTATGATTGGAATTTTTGTTTAACTTGTTGATGTAATAGGCTCTATTTTAGGTTCAACTGTAGTTAAAAAATCACAAGATTTCCTTCCTCTCTAATGGAATAGGCCCTTATTGTAGTGTTCAAACATCTCTTCATACCAGGTGGTAATGTTGGATTTGATAGACATGCAAGAGTCAAAAAGTCTTCAACTCATCATTGTGTTTTAACTCCCCCAAGCTTCAGTCAAGGGGGTGTCAGAATTTTTATCTACTATTAGTGTTGCCTGAATCTTGAGTGCAACCAGCCTTGTAGTCCTCTACCTTGCGCGGTCTCTGATGGCCCATTAATGAATATTCTTTATTCATTTCCTTATTTTTTTTCAACCACTTGTCAGCCTCCGTTGTACTTAGCTTATTTAAGTCAGCTGAACCACAAGTGAATGAACCTCATCTGTTCTTCCCTACACTGAACTGGAGTGCCCCCTTGACTCCCAAGATCCGCTCCTCTTGGCGTCACAAGATCTTTCCTCACCTCCTCTTAAGTGTTTCAACCGGAGCCTTGAACTCAAAATCTTCCATATTGATGTAGGAAGGAGGGGTGAGGTAAACTTCTTTGCGCATCAGGGCTTTCATAAAAGCGGATTTTATGTTGACTTGGTGAAACTTCAGCTTTAGATGGGCAGCAAGAGCAATCAGAATTTGGAGGGAGTTCTTGTCTCCAGTGGTTGAGAAAGTAGTGGTGAATTCAAAACCATAATGTTTGCTGAAGCCTTGAAGGCAGAGTTGGGCTTTGAACTGGAAAATCCTTTTTTGGTTGTCTTGTATGATTTGAAAGACCCAAACGCACTTGAGTCCTAGCTTGCCATCAGGAAGGGTTGATTCTTCCCATACTTGGTAATCAAGCAGGTTGAGCTCCTTGTGCTTCATTGCTTCAAGCCATTCCTCTTGGTATTTGGAACTGAGAGCCTTCTGGACTGATGTGGTATTGGAATAGTTATTGTTAAAAATGAGGTAGATGGCTGGAATTCCTATTTTTTAGTTGGGATGTTGTTGATGGGGAATGATATTCCCATGGGTTAGCATTTCGTGAGACAGTTGATAGGTGGGGGGGAATCTTGACAGCGGGTGAAGTGTCAGGATGGGGAGAAGTATGGGAAGATTCTGGCGCAAAAGGAGAAGTGGTAGGAAGGGAAACGGAAGAGGAAGGGGGAGTAGGGGAAGAAACAGCAGGAGAGTGGTTCAAATAGTTTTTAGTAGGAGGAGGAAGGGAAGAAGATGGAGTCAGCATGAGGTTGGAATTGGGAGAGCAGAAAGATGATTTGAATCCAGATAGAGAAGGAAAGGAGAGCTTGTTGAAGGAGGCGTTTGCAGAGATGAAGATTTTGGAGGAGTCCAGATCAAGCAGTCTTAATGACAAAAATTCATTGATGTACCCAAGCAAAAGAGCTCTTTTTCTGGTGTGGAGAAGTTTGTAATTTCAATTGGCCTTGGGAATGACAGCAAAAGATGCGCATCCAAATGGTTGTAAGAAGTTGAGGTTGGAAGATCATCTGTGCCAAACTTTCTAAGGAACAATGATGCCATGGGACCTTGAAGGGAGTGTGTTGACAATGTGGGTGGCGGTGTTAATGGCCTCATCCCAGAATTTCAGCAGCAAGTTACCTTGGGTCAGAAGACATTGAGCCTTCTCCAGAATGAGGCAATTTGATCTCTTGGCAAGACCGTTTTGGTGAGGAGTGTGAGGGGGATAAAAGTGCTGAATAATTCCTTTTTTGAGACAGAAGGAGTGGAGGTTGGAGGAGATGAATTTGCCGCCCTTGTTGGAGATCAGAAGATTCACAATATGCCCAGTCTGAATTTTGGTCCGCGCAAAAAAATCCTTCATTGCGGAAACAGCCTCACTGTTCTGTTTGAGGAGAGCCACAGACTGGTAAGCAGAGAATTGATCCGTAAAGGACAGAAAATAGGAAAATCCAGATTTTGAGGTGATATAGAAAGGTTCATAATGTCCAGATGAATGGCTTCAAGGAGATTGGAAACCTTTTTAAAATTTTGATTGAAAGGTGTTGAGAATTGCTTGCAAGCCTTGCAGACCTGACAGGCGGAAGGTTGAACATCAGAACCGTTGGAGCACAGGTTGAGGGTCTTGAGAGATTGGGGGCTAGCATGACCAAGTCGTAGATACCAGAGATTTTCCAGGGCTTTGAGAAGCATTGTGGACTGGTTTCATTGCAGGAATTTAGTGCCGCACAGTTCAGTTAGCTTCTTGTATGTGGTGCCAATGAAGCTTATCTTATCCAGCTTCACCTTGAATCCTGAGTATCCAACTTTGAAGAATGTTTCCTTAGAGGATTTTAGTTGAGTGAGTGAGATAAGACACCAATTAATAGAAGAAATTAGCAGAAAATCAGGCAAGATGATAGTTGAGCCAAGATGAGTGATGAGCTTAGCTGAGCTGGAATGTGTAGCAGTGAGAGAGTTGATAGGGGATCCGGTTCCAACTTCAAGGTGGATGGGCGTGCATTCTAACAGAAACTGGGGCTCCTAAACTATGTGGTGACCCGCACCAGAATCCAGAACAGGAAGGTGAGAGTATTTTCCATTGGGTGACAGGAAGATCTGAGCTTAGAAATGAAGCTTGGCACTCTTAGAGTTGCTTTCATTGTTGACGGTTGGGCTTTCATTGGTGGAGTGGAGGTTGGATGAGGGGGTTTTGTTCCAGTTGGGTCTGAGATGGGGATGCGCAAACCAACATTTGCTTTCTGGGTGCTTGGCTAAAGGGTTATGGTGTCCTTTGGAACAAGGATGTTTGGGTCATTTCTTCACTGTGGACTTGTGGAGTGAGACAGAAGGGGGTGCATCCGGAATTGTGTTGGCGTCAGTCAGAAAAGGAGATTCAAGGTGAAGGAACTTGCGCAGCTTGTTCAAGATTCCAGTTGGGTTCTGAAGGAGGGAATTGTTGAGAATCAGAGAGTCAATGATATGGTAGAATGAGCTGGGAAGTTTGGAAAGAATAGTGTAGCTAAGAATATCAGGAGGAACTTAACTGTGAGTTTAATCATGATTTTTCTACAGTCCTTGATGTAGGTCATCAGATCACCTTTGAAGAGATAGCAAATGAAGTTGAGTCAGATGCAGCCACAGTTATTTGAAGATTGCAAAGCATATTGTTTGAGAATTGCCTTTCAGATGGTGTGGGGATCTCTGTCATTGTTGTTGTTGACAATTGATTTGAAGGCAGATTCAGCAAGATGTTGGATGATTATTTCTGCGGCTTCAACCACCTTCTTCTTTTGAGCGCCAGTCAAAGGTGACAGAGGGGGTTCAACTGTCAGTTTGGGAATTCCTTTCCTGCAAAGGTAGCTCTTGATCCTGAGACTCCAAGAAGGGACATTCAAGTCATTCAACAGAGGGATGTGGAGCTTAGATGGGTTTGGTTGTTCTTCTGAGTTGGACATAGAGCCTATTGGGTTCAAGGAGTTGGTTGGGACTGTAAATATGAATTCTTGACAGGCTTAAAAGGATTGTTTTATTTCAGCAAGAATTGATCACAGAAAAGAGACAGAATTGATTAGACACCTTAAAAGGACCAGATAGTGTGGTGACTAGACAGAGGCAGTATTGGAGGACAGGAAAAGGAAAAATAATCATCAAAGAGAGGGTCAATCCGGTGTGAGACTATTGATGTTGGTGATGGGACAAGCTTGAGCTGTAGTGATAGCTCATGGTTGATGTCAATGGTAGCTGATGATTGAAGTCAATGGTAGCTGGTGATTGAAGTTGATGGTAGCTGGTGATTTATGTTGATAGTAGCTCATGGTTCAAAGAGTTCCCCTGGCTGAATCTCTTCATGATCTTCCAGGATCTGAGCCAGGTGGCTGGGGAGCAGATGCACAGAACTTCAGAATTAGAGCTTTGGAAGTGGTTCATTTTGACAGAAGTAGCAACAGATGGTTGAGAGACATGGAAGAAAAATGATAGATAAACATACAAATAAATGAAATATAAAATAAAATAGGAAACAGAAGAATGAAGAAAATAATATGAGGAAATAGTTTAAGCATGTACTTAAATACCAACAGACTCCCCAGTAGGATAACAAATTTCAGCTGGGCGCCTAAGATCACATTTCTGACAAGCTTCCCCACTCCAGCACCATTGAGAGATGGATTCCTTCAGTGAGGGCCACCAGAATCATTTGGATATGCGTTGATAAGCTGTGTTTTCCCCAAGGTGAACCAGACCCTCATAGAGATTTCCAAGGATTGAATCTTGCTTAGAAAGGATATTAAAAACAATGAGAGCGCACGTTTTTCCTCTTTTTTTAAGCCTAGAACCTTTGGTAACGAAATTAGAGAACTTTCTTTCGAGGGATAAAAATTCTTTGGCTGAAATTTCATGGGGTCTTTGCAGAGTTGAAAGGTAATTTTCCAATTTAAGCCAGAAACCCTTCTGAAATCCAGAATAATCTTGAGAGGAGAAAGATAAGAGAGGTTGAATTATACATTCCTCCTTGTCAAAATCCACTCCAACATCCAATCAATTATCTCCCCAAGGACGTTGAGATAAACCATCAGGCATGGTGAATGATATTCCAGACCTGTGAGCAATATAAAAAGATAAAAACTGAATAAAATGTTGAGATTTCACACTCCTTGCCTTTCACCTCATCTTCTCTCTCTCTCCCTGCGGTACCTCTGCTCTTCCACGCGCCTTCCCGCGCGCCTTCTTTCTCATCACAGTGCCTCCTGGGGTTTCCATCTCTCTTGACCCGGTCCTTTCCACACTCTCTCTCTCCTCCTGAATTGTTGTTGTCAACTTCTCAGTTCTTTCCTTTTCCAAATTCTCCGCCTCCTTTCTTTAGCTTCTTTTCTTCCTCTTCTTTGTGTCTCTCCTTTCTCATTCTCCCAACCATCCATCACCCTTTCACCTATCCGCCTTGAATATCTCAGCCGCCGTTCTACCAACTATCTCCTATCTCTTACTCGTTTTGTGCCTCAACATCATCCAACTAGTAATCTCTGCCTGGTAAGACTCAACACTTCCGGATTTTCAATCTTATTTCAAATCTAACCCTCAGCCTGCTTCAATTAGCCTCAACCCTCTACTCACGCTCTCCTGAAGACATCTACCTCAAACTCCGCCAATCATCTCCACTCAACTTCTTGGATTATGGCGTAGGATCTTTTCCTGTTATTCTCATCCATTTCTACTTTCTAAATTCTCATATCATGTGTTTTCTCTCAGTCTGATGGTTTTGTTTTATAAGGAAATACAGTCAAATCTTCTCACAGTGTGGAAAAAATAAATTTTATCCCCCTATAATTGTCCCAAGGTTTGGAAGTTAACGGTTCCCTGCGTTTGAAAGGAGATGAGGATGTCCAAAGTCGCAATTAAATAAGAAATAGAGATAAGGAGATAATAGATAAAGAAAAGTAGAGAGAGAGAGAAATCGCCAATCCTTCAATCCTCAGAACTTTCCACCTGGATGTGTATCCGGTATGAGTTCCTTTAATCTCCTGGTGAGATGAGTGATTCAATCTGAGGATGTGATTCTTCCTCTTCTTCCTTGATGATCTGATCCTCCCCCTGTTCCCAAGCACCCTGGAGTTGAGAGTGAGGATAAGTCCTCCCTCTCAACCCTAACCTAAGTACACGCGCAAATAACAGTATGACAACAAAACAGAAAACAATCCCAAAACAGAAACCCCAGCCTCCTCTCCCCACCTCCTCCGTACCAAACTCCCCCCGTTGTCTGTACGCCGTTCCGTTCATCCGGTTTTTCCTTCTCATGACGCGGTCCTTGCACCGCGCCCTACTTGGAGCCCCCCGCACCTTTCCGTATCCGTCCATCCGTGCCCGTCGTGGATGTTTGGTAATATCCGGCATGATCCAGGCGCTTGCGCCCACGCTTCATCCGCTCCTTCATAGTCCGCGGATTGCTCCGCCCCTACGTATCCAAACCGGCGCCCCAGCAAACCTAGTCAAGCGCACTACCTTCCAAATCTGATCTCCGGGGAGGATTGCCACCCACGCCGCATTTGATGCTGAGCCCAACCCGTCCACCGGGTGCGGAGCCAAACAGCGGCTGCTGCTGCTGAGCACTCCGCATACCCTAATGCTGAGCCCGCTTGCCCCCAATTCTGAGCGCGCAGCCGCGACGCAGTTCCCAATCCGTGTCTATAAATTGACACCACAACGGTTAAAGGCCAAAGCCTGAAGAACCAACCAACAAGTCATGAAAACACCAGCTGGAGCTGCCAACTACTTCCATCAAGTGGCACTCAAGGCCTGGGTCAATGCTATCCCCCCCTTGAATGAAGAAAACTACTCAATATTGCAGGAAAAGATTCTGATGTTGTTTGATCTCAAAGATATCAAAGATGCCATCATTGGGAACGCCGGCAAAATGTCTTTCAAACAAGACAGAGAAATTAGGGCAATCATCCTCTCCAAACTAGATAGCACAACCCATGCGAAGGTTGTTAACTCCTCCAATATAAACTCCGCACAGCTTCTCTGGGCCAAAATTACTCAAAGATTTGCATCATCTGAAACTTCAAATTGAGCTTGAGTGTTCAACCACTTTCTTCATTCAGTCTTTAACAAATATGTAGTCAAGTGGTTTGTTATGGAAATGCGGAAGTCTATCACTCGAATGGCGGATGTAGGCATCAAGCTACCCAAGGACATTCTTGCTTATCTCTTACTCTTCAAATTCCCGCCAGTCCTTGCAAATCTTAAGCAGCAAATCATGCATATAGAGAAATCCCTGAGGGTAGACGTTTTATTCAATCATCTTATCCAATAAAACAACAAAAGAATGGCTCAGAGAAAGACAAACAAAACATCAACTGATCTCTCTCTTGTCTCAAAAAAGTCTAGATCCAATAGAGATGAAAAGGAAAACAAGATCAAATTCAGAGAAGGTTATCACAACCGCAATGCAACTCATCCCGAGTCCTCATGTTTTCATCTACATCCACAAGCCTCTCTGGAATGGTGGATCAAACAACAGAAAAAAGGGAAGAATAAAATAAAGAAGAATGCATTGATCAACTACTATGCACTTCTTACTCTTTGGATCAATTCAGATAACACCCCCAATCTCATATTGGGCTCTGGGGCTAATGTACATATTTTCAATGAATTAAAATTCTTCTCATCAATTGATCTACAAGAAGACCTAGACAAGATCAAGACAGGTAAATAAGAGGCCAAGCTCAAATTTCAAGGGACTTGTACCATTCAATGAGAGTAGAAAGACTCAGTTGTCACACTTGAAGGCTGGGTGTATGTTCTGGACATTGTTGTGAACCTGATCAGTCCTGGGCTTCTGGCTCAGAAAGGATGTGCAATCACCCAAAAACAAGATAGCTTTAAGGTTACCTGCTGTGGTGCCCCATCCTGGACACCCTGGCCGCTTTAAGACCTCAACCCATAAACTGTTGCGCAAACATACCGTCCGGCATCAAAAAAAAAAAAAAAAAAAACCAACTTATCCTCAGGCTCATCCAAACCGTTCTTTATCTGCGCGCGTCGCGCGTCGCGCCTTGCGCGTTGCGCGTCCTTCTCAGCACGCGTCGCGCTTCGCGCCTCGCGCGCTGCGCTTCCTTTACCCGCGCGCGTCGCGCGTCCTTCATCCGCGTTACCTATTATCCTTGCCATTGTCATTGCGCTTCCTCATCTTTGTTGTCGCACATCCTCATCTTTGTTGTTGCACGTCCTCATCTTTGTTGTCGCGTGTCCCAATCTCCTCATTGCTACCGTTGCGCGGCTCTCATCCATGATTTACTAAATCCATCCCAACCGCACCCCCAAGCATTTGGAAAATCCTTGGATCCGTCAAATCTCCAATCTCACTTGATCTATCAGTTGTGAATCTCAAGGCCGTCAGGATTTACTCAACCGGCTCCAGCCAATCTCCTATCCGCCCATCCACGCTCTCATGGACTTCATCCGTCACCTTTCCTGGGGCTCTCCCACCCACTTCCGCCTTTGGACGAGGGGTGAAGAGTGCCAACTACCGCCCGCGGACATCCGGGGCAGTTTGTTTGATTTCTCTTTCCCACCCTGTCCGCCTTTGGATGAGGGGTGGGTGACTCTGGTATTGTTGCGTGCGCCCATCCACGGACGGACGCGAGTGACCACATGACTTTCTTCCCTTTTTGGCTCTATTTGTAGAATCCGTTGTACATAGTCTAACAGGGCCTCCTGCCCATATAAGGAGGGGCTCTTCCCTGCCTTTTGAATAACTCATTGGAGCATGGAATCATCCAGCATGAAATCAGCATACCCTTGATCCTTGAGCCTCCATA
Organism: Puccinia polysora; assembly: GCA_025617555.3. Classification (NCBI taxonomy): domain Eukaryota; kingdom Fungi; phylum Basidiomycota; class Pucciniomycetes; order Pucciniales; family Pucciniaceae; genus Puccinia; species Puccinia polysora. The sequence goes on from CM062628.1 coordinate 3,324,198, forward strand.
CTCAACCCTTGATCCCTGATCCTTATCACCAACCAATAGCCTTGCTGGTTGAAGAAAGATTCTGTTTGTTGGAATTTTTGAGTGTGTTATACCACTCCTTGATCCCTTTCTCTGACCATACTGGTCCTGATCCCTGATCAAATTTCTGGATCCAATCACAATTGATTGAAGAGGTCTTATTAAGCTTAAGACCTGGAGTGTTATACCTCCCCTTAGCTTCTTTGGAGTTGAATTCTTCCAGCCTGCTCTTGAGTCCCTTTAGAAGTGTTGTGGTTATCCTTGCTTCAAATCAGTTACTGTTTGTTTTAGAGCTTCTTAAACATTGTGCTTTGTCTTTTACAGCCACCCTCAGTTATCTGGTACCCTTCAAGCGCTTGATTGCGGAGAGTTGGGCAGGTTCATTGAGAACCTGGAGGTTGCTTGGGTTTGAGTTGATCATCCCCAATCTTCTGCTGACAACCAGAGTTACTAGCTTGTGGGCGTTGTTTACATACAACAGCTTTTGTTCTTTGAACTCTAAGAAGACTTTGACTTCTTTTGTTCAAGTTTTTCCCTGCATAATCTTGTCTCAGATAGTGCTGTTCCATTTCTACCAAACTATAATCATCCTTATCCTCTACTACTTGATTCCTCATTTACAAGGTTCTGGACCTTGATCTTGGTTACATTTAAATATTTTTGTAACACTCAGGAGGGCATCCTAAACAGCACCTTTCCCCTCCGCAGAACTGCCACGGCCTAGCACCGTTTGGAGTCTTAAATTTGGTCCCCCGGGCCGGGATTGAACCAGCAACCTTGGGATTTACAGTTCCAACTTGAACAATCAACTCCGAAATCCGATCTGATTTTTTTATTTTCTTTTTCTGTTTGTTCTTTTTTTTCAGATCTGATCCTTGGAGGAAGCTTGTTCCTGAAGTAAGTCCTCCCAATTGTGCACCATTTGGGTAAGATCCTTGTCGTTTTTGTGAAACTCTACTCTTGCCACACTTGTGAGCCACCTTGGAACTCTGCTCGTTTGGATCTCTTAGGAACCCTTCAACATGGAATCTGCTGGATCCTCTTTATCTGTTCGGGCCAAGATGGTCAAAATCAAACCTCAGAAAAAAAATTTAGGCTTCAATGGGACCAACGTCAAACAATTCCTGGACTCCTATGAGATGGCTGCGGAAGTGGATGGTCCCAGTGAATATGATATGGCTTATCAGTTACGGTTTTTTATCTCTTCTGAAAAAGTTATAGAGGTTATTGAATCGTTTGAGGGATTTGAAACTCACAAATGGCCGCTCCTGAAGGAGGCTATGCTGGCCTATTGGGGAAAAATAGATGTAGCCAGGTTTACTTTGCAAGACTTGGATGCCCTGGTTTCTCAATGGATCTCCAATGGCGGTATCTCCTCAGCCTCTGACTATCAGACTTTCAGAAAATCTTGGGAACCTATCCAGTCCTATCTTATCCGTAAAGATCACATTGATATGTTGGATGAAATTTGAGTGTGATTTTTTCAGTCTTTTTCTCCAGGAGTGCAGGAAAGAATTAAGGATGAATTGGTGAAATCTGGATCCATGATCAGGACAAGAGACAATTGGTTCAAGCTCCCTGCTTTCATGGTTCTTAGGAATACTGTGGATAAAGTGATGAAAGGTCAAACAGCTCTCACCTTTGAAAAGCCTAAAATCACTGAACCAGTCCTTGCCCCCTCTTTTCAAGCATCTAACGAAATCATGAATAAGATGGAAGCCAATTGCAGACCTAAACCCAATCCTCAGACTCACCGGGAGACACCTACTATAGATGAGATCACTAAATTACTTCAGGCATTTGAGAATAAAATAGATCAGAAAATATTCTCTTTAGCCACTCCTAAACCCGCTAATTCTTTTCCTAAGTCTACTATAGTCTGTTATTATTGCCATAGTGAAGGCCATGGTACCGGTAGATGTCCTGAACTCCAGAAAGACAAGGAGGAGAAGTTAGTAGAGAAGAAGGGAAATAATTTTTTCCTTCCTAACCGTGATTTGATCCCTTTTGATTTGTCTTGACCAATCCGTCATGTGGTGGCCTCATACCAACCACCAACTCCTAAGAAGGCATCCTTGCTCTCTGTGGATTTTTGATCATCCTGTGGAACTCTGCAACCTTGGTATCCCCCAGCTATCACTTCTTCCAGCTTCCCTGGAACCTATCAATCCAATCCAGCTTGGAAACGCCATGAGGAACCAAAACCTCATAAGTCTCCTCCTGTTCCATCCTCCATTCTGCAAAAACCCGCTAAACGCCAATCTTCACGTGAGCCTCCTTCCTCTGATGTGGAAGACATGGAAGTAGAAAGGGAACCACTTATGGAAAGGTTCCAAGACAACTTTGGTCCTCCCCCTCTTCAACCTGCCCAACCCTCAGATCCTCTTCCATCACCTATTACACCTGATCTTCCTCCCTCCACCCAGCCCAAAGTTTGATTTGAGAAGGGCATCTACAAGGATTACCCTAATGCTGTGGAAGGAGTATTAAAGAAAATTTCTGATCTTAAAATCCCTGATCTATCTGTGGCTGAACTCCTGTCAATCTCTCCATCTGTGGCAGAAGGGATGAAGAAATAGGTTTCTCTTCGACGTGTGGAGATTGGTCTGGACAAATTAAAGGTCTCCTCTGGTACTCTGATAGAGGATTCTGGTGGAACAGATCCCTCTTCAGATACCAACCTGTATTCCTGTCCTCTTGGTTTTCTTCCATGTTGTCTTGGTGATTCAACTAAAACGGTTTCTCTCCTTGTGGATTTGGGTTCTCAGCTCAACTTGATTTTGGACTCCATGGCCTGCAAGCTTAAACTTAGCCCAAGGGTCAGTTTCAACTCTGTGGTCTATGGAATTGGGAATCAGTCCTGTGAACTGGTTGGTATTGCTGAGGAAATTCCTGTTCAAATTGGTTGTAATATTGTTGGCACCTGTCACTTCTGGATCACTCATCTGGATGGTCCCATGATCTTGGGAAGGCCCTTCTTAATGGACTTTAGTGCTACCCTGATGTTTTTTGATCAAGTTGGGGAGAGAATTCTCCTCCCTGATGCTGATGGCAGAAAGATTGAAGTCCCCCTTTGTTCTTTGGATTCTGGTTGTTGGGAAAGAGACTTCCCTGGTCACGCTCCCAAATCTGTCCTGAAAGGAAAGCAGAAAGAAAACTCTCATTCCTTTCATCCTCATTTTTTAGCAGAATAGTTGGCCCTACTGATAGTTGTAGTTCTCCTCAGCCTCAGACTTCAACTCATGGACCAACTCCCACCTCAGAGGCATATCTTTTTTTTCCTCATCATTTTCTTCTCATCAAAATAAGATCAAAACCCAAACACGTGAAAAATCCAAAAAAATCAAAAATATTTCTTCTCTGTCTGAATCTGTTGTATCTTCTTTTTCTTTTTCTTTTCAGCCTGATCACTCATCCTCTATTCCGGTTTTGAATCTCCGCAATGAGTCTAAGCTAGATCTTGATCTCAATTATTTTCTTGGTAGCTTTGGTATGAAGGAGTTTGGTCTTAGGTGGGGGCAATTTGGGGTAGAAGTAATTCCTCACAATTGTGCACCACCAGGGGCTTCTACTACTGTTATTTTCAAAACTCTACCCTGTGCCATACATGTGAGCAATGTGTTATCTTTTGGATCCTATTTTATGGAGAAGGCACCTTTCAAGGATGCAGCAGAACATCGGACTTGGAAGATGTTGGAACATGGCCTCAGTTTCCGTAGTCAGGTCTCACTGCTCAATGCTTGGAGGAAGCAGGGATTCCTCTCCTTTGCCACCAAGTACAAACCAGTTGCAAAGAAGGTCCAGCCAGTAAACCAACCAATGCCTCTCAACCTCAACCCTCCTCTTCTGCGTCCTCCGCTATCCCGCAATCATTACTGTGGTCTAACTGATTCCCTCACTGGTCCATTTATTCCCTCTGGTTGGGTCACTGAAGAACGTCTGAAAGTGGTCAATTTTGGTCCAGATGGACGGCTTCTTCCTGATGAGTTAAATTTGATCAAAAAAATCTTTTCTCTAAGGGAAAAAATCTATTGCATTCTGTGAAGAAGAGAGAGGAATCTTGAAAGAATCCTATGGTCTTCCTTACATCATCCCTGTAGTTGAACATGACCCTTGGAAAAAGAAAAAGATCCCAATCCCTGCTGCTAAAGTCAACAAATTCATCAAGTTGGTCCGCAAACAAGTCCGCACCTGTTTCTACAAAAAATAAACTTCTAGCTATTCCAGTCCTGTTTTCTGTGTTCTAAAGAGTAATGGTAAACTTAGAGTAGTTCATGATCTCCAACCTCTTAATAAAGTTAATATTAAAGACTCTGGCCTGCCGCCTGCCACTGAAGAATTTGTTGAATCCTTCTCTGGGAGAGTTTGCTATGGTCTAGGTGACATTATGGGTGGCTATGACAAACAATCCTTGCATCCTATTTCTTGCCCCCTCACTACTTTCAATACTCCCCTTGGTTGATTTCAGCTTACTCAATTGCCTCAAGGTGCCACCAACTTGGTTGCAGTCTATCAGGCTCAGATGATGTGGATCCTCCAGGACAAAATCCCAGATCATGCAGGTATCTTTATTGATGATGGTGGGATTAAAGGGCCGGTTTCTGACTATGATAATGAGCTCTTACCTTGGCACTCAGGAATCCAACAATTTGTCTGGGAGTATGCTACTGTCTTGGAAAGAATTTTGTTTCAAATCGAGGAATCTGGCCTTACTGTCTTTGGATCAAAACTTGCCGCCTGTGTCCCTGCCTTGGAAATCGTTGGTCATATAGTCTGCAAGGACAGAAGAAGGATGGCAACCTCTAAAGTCAAAAAAACCATCTCCTGGCCTACCCCAACAAATCCAACGGAAGTTAAAGGTTTCCTAGGTGTTTTAATTTATGTCAGGATCTTCATTCCCTCATTATCCAAAATCTGTATTCCCTTGCGTCGCTTAACCAGGAAGGATGCTGAATGGATTTGGAACCAAGACTGCAAAAAATCATTTCAGTTGCTCAAAACAATTGTTGGGAAAGACATTGTTTTGAAAAAGATCACTTATGGACCCGGAGCTGGCAAGATCAAGCTGGCAGTGGACTCAAGTCATCAATCTGTTGGGGCTGTTCTTACCCAGGAAGATGAAAATGGTTTGGATCGTCCTGCTCTGTATGAATCTCTTCTTTTCTCAGATGTGGAATCCAGGTAATCCAAGCCAAAAATGGAACTTTGCGGTGTGGCCCAAATGTTGAAGAAGCTTCAGACTGTCCTTTGGGTTCAACACTTTGAGTTACAAGTCAATGCACAATCTATTATTGAAATGATCAACGCCCCTAGCCTCCCAAATGCTCCAATGACTTGTTGGGTGGCTTTCATACAGTTGTTCTCTTTTGATATTGTTCACAGGCCTGGAAAATCTTTCACCATGCCTGATGGTTTATCTTGACAACCTATTGGAGACAATGAATCAGATTTTGGAATGGATTTCAATGAGGAAGAACCCTTGGTCCGCCCTGTCTTTGCCTTCTCCTCCAAAAATTACTCTGGTTTCCAGCAAGGTTTCTGGCTTAAGTTGGAGCAGTACCTTTCAACTCTCCAAAGACCCCCTGATCTCTCTGCCAAAGAATTTCAGTCCCTTAAAAGGAGGTCCTCCAACTTCTTTCTCCAAGGTTCTAGGCTAATGAAAAGAGCAACTCCTTGTGCACTTGTTGTGGTCTCTATCCCTTCTAAGCAAGATTCAATCCTGGAAAATCTCCATGAAGGCCTTGGTCATTGTGGGGAAAAGGAAACTTATCAAAAAATATCCAAACCATTCTGGTGGCCATCCCTGAAGAAATCTGTCGCTCAATGGTGTAGGAGTTGTGAAGTGTGCCAGAAACGTGATCTTAGGCGCCCGGCCAAAATTCGTTACCCCACTAGGGAGTTTTGGGAGGATTGCTATGGATGTGGTTCACATTAAGGCCGGTGGAGCTAAATACCTCATTGTGGCTAGAGATTATTTTTCTGGATGGGTTGAAGCAAAGTTTCTTAAGAACCTCAGCTCTGAATCAGTAGCAGCTTTCCTTCATGAGACTTGGAAAATGCGTTATGGCTTGGCCCAATCTTATTCTACGGATGGTGGCTTGTAATTTGGCTGAAATGATCTTATTGCTCCCTGAAAAACATAGAGTTACTACTCCCTATTATCCTGAAGGACAAGGCATGGTGGAAAGAGGCCATGCTCCTTTGAAGGCTGCTCTTGTCAAATTGGCGGGTGAAAGAGGCAAGAATTGTCAAAAGTTTCTCCCCTTTGTCCTCTTCTCTGATTGAATTTCCACCAAGCGAACCACTGGTTACTCTCCTTATGAAATCATCTTTGGTCAGAGGGCTTTTCTTCCTCTTGATCTTGAAATGGATTCTTTCTTGGGCATCACTTGGGAACAGGTTTCCTCAACTACTGAACTATTAGTTGCCAGAACAAAGCAACTAGAGCGGAGTGAAGATATTTGTCACAGAGCTTATCAGAAGGTGATGGAATCAAGAGCAAAATCAGTTCAGTTTAGGGAAGATAAACACCTAAATTGAATCAGGGACCCTTTAAACCCTGGTGACCTGGTATTGGCTTATAATCGTTCCTTGGAAACTCAGTGGGGAAAGCTTTGCTCTAACCGCTGGAATGCTCCTTACCAAGTAGTCCGTCAAGTTAGAGGTGGATCATATCTTTTGGAGGAGCTGGATGGTACTCAGATGGCCAGAAGGTTCTCTGCCGATCAGGTAAAGAAATTTCACTCTTGTGGAGGCAACTTGGTCCAGAAGTAAGTCCTCCGAATTGTGCACCATCTGGGCAAGATCCTTGTTGTTTTGTGAAAACTCTACTTCATGCCACGCATGTGAGCACTTGGGACACCTCCTTCATTTTATCTCAGCCACTTCCAGGATTTTTGGTTGGATCAACATATTTTTTCTCAACCACTCTTGAGATCAAAATGGCCATTCTTTGGTTTCAATCATCTTTCTTTCCTTTTTTTTGTATGGCATCAAACTTGGGAGCAGACTAGGGACAGTCTGTAAGTTGGGGAGAGATGTGGTGCCCCATCCTGGACACCCTGGCCGCCTTAAGACCTCAACCCATAAACTGTTGCGCAAACGTACCGTCCGGCATCAAAAAAAAAAAAAAAAAACAACTTATCCTCAGGCTCATCCAAACCGTCCTTTATCCGCACGCGTCGCGCCTCGCGCCTCGCGCGCTGCGCTTCCTTTACCCGCGCGCGCCTCTTCTCGCGCGTTGCGCGTCCTTCATCCCCGTTGCTCATCATCCTTGCCGTCGTCATTGCGCATCCTCATCTTTGTTGCCACGCGTCCTCATCTTTGTTGTTGCGCCTCCCAATCTCCTCATTGCTACTGTTGCGCGGCGCTTATCCATGATTTACCAAATCCATCCCAACCGCACCCCCAAGCATTTGGCAAATCCTTGGATCCGTCAAATCTCCCATCTCACTTGATCTATCAGTCGTGAATCTCAAGGCTGTCAGGATTTACTCAACCGGCTCAAGCTGATCTCCTATACGCCCATCCGCGCTCTCATGGACTTCATCCTTCACCTTTCCTGGGGCTCTCCCACCCACTTCCGCCTTTGGAAGTTGGGTGAAGAGTGCCAACTACCGCCTGCGGACATCCGCGGCGGTTTGGTTCATTTCTCTTTCCCACCCCGTCCGCCTTTGGATGAGGGGTGGGTGACTCTGGTATTTTTGCGTGCGCCCATCCACGGATGGATGCAAGTGACCACATGATTTTATTCCCTTTTCCGCTCTATTTGTAGAATCCTTTGTACATAGTCTAACAGGGCCTCCTGCCCATATAAGGAGGGGCTCTCCCCTGCCTTTTGGATAAATCATTGGAGCATGGAATCATCCAGCATGAAATCAGCATACCCTTGATCCTTGAGCCTCCATACTCAACCCTTGATCCCTGATCCTTATCACCAACCAATAGCCTTGCTGGTTGAAGAAAGATTCTGTCTGTTGGAATTTTTGAGTGTGTTATACCACTCCTTGATCCCTTTCTCTGACCATACTGGTCCTGATCCCTGATCACCTTTCTGGAGCCAATCACGATTGATTGAAGAGGTCTTATTAAGATTAAGACCTGGAGTTTTATACCTCCCCTTAGCTTCTTTGGAGTTGCATTCTGCCAGCCTACTCTTGATTCCCTTGAGAAGTGTTGTGGTTATCCTTGCTTCAAATCAGTTACTGTTTGTTTTAGAGCTTCTTAAACATTGTGCTTTGTCTTGTACAGCCACCCTCAGTTATCTGGTACCCTTCAAGCGCTTGATTGCGGACAGTTGGGCAGGTTTGTTGAGAACCTGGAGGTTGCTTGTGTTTGAGTTGATCATCCCCAATCTTCTGCTGACGACCAGAGTTATTATGTGGGCTTTGTTTACATACAACAGCTTTTGTTCTTTGAACTCTAAGAAGACTTTATCTTCTTTTGTTCAAGTTTTTCCCTGCATAATCTTGTCTCAGATAGTGCTGTTCCATCGCTACCAAACTATTATCATCCTTATCCTCTACTCCTTGATTCCTCATTTACCAGGTTCTGGACCTTGATCTTGGTTACATTTAAATATTTTTGTAACACTCAGGAGGGAAGCCTAAACAGCACCTTTCCCCTCCGCAGAAATGCCACGGCCTAGAAAAGTTTGGAGTCTTACACTGCGGAAATCAAACTTTCCTCAAAGCCCTAATTCAAGCTAGGCTATTCCTCATGTAGAGACCACAAACTGCAGGTCAGAATCAAATAGTGAATCTATCAAATCAATCTTCTACCCCATCAGTGCAAGAACCTCTCTCTCTAATGGACCTGCACAAAATGTATGGACACGCTTCACTTCCAACACTAAAACCTCTTCTTAAAAATCTATTCACAAACAAAGAGCTTGATCAATTCCAGTGCAAATGTTGCGTTTGAAGCAAAATTACTAGATCTCCATTCCCCAATGTCTCCTCTCCTTCTTCATAATCTTGCAATCAAATCCACCTAGATTTGATTGGTCCTATTACTCCTCAATCCAAGGCTGGCCATCACTATATCCTCACGCTTGTGGACAGATTCTCTAGCTACCTTGCAGCCTTTCCTCTCAATGCTAAAGATGAAACCCCCCAAGTCATCATCAAAGTACTCCAAATGCAATATAAAAAATTAGGGTATTACCCCTCCAAGATATTCTTGGACAAGGGCACGGAATTCACAAATTCTACTCTCAAGGATTTTGCAAAGTCCAAACACATCAAATTTCAAACATCCAAACCCTATCACTCACAACACAATGGACAAGCCGAGAGAGCAAATAGGACCATAATCAAATCAGCTTGCGCCACCTTTTCCTCATCAAGACTACCTAAGAACTACTAGCACATCATAACAAGAAGCTGTTGCTTCATGCTCAACCAAGTCCCCAGAGAAGGTAAACTCCTATCTCCCTGGGAACTCATGTTTGGTATGAACCTCCCTGCTTATTACTTGAAACCCGTAGGTTCTGCTGTAATCTATCTTGCAAATTGGGTTCAAAAGGGCAGAAAGCTTGATGAAAAGGGACTTGAAGGTGTCTTGATTGGGTTTAATCCCACCTTTCATTCTTATCTAATCCTCAAAACCCTGGGCGCTATCGTAGAAACCAAACATGTCAAGTTCCTCAAGTCCCAGCTCCATGATTTTCCCCTCATCGAATCTCCAAGCCTCAATATCTTTTTTTCAGCCCAACATGAACTCCAACGGTTCCGAATTCTCTATGAAGGATAAGAAATATCTATCCAGAGAGACCAATCCGGACTGCTCTGACTCAAATTCTGACACCAAAGAACCCAATCGGCCTTCTTCCCCTTCTCCTTTGCCAGAACTTCCCATCTCTGCACCAGAACCAAGTACATCTAGTCTCTATTCAAGACCCACACAAGAAACCCGGAAGCCTCAAAGATAAGGGTTCCTCCACTACTACAAAACGCCGTCTTATAAAGCTGCACGTAAATTTCCTGGGTGGCCAAAGTGGAAGAAGGCCTCTGAGGATGAACTAAATTCTATAGAATCTCAAGAAGTATGGAAAGATTAATACGACACTCCAAACAACATCCTGAATACAACATGGGTATTTAAGGTCAAATAAAATTGCCACAGAGAACCGGTGAAATACAAGGCCAGATTATGCGTCCAAGGCTTTGATCAAATTCATGGGATCAACTTTGAAGATACCTGGGCCCCTACAGGAAAACTTGGCTCTTTACAACTTGCACTGATCTATGGTCTGGAGAACAAGATGAATTTCACCCATTTCAACATTGAAGGGGCATTTCTCCATGCTCCATTGAACAAAACCATAATAATCAAAACTCCAGAAGGATTGGACAGAAGATTTCCATACCTAAAACTAAAGAAGTTGCTATGCGGTCTCCGCCAGTCCCCAAAGAACTGGTATGAAACGCTCACTAACTGGATTAAATCCCAAGGTTTTCACAAATTGACTAGCAATCCGTGCCTCTATCTCAACTCCAAATTGCAAGAGATTTTGTATTTCCATGTGGACAAATTTATCCACATTGATAGACCAATTCTTTTGCTAATAATTTCTTAAGTTGTTTTCTTAACTCCTCATGCCATCCTCCTAATAACATCCTCAGCATGCTCATGAAATTTAAAGAGGACGCCATCCTCTTGAGCCAACCCAACCACATAGACCGCAGATTGGAGGAACTTGGACTTGCTAACTGCAAAGATACCTACTCGCCCCTGACTCAGAATCTACACTTTGAACCCGCAACCAATGAAGACCACAACAAATTTTGACAATTGAATATCAACTATTGTTCCACCTCTGGACTCCTCAATCACCTATCTCAATATACTAGACCAGATATCTCCTTTGCATTGTCTAGCCTTGGGAGGTTCAATACCAAGCCTGGAATAACTCACTGGAGAGAAGTACAAAAGGTCTGGAAGTACCTCAAAACTACTAAGAATTCCAAATTAACAATCAAGTTCAATCCATCTCAAGATATGATTTCTGGCTACAGAAACGCTACGTGGGGCAATGATCCAGTCTTCCGAAAGTACCAGACCGGCTATATAGTTTTTCACTATGGAAGCCCAATAGTCTGGAACTTGTCCAGACAAAGAAAAATTACGTATTCTTCTACCAAATCTGAAATCAATGCGCTACTTGATTGCTACCTGGAACTGAAATGGATCTCTCATCTAATTAGTGAAGTATATGGTAATACTGAAGCAAAACCAAGAATCTTCATTGATAACAAAGGTTTGGAGGATACAATAAAGAGATTTGGATCACACTAAAAATGGCACCACATTGATATCAAGACTAAAGGATTACAAGAAGACTTCAATCTATCTCTATTTGATCTCACTTTAATCCCCACCAAAGACATGTTGGCCAATTCCTTGACTAAATCCTCCTCTTTCAACTGCATCAAAGTGCTCCAAGACAAGATTTTTACTAAACTTTCCACCAAATCCTGAACAATCTCTCCTCTTCCCAGTCACAAGGGGTGTTGAGATTTCACACTCCTTGCCTTTCACATCATCTTCTCTCTCTCTCCCCGCGGGACCTCTTCTCTTCCGCGCGCCTTCCCGCGCGCCTTCTTTCTCATCACCACGCCTCCTGGGGCGGCCATCTCTCTTGACCTGGTCCCTTCCACACTCCCGCTCTCCTCCTGAATTCTTGTCGTCAACTTCTCAGTTCTTTCCTTTTCCAAATTCTCCGCCTCCTTTCTTTAGCTTTTTTTCTTTCTCTTCTTCATGTCTCTCCTTTCTCATTCTCCCAACCATCCATCACCCTCTCTCCTATCTGCCTCAAATATCTCAGCTGCCATTCTACCAACTATCTCCTATCTCTTCCTTGTCTTGTGCCTCAACATCATCCCAATAGTCATCTTTGCCTGGTAAGACTCAACACTTCCGGATTCTCAATCTTATTTCAAATCTAACCCTCATCCTGCTTCAATTAGCCTCAACCCTCTACTCACGCTCTCCTGAAGACATCTACCTCAAAATCTGCCATTCATCTCCACTCAACTTCTTGGCTTCTGGCTTAGGATCTTTTCCTGTTATTCTCATCCGTTTCCACTTTCTAATTTCTCATATCCTGTGTTTTCTCTCAGTCTGCTGGTTTTGTGTTATAGGGGAATACAGTCAAATCTTCTCATGAAAGGCACCCAACAAGTCATAGGAGCATTTGGAGAGACTGGAGCATTGATCATTTCAATGATGGATTGAGCGTCCACTTTTAATTGTAAATTTTGACCCCAGAGGACTTTTTGAAGTCTCTTCAACATTTGAGCCAGGCCACAGAGTTCCAATTTTAGTTGAGAGTATCTCGAATCCACATCTGAAAATAGCAATGATTAATAAAGAGCAGGACAGTCCCAACAATTTTTATCTTCCTGAGTAAGAACAGCCCCAACAGATTGATAACTACAAACAAAGGCCAGCTTGATCTTTGCATCTCCTGGTACATAAGAGATATTCTTCAAAACTATTTCTTTCCCAACAATGTTTTTGAGAAACTGCAAAAAATTTTAAAAAGCTTGGGTCCAAGCACATGTAGCTTCTTTCCTGGTTAGATGAGAAAAAGGGGCACAGATTTTGGATAAAGATGGAATGAAGATCCAAAAATAAGTTACAAACCCTAGGAAGCCTCTAACTTCAGTAGGTTTTATTGGAGTGGGCCAAGAGATGATCTTGTTGACTTTGGATGGTGCCATTTTTCTTCCTTCCTTGCAGACCACATGGCCAAAATTTCCAGAGCAGGGACACAAGCAGCCAATTTTGATCCAGAAATAGTCAGGCCTGATTGCTCAATTGGAAACAGAATACTTTCAAAAGTAGTAGCATATTCCCAAATGAATTGAAAAATCCCCTGAATGCCAAGTTAAGACCTTGTTACTATAATAAGACACTGGACCTTCAATTCTGCCATTTTCAATAAAGTTCCCAGCATGATTGGAATTTTATCCTGGGGGATCCATGCCATCTGAGCCTGATAGAATGCAACCAAATTGGTGGCACTTTAATGCAATTTAGTAAGCTGGAATTGACCAAGAGGAGTATAAAAGTTAGTGAGAGGACAAGAGATAGGATGTAAAGATTGTTTTTCATAGCCGCCCATTATGTCCCCAGACCATAGCAAGCTCTTGCAGAAGAAGATTGCAAAAATTATTCAGTAGAAGGAGGAACACCAGAGTCTTTAATTGTAACTTTGTTGAGAGTTTGGAGATTGTGAACTACTCTAAGTTTACTGTTACTTTTAAGGTTTCAGAAAACAGGGATGGAATAGCTGGAAGTTGACTGTTCATATAGACAAGTGGTGACTTTTTTGCAGATCAACTTGATAAATTTTTCAAATTTAGCAGCAGGGATCAGAATCTTTTTCTTTTGCCAGGGATCATGCTCAACTAAAGGGATTATGTAAGGCAGACCATAGGATTCTTTGAGAGACCTCTCTCTTCTTCACAGAAGGAAATAGACTTTTCCCTAAGAGATAATACATTTGTCATCAAATTCAACTCATCAGGAACAAGCAATCCATCTGGACCAAAGTTCACCACTTTGAAATGTTCTTAAGTGAAACACCCACAAGGCACAAAGGAACCAGTAAGAGATCAAGATAAACCACAGTAAGGATTGTGGTATAAGCAAGGGCGGATTAGAGGAGTGTTGAGGTTGAGAGCCATGGGCTGATTGATGGCTTGGACGTTTTTTGCAACTGGTTCATACTTGGTGGCAGAAGAGAGAAGTTCCTGTTGCCTCCAAGCATTGACCAGCAAGACCTTACTGCAAAAATTGAGACCAAGTTCCAACATTTTCCATTTCCTATGTTCTGAAATGTCCTCAAAGGGTGCTTTTCCCATAAAAGAAGAACCAAGGTATAATATGTTGCTCACAGGGGTGGCACAAGGTACAGTTTCAAAACTTTTGGTGGAAGAATGCCCTAGTGGTGCATATTTGGATGGACTTACTTTGACCCCCAAGTGCCTCCACTGAATTCTATATTCCTCCGTACAAAAAAAATTAAGACAAGAATCAATATCAGAATCTAGTATAAAATAATTGAGGAGATTAGCACCAGAACTAAAACAAGATTGAACATGATTAAGAGAAAAAGTAAAAGAAGAAACCACACCTCCAGAGGGAGGGGGAATATTTTTGGGGTTTTTTATTTTTACATGTTTTTTATTTTTAATACTTTCTACATCAGAAGAAAATGATGAGAAAAAAGAAAAATAAGCCTCTGGGATGAGAGTCAATCCTTGAGTTGAAGTGCAAGGCTGGGAAGAACTACAACTATCAGTAGAATCAACTATTCTGCTAAAAAATGAGAGGAATTAGAAGTTCCCTTCTGCTTCCCCTTTAAAACTAATTTAGTAGAATGACCAGGAAAATCTCTTTCCAAAAAAGAAGAATACAAGGAGCAGAGAGGAACTTCAATCTTCCTTCCATCAGCATTGGGGAGAAGGATTATCTCCCCAATTTGATCAGAAAATGTCAAGGTAGCACCAAAGTCCATCAAAAACGGTTGACCCATGATCATAGGTCCTTCCAAAAAAATAATCCAAAAATGACAGGTTCCCAAAATATTTTGACAAATTTGAACTGGAACATCTTCAGAAATACAAACTTAATCAAAATACTTATACCTTATTCCATAAAACAAAGAGTTGAAGCTAACTCTAGGACTGAGTTGAGTTTGCATGCAATAGAATCCAAAATCAGGTTAAGTTGAGAACCAGAATCAACCAGGATAGAAACCATTTTATCCCATTTCCCAAGACAAAAAGGAAAAAACCAAGCAGACAAGAGTACAGGTTGGAATCTATGAGAATTAGAGCTAAAAACCAGGACCACAGGTGTTTTTCATTTCATTTAGAGTCATCAGGTGCGATAGAATATAAGAATGAGCACAAGGATGAGAATAAATGAATAGAAAATGACAGATAGGAAAAGCAACCAACGTGGGCGTTGAAGGCTTGAGGCCTACAAATATTGTTGAGTTGTGGTTGAGAATCAATGAGGAGACAGGGAGACTGAGGTAACTAGACAATCAAAGATCCCCTTAGGCTTGATAGAGATGAAAATTAGAATTGAAAAGAGCATACTGGTTAGACTGAATAAGATGATGAGGTGATGACCAAGTTTGATGAGTTCAAAGGAAACAGGACTTGAGTCAATATCTGGGAGATTAGAAAGTTTAGTTCAAGTTGACTTGATATCAAACCAACTCATCATACTGGAGGTTTGGGTCATCTGGACATCTTGGTATTGCTTAAGTATTGAGGTGTTTTATTGTGTTGAGAGGTTGGCCAGTGTTGAGAGGTTGGCCATATGCATGAATAAGAATAAATGAAAAGGAGTTAAATTGAAAAGAAAAATAAAAAGGATGGAAATGAGAATCCTGAAATCAGAATCTACCGGTTGATTGTCTTCTGTGATCCAAAAAGAAGGAGGTACGGGCGGTACTCTATGAGTGAAGTCTTCTCAGTGGTCTAGTACTCTTATTCTTCTTACAGAATCTGATGAAGGATCATCTCTGCCGGAGTCCTCAAGCAAAATTCCAGAGGAAAAATTCAATTTTTTGGAGCCAATTTACAAACGTTGAAAAGAGACCCATTTCTTCATCCCTTCAGCAACATAGGACGAAATTGACAGGAGATCAGAATCATATAAATCAGGAATTTTCAGATCAGAGATTTTTTTAGTACCCCTTCCACAGAATTGAGGTGGTCCTTAGAGATTCTGCTCTCAAACCAAACTTTTGGCTGGGTGGAGGGATCATGCTCAGGTGAAGCAGGGATTATGACAGGATTGGCAGGTTGGGGTGTTGAAACAGATGGAGGAGAAGGATAAGTGTGATTTTGAGACCTTTCCATCAGAGGTTCCATTTCTAAATCCATTTCTTCCACCACAGAGGAAGGTGGTTCAGGGGATGATCCACTTTTGACCGGTTTACAAAATCTAGCAGATGGCATAGGAGGAGCTTTGTGAAGTTTGGGTTCCACCAGTTGTTTCCTAGCTGGATTGGATTGATAAGCTCCAGAGAAGCTAGAGGATGAGATAGCAGGAGGATACCATGGTTGAAGAGTACCACAGGAAGATCAAAAATCCCAAGAGTCCAAAGACGCTTTCTTAGGAGGAGATGGCTGAAAAGAGGCCACCACATAATGGACGGGGAATGATTAATTGAAAGGGATCAGATAACCATTAGGAAGAAAAAAATTATTTCCCTTCTGTTCCACCAACTTTTCCTCCTTATCTTTCTGGAGTTCTGGGTATCTTCTGGTTCCATGACCTTCCCTATGACAATAGTAGTAGACCAGAGTGGCTCTAGGAATGGAATGAGAAGGTTTGGGAGCAGCAAGAGCAGAAATCTTTTGATCCATTTGATTTTCAAAAGCTTGCATAGTTTGGTTATTTCATCAATAGTTGCATTTTCTTTTTTATCCTGAGGATTCAATCTGGGAGGAGGACTGGCCTCCATTTTCCTCATAATTTTGTTAGACTCAGAAAATGAGGGAGCAGGAACAGGTTTAGTTCTGTGGGGTTTTTCAAAATTTTGGGCAGTTAAAACTTTCATGAGTTTATCCAAATCACTCCTCAGGACAAGAAAAGAAGGAAGCTTGAAACAATTAGCCCTAGTTGTGATCATATATCCAGAATCAACCAATTTTTCCCTTATTTGGTCCTGGACTCCTAGCAAGAAAGATTGGAAAAATTGGACTCAAATTTTGTCCATGAATTCAATATGATCATTTATAAGGAGATAAGATTGGATAGGATCCCATAATTGCCTAAAATTATGATAATAAGAGGCTGAAGAAATACCATCCTTTGAGACCCACTGAGAGACAAAATCATCCAAGTCCTGTAGCGTAAATCAAGCTATATCTTTCTTTCCCCAATATTCCAGCATTTATTCCCTGAGAAGCGTCCATTTGTGAGAGTTGAATTCATCAAAAGAAATTTAGGTTAAATATTTTCTTTGAGAGTATTCAGCAATCATTGATGAATTAATGCATAAGAAAATACCAGGAGGTGATTTGTGATGGAATTATGGCTGGAAACCAGGAACACTGATGAATTGCAGAAAGATAACCGCGAAAAAAATTAGAATGATGAAATGACTAGATGAAGAATCATTACACAAGAGACCAACAAAGGTGGTGTCTGATAATTGATGATCAGTGCTCAGCTGATTTGGACATTGGATGCATTATGAGAATGAACACTGAATAAGGATCTTAGTAGGTTTGACTAGTGGTTAGGAGAATTGTTAGAATTTGAGTTTATATATATGTGAATTTCACTGGAGTTTGAAGTAACATTGATTGAATTGATTTGATTTATATTATTGTTTTTATTGAAGTATTAAAATAATGGTTAAAATATAACTAGGCTATGTTCTTAGTAGTGATTGTCAGACTGTCCAAGCATAACATTTCACTTACCATGTCACTTCAAATGCTTATGTTAATTTTGCCTTATTCATTTTGTACTCAACCACTTGTTGGTCAATCATGTATTTAGTCTATATAAACCATGGTTCTCTCAAGTGGAATTCATTATTTGTTCAGCCAACACATTAACCGGAGTTTCCTTTTCCTCCTGATCTCAGGTCCGTTACGCTTGACGTTAAAAGCCTCTTTCACTCATTTCTTATTGATCTTTTACTTCATTTGAGCTTAAGCTCTTTTTATTTTTACACGGTTAAAAGCCTTTGCTCAACCTGATCCAACCATACTCAATGCAAACTGGTTTCCTTCAATAGTCTCATCCAGATATTGGTCTTTGACTCTAATGGCAAGGGGGTTAGATGAGGATGAGCCTTGTCATTGACTATCAAGCTCATCCTATCCAACCACTTTGACAACAAACACTAGGACACCATTTACTTGGAGGACAAGGAGGAAGGAGTCACCCGATACCAATACATCCATCCTCAATCACCTGATCCAAAACCCCAAACCTAAATATCCTCCAAGCCACAGATGGATTTGACGTTTGATTTGATCCAAGATTGAGAGTGTAGGATCCAAGGATCATCATCATTTGATATTGATTGGTGGTGCTCCCTATCACATGTTGAACAAACTCAGGTTCTGGCCCGCAATCAATCCTAGTGCAACAAATCAGCAGCTATCTTGCCTATCAATCAGTCATCATAATCAAAACTCAACTTGCCTCAGTTCTCAACCTCAATCCGCACTTGATAATTGCTTGATTCATCTCAGAAAATGGAATCCGAGAAAGAGTGAAACCCTGGATGAAATCCCAACCGGCGTCAGTCTAGCTGGTGGAGAGGAAACCAAGGCAAGTTCAGAGACCTCAAAGCCCATAGACCAAGAGGCTCAGACCAAATATGATAAGAAAAATTGTATCTATCGATTATCATCTAGCTCTCTTAGTGGATCTAGCCACTCTTCAGCACACAATACACCAAATTCTGGAAGCCCTAGTTCATACCAGCTTGGGCCGGTGATTGTAGCAGTATGATCCGGAGAATCGATTGACCGCCTTCAAATCCGGTGACTTTGAAACTTGCTCCACCCTCATCTTCATTGGTGGTATTGGTGATGGCCTCTATGCGGTTCCTTACCTCTATCCCCTGGCTGGCGCACTAGAGGAAATCAATCTATCCCTCATCCAGGTCTTACTCTCCTCTTCCTACGCTGGTTTTGGATTCGGTAGCATTTAGAAAGAAGCCAAGGAGATCCACAAGCTACTCCGCTACCTCAGAGAAATTGGAAAGACTCAATTCATCCTCCTTGGTCATTCTACTGGTTGTCAGGATAACATCAAATTCTTCAAAATTTGTTTCAATCCCTCCGATCCCAACCCCTTTGAAGGTATCATCGCCATCATCCTCCAAAAACCCTAGCAATCACGATGTACAAGCAATTCGGGTATTTAGTTTATCAGCAAGGTT
Source organism: Puccinia polysora (assembly GCA_025617555.3). NCBI lineage: Eukaryota > Fungi > Basidiomycota > Pucciniomycetes > Pucciniales > Pucciniaceae > Puccinia > Puccinia polysora. Next base: position 3,343,156 of record CM062628.1, read on the forward strand.
GAAATTACTACACCGGAAGTGGAGTCAGTCATCAGTTGCAAGAAGAAGATGCCTTTGACATGAGAAGAGCTTTATCCATTGACAAAGACAAACAAAGAGTTTGGGAAAACGGAAGAGAGGTCTTGGTAGATCATTTGTTATTTTGAAAGCACCCTCTGGAGTTTTCCTGCTGCTTTCAAACTTTACCTACACTTTATTTTCTTCTTCAATCATCCGTCAATTTTCATAATCATTCCAGTACTCAACTCCGAAAATCAACCAACTCAATTTTATCAATTCTACACAATCAAATCCAACCTTGAACAAATCCAATGCATCTGACAATTCATTCACATTTTGAACTGAAGAATTTTCAAGCAAATAGTAGAAATTATACTTTGAAGATAGCAGTTGTATTCAAATATGCCTCAGGAAGTATACAAGTCATTCAGCTCATCTTATTAATCAGTCACTAACCTGTATGTAGAATTATTCCAGCAGTTAGTAGAACAAAAGTTAATTGAAGAAAAGGAGTTAGATTCCTTTTTATGAAAGTAACTTCCTCCAGTGCAAGTCAAGCGGGTGTGTTAGAATTTGAGTTTATATATATGTGACTTTCACTGGAGTTTGAAGTATCATTGATTGAATTTAATTTATTTATATTATTTTTTTTATTGAAGTATTAAGATAATGTTTAAAATATAACTAGGCTGTGTTCTTAGTAGTGATTGTCAGACTTTTCAAGCATAACATTTCACTTACCATGTCACTTAAACTGCTTATGTTAATTTTGCCTTATTCATTTTGTACTCAACCACTTGTTGGTCAATCATGTATTTATTCTATATAAACCATGGTGCTCTCAAGTGGAATTCATTATCTGTTCAGCCAACACATTAACCGGAGTGTCCTTTTCTTCCTGATCTCAGGTCTGTTACGCTTGACGTTACAAGCCTCTTTCACTCATTTCATATTGATCTTTTACTTCATTCAAGCTTAAGATCTTTTTATTTTTACAAGAATCACATCTGCATACAGAGACAATTGTCTGTGCTGTTGTTGAGGTTCCCTGAAATCTTCAGATTTGATGGGCTTAGAATGCTGAGGAACGGAAGTGAGAGGTCAGTAACTTGAGAGTTGGACGAGTGCTTAATTTGAAGTTACCATCTTGGGGACACCTTGCAGTTGTAGTCAAATGAAATGTTGATTTTGACTTTGAGTGAAGCGGTAAGAAGGTGATTAAAATGAAATGGAAGATTGAAATGAATGAGAGATAATGGAAAGGATGAATGTCCACCCTTGGAAAAAGAGATGAATGCATGCGTCTAAATGCCAGCGTGTCTTGTGCTTCTTCAATGTAGTATCCACACTGTGATTCCAGTGGCCCCGGACTGGTTGCTGGGTTAAGGTAAGCACAAATTTCAGTCCTGGGTTGAAACTCCCACATCCTCCATTAATCCAGTGCTTGGATGATTATTCACTGAGAGGCTGAACCAAGCAAGCAACTGACTTTTTATTGGCAGCCTTTGTTCAAAGGTCTGCAACCATGTCTTCAGAACAAATGAGTTGAATGATGATGGCATTTGAATTCACAACTTCTTGGAGGCCTTTTGTCTTGAGGTTTATAAATGTTGTTTTTGAGTTGCACCCAAAGTTTTTTATTTTGTCATCAAGCCCCTTGTTGTTGATAAGATGGACACTTGGAGCAATGGTTTTTCTCCAAATTTCATGGATTAGGTGATTGATCCATCTACACTCCAACTGACCATTTTTAAGGGCATTTCATTTGGCTTTGGTTGAGGAGTATGTAATGTTTTTCTGTCTTCTGCTGGTCCAGTATAGGGGAGACCCGCAAAAGAAAAAAATGTAACCAGATTGAAAAGTTCTATTAAGGGGATTGTCTGCCCAGGTGGAGTCACTGTAGCAGGTCAGGTTGAGAGAATAGTTTTTCTTTGAGATGGGAAGATATTGATCCTTGGTGCTGGCCAGATAGTTCCACAACTTTATTACTTCCTGCCAATGATTGATCCCAGGTTTCAATAGAATCAAGCCAGTGAAGAAACTGCAAAACTTATATCTGGCTGTTCCAGCCCAGCAATGAACTTGATTCTTCCAATTGGTGATTGGTAGTTGAATTTTGGCGCCTTCAAATCTTCCTGTTCTTCTTCTGTTGCTGGGAGCAAGTGAATGCCTGGGCTGCAGGGAGTACTTGACAAAATTTTGAATCCTTGGAGATTCAGCTCCGTCAGCCCCTTTTCAATTTGGAGCGGAAGTGACAGCTTGACAGCATCTTTGGTGTGTTCAACCTTCATTCCCAATAAATTATCTGGTTTGTAGAAAGATGAGTTCTCAAATTTACTGAGAAATGTGTTTTTGAATCTATGCATGTCACCTACCACTAGAAGTTTGGCCACATGAACAAACAGACCCAATGGACCATCCTTCCCAATGTACAGACATGGATCCGAGTTGGAGGGGGTAAAGGCTTAGATTTGGTTCCAGTTGCGGAGCATCTTTGACCAATTTTTTGGAGCTTTTTTCATTCCGGAAAGGGATTTCTTCAGCTTGAGAAGAGGGGTTCTTCTGTTTGACCCAAGAGGTTGTTGTATGAATACCTCCTTGTCCAATGGTGCATGGTGAAATGCACCTTTGACATTGATTTGGAGAATCTGAAGATCTCTTTTGACGGCTGGCAGAAGCAGTGCTCTGAGAGATTCTACTTTACCTGTTGGGGCATAAGTATTGAAAGTGTCTATTCCCTATCTTTGGTTGAAGCCTTGCACACAGACCCAGGATTTGTATGTGGGTTGTTCTCCATAGGTATTCTACTTCCCTCCAGACGCGTAGGTAACATTAAGGACGTTTGCAGGCTTGGGACCTTTATAGTCTTCCCATACCTTGAATTCCTCACATGTTGATAGTTCTTTTTGTAGCAATCTTGAACGTACGGGATATTTGAGCGCTTCCTCTGGATTCTTGGGGACAAAACCACCCTAGTATCTGTACCATTTGGGAGGCCAGAGAGAAGATAAATTTTGCAGGGTTCTGGTTTTGGGAACTAGCTCGAATTCAATCTGTTCATCCTGATCATTTTGGTGTCTGATTCATTCAAAGAGTCCTCCAATTAGATTCTTGGGGCTTTCCCAATTGATTAAGCCTGTTCTGACGGATCCTTAGTGTTTTTTTGCCTGAATATAGGTGAATCCTGTTCTAAAGATGGAGCAGTGAGTTCTGGCAGATTGCTGTTGAAAACTTCTGATCTGTATTTCAAAACAAGACCAACGGAGTCTTAAAAAAAAGATAAATGAGAATTGGATGGAAAACACAAGGAGTGACAAGGAGAGTGAGATGGGATGAGTTTGGAGGTCTTACCGTGGAAGGTTATATGAGAGCTGAGAAGAAATGAAGACAAGTAGTTGACGGAGGAAAGGTGAATCAAGGACAACAGGTGGATCAAGGAAAACAGAAGCAGGAAATAGGAAACTGAAGGAAATGTTAGGACGTTCCCAACATGGGATGATGAGTTAATGATGATCTTCACAGCTAAACAGAATATCAGAGTTGAAGGGCCGGTGATTGTATGAACGTGAGACCGGGATTGAGAATTGACGCAAATAGGATTGGGTACGAGATCAGAGAGGGGAAATCGCAAATGGAAGGGTTGAGTGAGCGGGAGAGAACGAGAAGGATGAGAGGGTGGAGAGACGGGAAAGGGATGGTTGGTGGGTGAAAGTTTTAGGAATAAGATGAGCGGAAAACCACGGGTTGGCTTGGATTTGAAGTTTCAACACCAGGGTATGTCAATTCATTTGAGAGAGCCGGCTCTCAACTCAACACACCGCCGTGTTTAGTTCTGAGGTGTAAGAGCAGCCATTGTTAAATTGAGAACTGATGCCTTGATGGCTGGTTTTTTCAGAGGATTGGCAAGCATTTGGTGAGATGGAATTTGATTTGTGATCAGTTTCTTAGATGCTTGTTGCTATTGGAGCCGCTTTATCTGAGTTTCCACATGCTTGAGCGTGGGGGGGCAAGAGGGGGTGGGGAGGAAGGGGGGGGGGGTGGCGTAGGTTGGGAGCAAGGGAGAGGGGGTGAGGGGGAGGGAAAAGGGTGATTGGGAGGAGGGGGGGGGAGTTTACCTGGGGAATCAACCAAGGAGGGGGGGTGGGGGGGGCTGAAGGGGGAGGGAGGGGGATGGATTTAAGTATTCGATGATGGGGAGGATGAGGAGGATGGCCAAAGCTTACCAGGTCTGCTGGTGAGGTGGAGATGATGGGTGAGGTGGAGGTGGTGGGTGAGGAGGAGAGTGGACTGGTGTTTTGGTGGGATGAGGTGAGTGGTTTGGTGGGGTGAGGTGATTGATTTGGTGGGGTGAGGTGTTGGGTCTGTTTTTTATAATTCCACCAAAAGAGAAAAAAAAAACCAAGTGAGTCAGCCTAGGATTATTGGTTGGACAACCAAAAACAAAAAAATACATTGAAGGGATGTTTTACCTATTTCACAATCAAACATTACTCATCAAAGCAAGCAAGGGTGAGACGTAGAATCCTTTCTCTCATACAAGAAGATGAGGGACAAGACGAGAAATGGATGACTTCAAGCGGATCTGGAATATCATCTTCAAAAGTTTCATCCCATTGATCTTTGATGTTGTCCAAAAGGTTTTGAAGGATCACACAAGTGACAATCCAGTTGATGAGGAATTTCATTTCTTTGAGGTTTTGAAGGTGATTTTTAATTTCCTTTAAGCTGGACCATCATCCTTTCAGGACCCCTATTGCATGCTCAATCCAAACTTTTGATTGGGCAAGATGATAGTTAAAATTGGGTTTTCCTTGATAATTGGATAAAACATTCAGGTATTCTGCAACCACATATTTCCCACTAGCAGAAGAAAAATTGGCCAGAAGTTATTGATCTTGGTCAAAGTAGTTCTCTGGTTTTTGGGAAATATGCATCTGATTGAAAACATATGAATCATGACAAGAACTTGGAAGGTCTGTGTGAAGGGATATGAACTTCTTGTTTTTATCACAAACAAGTTTTAGGGCCAAGGAGTATCTAAATAAAGAGATGAAAAGTATTTTGCCAGTGTGTGATGCAAAGTTTTATCAAATTCATTGGAAAAGAATGAATCAATTGCCTCTTTTTCCAATCAAAATAGTGGTTGCAATCTAGCTTGGGTACTTGGGTTTTTGACTCAAGGGGATGGTGGTTCCATCAAAAAACCAATTCAACCTGAAAAGCCTTCTGCCTCCATCACTTGAGATATCTCCTTGGATTCTTTTTTGGTTTGCCAAGAAAAAACTGAGCAATGGAAAGATAGGACAGAAATTATGACTCTTTTGGTGTATAAGTCAATGGTTCCATAACCAAATGAAAATAGATTTTCCAATTGATGAATTTCTGCTCCATTTACATTGATCCCAATCTACAAAGAGAAAAGGCAAGTTGGATAGCTGTAACACATTGAGGATTCAGAGAATTTTTCTGGAAGATGTGGTGGTCTTCAATCATCTCCAAAATATTTATGGATGAAGGAAATAGAGTTTGGAACAGTTGCCGGAATCTTAAGTTGGGGAGGAGATGAAGCTTTTGCCTTTCATACATAGGATTGTGGAGAGTTTTTTTTCTTGGAACCATGTATTTCTTTTCTAATAGAGAATGCAAAGCCAACCAAGTTGATTCCAAATTGGATTCTGAATCAGAGTCTGAATGGGAGTCTAATAGTAACAAAATTTAAGTCAGTTTTTTTGCGTTTTCAACTTGATGCCTAGAAGTTTGATTGAACATGTTGAGATGAGAAAGATGGTGATTGGAGGTGGGGTGATGAGATGATGACGGGATTTGTCTGAAGTGATAGAGATGAGAACCAATGGAGATGTGAAGCAATGGAGATGAGATGTGTGTGATGTGATGGAGATGGGATTGTTATGGATTTACTGAGCCTGAGGTGCTGAGAAGTTTTTTGGACGTGATGGAGGGTGGATGGATGATGATGCATAAATGGTGGGTTTGATGGGGGGTTTGATTTTTGAAATCCACCATTTTCATGAAACCTGCCATTTTGAAATACACCAGTTAGGGGGTATGTGTATTTCAGAAACCCGCCATTAAAAATGGCAGGTTTTGTCGAAAAAATGCTGGGTTTCTAATGGCTGGTTTTCTAACTGTGATACTCCCTAATAATTTCCAAGCTTTGTTAGTGTTTGGTTAAACATTTCAAGGTTCAGATCTGCGGCAGTCAAATTATACCAAAATTTATTCATTTATTTGTTTTTTTTTTGAAAAATAATTGAAATTATATAATGAATTTCCATGAATGGAAAAATTCAAAAAAAAATTATAATCAATATAAAAGTAATCTTTTCATCATAAAACAGAAAAATATATTTGAAATTTTGAAGAAACCTTGATTTAAAATTGAACATCCTTTCAAGAATGAATAATATTTGATTGCACATTGGTTGTAGATTATTTCAACAGAAGTTGTGGTGTGGGTATTTGGGAGTTATTTGAATGGATTGCCTGAATTATGACAGATTTGAAACCCAGTTGTAACCATGTTGAAATACTTTAACAGGGTGGCACATGTTGAAATCTTCCTCCATTATCCCCCTGGTGAGAATAAGAATAATAGAAACATAAAAAGGAATTAAAAATCCCAAGGAATTATTACACAGCTCAATAAACCACCCAAAAACAAGTTAGGTTCAGCCACTTATCCAACCCTTGAAATCCTACTCCTGTAAACATTAATTCAATGTACTAACAATACCACAAACACAAACTGGCATGTTTTTTCCATTTTAATTAAAAATCAAATGGTTTTTACCTGACTGAAAATTTTTCAGAAATTGAGTTCTGTGTAAAGGTTAGAATTTATGGAATATTTTTTTTATTCCAATAATTTCTGTATGCAACTGTGCACCAAATAAAAATCCTGGAACATGCATTCATTACCCAGGTATCAAATTCCAATTCAAAGCCATGTGAAAACAAGGCTTTTGCAATTACACAGGCTGAAAGCTGTGCACCAGGATTTCAGATCTGAAATGTTCAGAAAAAACACTGTTTAAGGTGTTGAAATCAGTGTGGGGAAGTATTGCATAGGTAATATGAAGTTGAATCCATCAGAAATTTCAAAAAAAACCTCAGAAAGTTAAAAATGGCAGAAAAGAAATGTGAAAAAATCCAAAATATCATTAGATATATTTGACCCAAAGCCGCTTTCAGAGACTGTTCAAAACTGAACCAATGATGCCTGAACAATCTACATAGCAAAGGAATGTCCAGAAAGATATATTTAATGAATTAAGATTATCTGTAAATATAACATAAATACAAATACATCCACCAAAAGGATGTATAAATGCACTCAAGGGTTATTTCCCCTGTAATTATGATCCAAAAAATGAAAGAAATAACAAACTTCTTGAAATTTCAAATGACCATGTGGCCTAAAAAAACCTAAGCAACCTGGTTTTTATGCATTACTGCACTTCTGGCTAAGAACACAGTTTCTTCCTCTTTATTTACTGTGGTAAACATCAAGGGGACCCACAATCAACTGAAAAGGATAAATACAGGTATATTTGGACTTTATCTTACCAAGAGACTCATCATTGTATACATCCAGACATTATTTCACGCAGGGATAATAAATCTAAGTAAAATTATCTAGACATTGTTCCATACAGGAATAATATAACTATACCAATAATTAATTGATTCTGTGATAAGATAAGATCCAATGCCATTCAATGTGATCCTTTCCACATCTGGGTTGAGGGTGCTGTTTAAGTAACCTCCCCTTGACCCTAAACTAAGGACAACTAGAAGCAAGCAAGAATAATGAAATAAAAATCCTGAGTACAGAACCCTAGCCCAAACCCTATCCTTCCTTCCCATCCCATGATCCATATCCCATACCCCTTAGCACACATCCAACCGTATTGCCCCCCTGCCATTACCTCCACCGGTTACTCCTTCTCATGATGCCGCCCTTGCGCCACACCCAACTCGGAGCCCCCCACGCATTTCCCGATCCGCCTGACGCGCCATCCCAGATATCCAAGGTACATCCGTGCAATATAATCCACACATCTTGCAACGCGCAATCCGCGCACAATTCGTCCAACCCAGTCCAATCCACCCCACGTCTCCGGATGCTGAGCCCGCAGCATTGCTTGCTGCAGCCCAGCTGAACCCATTGCTGAGCGCGCTGCCACTGCTGAGCCACCTGCTACTTCTGAGCGCGCGGCCCGCAGCCCATTCCAAGTTGCATCCATAAACCAACACCACAGCTGTTCAGTTGACAGCCGTCTCCCTCAAATGAATTGACATACCCTGGTGTTGACACTTCAAATCCACGCCAACCTGTGATTTCCGCTCATCTAATTCCTAAAACTCTCACCCACCAACCATCCCTTTCCCATCTCTCCACCCTCTCATCCTTCTTATTCTCTCCCTCTCACTCAACCCTTCCATTTCCTATTTCCCCTCTCTGATCTTGTACCCAATCCTATTCGCGTGAATTCTCAATCCCGGTCTCACGTTCATACAATCACTGGACCTTCAACTCTTATATTCTGTTTAGCTGCAAGGCTCATCATTAACTCATCATCCCATGTTGGGAACGTCCTAAGATTTCCTTCATTTTCCAATTTCCCGCTTCTGTTTTCCTTGATCCACCTGTTGTCCTTGATTCAACTCTCCTCCATCAACTCCTTCTCTTTATTTCTTCTCAGCTCTCATATAACCTTCCACAGTAAGACCTCCAAACTCATCCCATCTCATGCCCCTTGTCACTCCTTGTGTTTTCCATCCAATTCTCATTTACCTTTTTTTTAAGACTCCATTGGTCTTGTTTTGAAATACAGATCAGAAGTTTTCACGGTTAAAAGCCGTAAGGGCTGCAACGACTAAGCTATTGGCAGCATGGATTCAACTGGACCAACGGACGTCAACTCCTCCCTTCTCAAAACCCTAACCAATTCCATCCCTAATCTCAACAAATCAAATTTCTCATTATGGCAATCAAAGTTAACAACCATATTTTCTCTCAAAGGTATAGCCCACTGGATGAAAGACGGTGAGGCTCAGAAATGCCCCTTGGAGATCAACCTTGAAATTTCTGGCTACATTCTGGCCAAGCTTGATAACTGGACATACATCAATTGGACCAAGGAAAATGACGCACTGGACAGTATCACCCTGTGGAAATCAATAAACAAGTTCTATGCTTTATCACAAACCACTAATCAATCCCAAATAGTCTTCAATTTTCTGAATCTTGCCTTTGACTCCAAAAACGTAGAAAAGTTCATTACAAACGTGCGATCATGCTTGCTCCAAATTTCAGAAATTGGAATAAAGATGGACAAAGTCATAATGGCCTATCTGACACTGTACAAATTTCCTCCTCAGCTTGAACATCTGAAGACAAAAATAACTCATTCACTTGGGGAAGCCAAAATTAACAGAGACATGGTCCTCAGGAACTTGAATAAAATTAAAAAAAAAAATAGCCACTGGGACGTAAGCCTCTTCTCTGCTTGCCAATCAGGAAACTTTGCAATGCAAACCCAACTGGAATAACCCTCAAGCCTTTCATCCAAAGAATAAGTCTTTTGCGTTGTACCCTTACCTCATCCCAAACAGTAACTCCACTCCCAAAAATCCAGCCCCCTCCTCACAATCCAACCCTAATCTTAAGGCCTCCGCAAACCTGGCCTTTACTTTTGCTGTGGCCAACTTCCATCACATTGACTGCCACTCCCTACTGCTTGACTCCGGCGCGTCAAACAACATGCTCAACAATCCCATTTTTTTTGATTGCCTTAAAGATGAAAATACTTAGGTAAATACGGGAAAACCAAGTGCCTCAATAATGTCTCAGGGAACTGGGAATGCAAAAATTCACACCAAAACATCCTCCCTCACTTTAAACAACTCTTTTTTTATACCTTATCTGGCTGCAGACTTAATCTCCCTCGGACAATTAATTCAGAAGGGGTGCATCCTATCCCGACTCAATTCCAAAAGATTCGGAGTTTTCTTTGAAGAAAGAATGATAATTTCCAAATACATTTGAAAAAATCTTCTCTACATAGAAGAGTCAAACCCCAATCTCTCCAATTGTCATGTTTTTCTGACCATGTCAACAATTCACAAACGGTTTGGGCACATTCACCATGATCAGGTGAAACTTCTTTTGACCTCATTCCCAAATCTCAAATGGGACCACCACTCTTGCATTGCATGTGCAAAAGGAAAAATTCACCAATCACCTTTCAAGGATCATATTCCCTCCAGCTATCTTCCATTTGAATTCATTCATGCCAACGTTTGTGGACCAATCAACCCTATATCTCATTCAGGTCATCGCTATTTACTCTTCTTGACAGATATTTACTCCAAATATAAGACTTGCATCCCCATCAAGCTCAAATCAAATGTGACCAATGATTCATCAATTTCATAAAATTACATTTGAAACGCTTCAAAAGAATGCTGAGGATCTTCCATGCAGATAACAGTGGCAAATTTGTCAAAAATCAACTGACCTCATTCTTGAAAGACAAGGGTATCTTACACACCACCTCAGAACCCTACACACCACAACATAACCCAGTCTACAAGCGAGGAAATAGAATGCTAATCAAGGCCACCAGGACTGCCATGATTGACATTTCCATCCCACTGAACCTGTGGGATGAGATCAGGGTCAGTACTTGCCAAATCCTAAACTCAATACCCTCAGTAAAACTCAAAATCTCCCCTTTCAAACTCTGGAACAATCAACGTTGGAAATTGAAGCTATTCCGCACTTTGGGCTCAAAGACCGTTGTATTGAACAATAACTAAAGCTTCTCCAAGCTCAGTGAAAAAGGTAATGAGGGCATCTTGGTGGGATTCAATCTTGATCTAAATTCCTATATAATTTTTTGCCCAGAGACTGGATCCATAGTTTGTAGCAAACATGTTAAGATCTTTGAAAATGTTAAATTCAATGATATCTCTCTTCCCTTCTCTGACTCTCCGTTTGACTCCCTTCTAAAAATTTATCCTCTTACTGATATTCTCATCTCCCCTATTCCAAAAACCACCAAAAACCCTGACTTGAACCCATCTCAACCCCTTCAATCCATCTCCTCTGCAAATTCCTCTAATTCCCTTACTTTTCCATCCTCATCTCAGGCATCTGAAAACAAGCCATCCTCCAGTTTGGACTCCAACACCTTGGATGATGAACAAATCTTCAATTCCCTCAATCCCTGCGAATCCTATAACATTTGAGATTGCTCCAGCATCCGACGTTCTCAAAGATAAGGCTTCCTAATGCGCTCCGTCTCAAGATCCTATAAGGAAGTTGAGAAAAGCTCAGAACAAACAAGATGGTTGGAATCCATGCAGGTTGAAATGGACGGCATAGACTTGCTGAAAGTGTGGGAGGTATGTCATACTCTCCCTAATGGGAAGCAAGTGCTATCCACTGTCTGGGTCTATTGGCTAAAAGAACAACCAGACGGATTGGGCTCTCTTTTAAATCTCAACTCTGTGTACAGGGATTCAAGCAACTGTAATTTTGCTACTTTGGGGAAACTTATGCCCCTACTGGTTCAATAGTCACTATCTGCATCCTTCTTGTTTACTTGTTCCACAATTCCCTTGAAATTGTCAAAATGGACATTAAGTCAGCCTTCCTCCATGCCTCTCTTGACAAAGATGTTAGAATTTAAGTTTATATATATGTGACTTCCACTGGAGTTCAAAGTATCATTGATTGCATTGATTTGATTTATATTATTGTTGTTATTGAAGTATTAAAATAATGGCTAAAATATAACTAGGCTGTGTTCTCAGTAGTGATTTTCAGACTGTCCAAGCATAGCAATTCACTTACCATGTCACTTAAACTGCTTATGCTAATTTTACCTTATTCATTTTGTACTCAACCACTTTTCAGCCTATAGTGTATTTAGTCTATATAAACACCAGTGCTCTCAAGTGGAATTCATCATCTGTTCAGCCAACACATCAACTGGAGTGTCCTTTTCCTCCTGATCTCAGGTCTGTTACGCTTGACGTTACAAGCCCCTTTCACTCATTCTTTAATCCTTTCATCTAATTAGAGCTCAGCTCTTTTTATCTTTTACACGGTTAAAAGCATTTGCTCAACATGAGCCAACTATACTTCATTCAAACTGTCCGCCTTCAACAGTCTCATCCTGAAAGCCGATCTTCAACCATTTTGGCAAGGGTGTGAGATGGGGATGAGCCTTGTCAGTGACACTCATGCTCATCCCATCCACCCACTTCAACAGTAGGCATCAACCATCAACTTTGACATGGTCACAAGGACTTGTCCAGCACTAGCACACAACCTCAGAATGTCCGATCCATTCAACAATGAAATTCCAAGTCCATCGGTTGCACCTCAAGAGGAACTGCAAGAACAGCCATCCCCCCAATCCAAACCATCAGATCAAGAGTTGAACGACCAAGCTGACTTAGAGGAGGACTTGTTTGGGGGAGAGGATGACGACAGATCAGTCAATGAAAGCGTCAAAGATGAAGATGAAGAACTTGGGAAGAGAGGCGCACTTGAATACGATGAGGATGCTGATCCTCAACCAGCTCCTACTTGTAACCTTCACATTGCTGAAGCTCCACTGCCCAACTTACCGTTCCCAAAGCCATCAAATGGGAGACACTGGGATCTAAGAATCCCCATTTCTTTAAACTTGAACCCTTTGCCTTTTTCTGAAGAAGAATTCCTTAACAAAGCAAATGAAGCTTTGGATAAAGAAGGGGATGAAACTGATGGTTCAAGGCCATTTTCTGATCAAAAAGTCATCCGGTGGCGATGGAAAGTTGATTCAAACGGCCAACCTGTCTAAGACTCCAAACGGTGCTAGGCCGTGGCAGTTCTGTGGAGGGGAAAGGTGCTGTTTAGGCTGCCCTCCTAGGAGTTACAATAATATTTAAATGTAACCGGAATCAAGGTCCAGAACCTTATGGATGAGAAATCAAAGTAAGGGAAGAGGATAAGAGTTGTTGGTAGCGATTGAAACAACACTATCTGAGGCAAGATGGTGCAGGTAAAGACTTGAACCAATAAGTCAAGGTTTGTTCAGAGTTCAATAGGACAAGGCAGTTGTAAGTAACAACGCCCACAAGCTAATAACTCTGGTTGTCAGCAGCTGATTAGGAAAGATCAACTCAATCCCAACCAACCTCCAGGTTCTCAATTAACCTACCCAACTCTCCGCAATCAAGCGCTTGAAGGGTACCAGATAACTGTGGGAGGCTGAACAAAACAAAAGCAATTTGTTTGTGAAGCTCAAGAAGCAAATCAATAACGAATTCAAGCAAGAATATCCCAATACTTCTCAAGGGACTCAAGAATAGCGTGGCGAAATTCAACCTTAAAGAAGAAGGGAGGTATAACACTCCAGGTTTTAAGCTTAATAAACCTCTTCAATCAAACGTGATTGGCTCCAGAAAGATGATCAAGGAGAGATCAAGACCAGTATGGTCGGAAAAAGGGATCAGAGTGGTATAACACACCCAAGAATTCAGGCAGACAGGAATTCTTCTTCAACCAGCAAGGCTATTGGTTGGTGATAGGGATCAAGTTCACAAAGGACAGAGTTTGAGTATGGAGGCTCAAAGGATCAAGGGGGCAATCATGGATATACCTGGATAAATTGCTCAGATAGGTTGGGAAGGATGCCCACAGATAAGTTGATTACTGATGATGGTCTGATAGGATGATGCTGGGCCAAAAGGCAGGGGAGAGCCCCTCCTTTTATAGACATGAGGCCCTGTATACTATGTACAAGTGATACTACAAATAGTTGCGGGAAAATGAAAACATAAAAAAAAAAAATACTTGAGAGGAAAAAAAAAGAAATGTCGCCCGCGTCAAGAATGACCGCGGGCAACCAGATGGACACCCGCGACAGCGGTCGCGGGTGTCAACAACGGCTGTCGTTGCCCGATCGGCGGCGACAACGGGGTGAAGGTTAAGACGGCCGCAAGCGGTCGCTCGCGGTTGTTGGTCGGATTGGATGATGGGCGATGGATTCAAGTAGATGGTTTGGGGTGGATAGATGGACTAGTTGGGGGTCATGAATTGATGAATCAGATGATGGATGGTGATTGTTGGAGTTGAGGGTAGAATTGTTATTCTTGGGGTATTGGGTCGTGGCTAGAGCGGCAGCGGCGGCAGATTTGATCTGACAATAGAGGTTGTTAGCGGTCGCCAGTAGATCCTCCTGAGTCTGATGAGTAGCTGCGGCTAGGCTGGAATGCATGGTATGAGAGGTGATCCGATCGTCGTCATCCTCATTGGGAGAGATGCTACCAGTGGTCGTTCTCTGGGTGATTGAGAGGGCATCCTTGGCTGGATAGGCGCCAATCATATCCGAGCGACCGATCAGACTAGCCGGATTGCCATGATTGTTGGATGGGTCAAGATGGTTGATTGAATCGAGTAGACGGGCCCGAGCGGCCTTCTTCTTGTTCTTCTTCTTGGCAGCACCGGATGTTTTGGATTGGGAAGCGGTGGGGGGAGGAGATGAGGGTGGAGGGAATGAGAGGATGAGTTGGGAGGAGGAGAAGGGATCATCAAAAGTGGTTCAACGATCGCTCATGTCGCCAAAAATCAGGGCCGCAAGCACAACAAGTGGGAGTTGAACATAGGAAGAGGGGATCAAAGCGGAGAGACAGGCAAGAGGCCTGTCCTAGACCTCTAGGACAGGGAGAAGTTGAGAGATGGGGAGAAATGAAGGTACCCATAGGGGTACAACCAAAATATATATATTTTTTTTTTTTGTTGTGTCCCGGATTGGTCACCACACCGGTGTGGAAACTTTTGAGTTTGTCCCTCACGAAGTTGTCCCTAGTTACAGGATCGATGGTTCTAGCGTCTGTAAGACCGAGAATGCTTCCTTTCCTTTTCCTCCGAGAGAGAGAGATGGAGATAGAGAGAGAGAGATCGAGATAGATAGAGAGAGATTGAGATAGATCCATCCCCCCCCCTACAACCCGGAGTCGAGGGGAAAGGTACTGGAGCCCTCCCCCTCAACCCTAACCTAAGTACAAGCACAAAGACAGACTGGCAACCATGAAGAAGGAACCCTAGACCCAGAACCCTGACCCATCCCCCAACCCATACCCTATCCCCGCCAGCTCGCCTGTCATTACGCGCATCCGGTTTGTCTTTTCGTGGCGCGGCCCTCCGACGCGCGATACCCAAGGTTTGCTGCGCTTGCGCGCATCCACCCGACGCACCGTCGTGGATTTCCCGTCCCGTGGCCGGCCTGCGCTTGCGCGCGGCTGCCCACGCATATAGCCCCGCTGTCGCCCCGCTTTTTCCTCCCCCGACTAGCCGTTCCGAGAACCTGGTCGGCCCAGCTCCATCCATGAGTTGGACATCCAAGCGGGTCGCGGCCCGCCTCCCTTAGTCAGGCCCGGCCCGAAGTCGCGTGCTCAATCCCGCCGCGCCCACTGCTGAGCCCGCAGCGGCTACTGCTGAACCCGCAGCGGCTACTGCTGAACCCGCAGCGGCTACTGCTGAGGACCGGCGCACCCCCACTGCTGAGCCTAACCTACCAGATGCTGAGCGCGCAGGCCGCGACGCAGTCCCCGACCCGAGGCTATATAATGACACCACATCCCCCCCCAACTTGAGTTCTGTCCCCAGAGGTCCCTTCCCATCGCCACCTTGACTACCCGCACCCCGCTCCTCCCTACCCACTCCTCTTCTCACACTCCACCGACTCCCCTCCCACGCTCATCGCCGTCATGCTCCCCTGCGAAGTCTGCACCCGGCACGGGCACACGTTCTCGATCGCTCCTGGTCAACGCGCCTGTGTCGCTTGCCGTCGCGGTCATTGCCGTTGCTTGCTTAGCAATGGCATGCCCCAAGCCCCCCCCAACTTCGGCTCCTGCCCCAGGCCGCGCAAAAGGGCTCGTCCCGACCCGTTCGTGGTTTCGGACGACGACACCATCTCGGAGGACTGGTGGACTCCGCCGGGCTCCCCTTCCCGCCGCCCTCCGCCGAGCAAGGGTCGCGACTTGGCTTCCCCCTTTCGCCGCGTGGGACCGCCGCGGAAGGAGGATTTCTTGTCCGTTGACGACTATCGGAGGGCCGTACGATTCTGGTCGGACCGCGTTTGGATGAGGGAAGGCGCGAGGGACCCGCGACTCGATGAGATTCTCCGGCGTCGCGCTGCTGCAGCCCCGGTTCCCCCTCCGGCACCTACTCTGGCTCCTTCCGCCCCGGCTCCACAAGGTACTCCACCGCTGCCCGTGTCACCAGTGGTCTCGGATGGGAGGCCCACTACCCCCGAGGTCCATCCTCCGCCGTCCCCAATCATCGTTCCGTCATTGCCCCCAGATGGACCGAGCCCTCCGCGCGATGCCCCGGGGACCCCCTCATCACCTCCTTGCTCGTTTGGATCAAGCCCCGTCCCAGCACCAGCACCGCCTTCCCTCAACTCCCCCAAGATCCCAGAGATCCCGGTCGTGATGGCACTCCCGGCGGCTGGCTTCGAGGCTTTCGCGGAACGGTCGACCGCGATGCTCCGCAACTTCCTGGCAACCCCCGGAGCCCAATCCTCCAAATCCCGGAGCGAGTTCTTGGCGTCTTACCGGGCCCTACTGGCATCATCGAGGGCGGACATGGAGGAAATGATGCGAATGGCTTAGACGCTCCCACCCCCTTCCTTCTCTCCTTTCCCGCCTACTTTCTTGTCCTATTGTTGTACCGCGTTCCTTGGAGAAATACATCTTGCTGCGCGAGGAAAAGAAAGGGCCGCGTCCGCGCGTCCGGGTGGAAAGTGAGTGTGAGTGCCGAGATCCGCATCCGCGTGAGAAGTAAGTGTGAGTGAGGTTGAGGTTGAGATCCACATCCGCGCGCTCCTTCTGTGAGAAACCGTAAGTGACCAGTTATTCCAAGAAAAGAGGTACCTGGACCACCCCAGACGGAATGCCACACAGTTCCCCGTACCCGTACTTCAAAACAAAACAAACACCGCGCCGACAGCGCGCGCTCACAACCGGGAGTATAAGGGAGAAGCAATGGGAACAAACATTCTGGGGTGTCTAGTCGTTCCGGCTGTGAACCGGCTAGAGCACCCCCTTACCAAGCTAAGCTTTAATCCGCGTCCATACCATCCCTGACCGTCGCGCCCGTCCGTTGAAGAAAGAAACAGGAGAGAAACAGACAAAAAAAGGAAAGAAAACAGCCCGAATCCAAAGAAGAGAAAGAAAATATCCTATATTTATTATTTCATTTTTTGTTTTTTTTTTTTTTTTTTTTTTTTTTTTTTTTTTTTGCAGAGCTCTTCGTCCCGCCATCCGTGCGCGGGGCTTGTCCTCGCGTTTGTGGGCCCGACGCCACGCCGCGCCCGCGTACCTGCAATAAATAAACCATAGCCAGTACCAATCCAAAGCCAAGCCCAAACCAAAACATAAGGAAACAAACATTCTGGGGTGTCTAGTTGTCCCGGCTGTGAACCGGCTAGAAAAACCCCTCACCAAATCAAGCTTTAACCACCTAGCGCCCCCCCCCCAGCTTGACAGCTGTCCCCAGCCGTCTGCAACCTCCTACTTCTCCGGGGTCGCGCGTCGCGCGCCGCTACTTTGCTGTCCGAACGATCCGCGCCGTCGTCCAACTCTGGGACCGCCTTACCCCCGAGCCCCGAATCATTGCTCGCCGTCTCGTCGAAGGAAGTGGAACCGCGCGCGAAGAAGCGTTTCACGTGCAAAGCCGCGGCCTTCCGCTTAAGCGGCGTCCCGTCCAATTCCTCAAGCCCGTAGCTGCCACCCAAAAACTTAGAGGCCACGCGGTACGGCCCGTTCCACCGGTTGGCAAAAAGCCGGCCCCACTGGGATTCCAGACTCCAATTATACAGCAGGACCAGGTCCCCCTTCCGCAGCGGATCCCGGAGCCGATGGGAACAGCGCTCGTCCCAATAGCGGACTGACGCCGTCCGGGTTTTCTTCAACCGCTCCGCGGCCTTTCCCAAGGTCTCCTCACACCTAAGGAGCTGTTCAGCTCGCGCCTCGATCAGATCCGCGGACGTCGTAACCTTCCACCAATCCATGCCCAAAAACGTGTTCAGCTCGATGTCCACGGGAAGCACGGGCCTCTGCCCGTAGAGTAGCTTGTAAGGCAAATACCCCGTCGACCGCTTCACGGAGATCCAATTGGCGAAAAGGACCGCGGGGAGTGCCACCTGCCACTTTTTGCCGTCCTCACCGCACATTTTCACCAGGGCATCCTTGATTGGCTGATGCCCCCGCTCAATCATCCCCGCGCCCTCCGGGTAGTATTCCGTCACGCGGCCGAATTTCGCTCCACAACTCTGCACCAGCGTCATCAGGCGTCCCCAAAACTCTGCCCCTCCGTCGACGGTGACCAAGCGAAGCGACCCGTAGCGCGCAAACCAGTCTTCTTCCAGAAACTGAGCCACCTTTTCCGCCGATAGCTTCGCTAGGGGCCTCGCTTCCACCCACCCAGACAGATCGTCGCGCGCAACCAGCAAATACGCAAACTTACCCGCCTTGATGTGGACCACGTCCAGCGAAACGCGCCAAAACAGCGCGTCCTCGCCCGTGGGACAGCCGACCTCCTTGGGCAACCTCAAGCTTCGCCGTTGGCAGGCCTCGCACGACTTCAACCAGTCACGCACCGCGCGAAAGACCCCCGGCCACCAAAACCTTGCTTTCACCCTCCTCCGCGTCTCGACCTCACCCCGATGACCAAGGTCGTCGTGCAGACTTCCTAGAATCACCTCCTGGTCGGCCCTAGAAGTCGCGACAACAAGAGGCACGGAACCGCTCCGCCGCCATAACTGACCGTCCTGTAAGAAGAAGTTCAGAACGTTTTGCCTCACCCATTGGGCAACCGTTTCCGTCGTGCCCTTGGGGAACCGGAGATCCTGCAAATAAGAGCACAAGACCGCGTAACGTCCCGACTGACGCAACGGAAGACAAACCGCCGCCTCCGTCTTTCCTACCCGAACAACCGGAGCTTCCACGTCCAAGGGTTCCGCCCCCTCGTATTGGTTGTCCCGCGGGTACCGTGACAGCGCGTCCGGCATTGTGAATGCCTTTCCTGGGATGTGCACCACATTAAAGGAGAATAACTGGAGAAACGCTACCCACCTGGTCATGGGCGCGTTCGGCAGCGTCGGTGAGTTAATCATTCGCGCCAAGGCCTCCGCGTCAACCAGGAGCTTGAAGTGCACGCCCCACAAGAGGTGCTGCAACTGCCGTACAATCTTGGTGACACCGCACAGCTCCAGCTTCGGCTGCGAATACCGACTCTCTGTCGCGGTAAAGGTGACCAATTCGTAGAGCACCGGCCTATCTTTTCTGTCCTCCTCCTGTGTCAAGACCCCCCCGGCGCCAAGCTCGCTAGAGTCGACCGCCAGGCGTATCCCTCTGGCGTCGTAATCGAGGTCCCAAAGGACGATGTCGCGCCCCACGATTTCCTTGAGCTTCGCGAAAGCGGCATTGCATCCCTTGGTCCACTTCCACTCCGCCCCCTTACGCGTCAATGCCCGCATTGGGCTCGCTACTTCCGCGAACCGCTCGATGAACATGCGGACGTAGCTGCACAACCCCAGAAACTGCAGGATGTGCGACACTGTCCGAGGGGTCGGCCATTCAAGAACCTTATTCCGCTTCTTCTCCGCTATTCGCCTCCCGTCGTAGGCCACGACATGCCCCAGTACTTTGAGCGCCGGAACACAGACCGCCAACTTTTTCCCGGACACAGTAAGGCCTGCCTCCTCAATTCGGAAGAGGACTCGTTCCAGAGTCTCCGCGTATTCCCAGATGAATTGCCGGATCGCGGGTGCATCCTCTAGGACCGCGCCCTCGTAGTCCATTCTGGGGCCTTTAATGCCAGCGTCGTCGATGAAGATCTGCACGCCTTCCGGAAGGTCGTCGCGTAGTATCCAGGTCATTTGGGCTTGGTATACCGCCACTGAGTTGGTCGCACCTTGCGGTAGCCGCGTCAGCTGCATCCTCCCTAGCCCGGTTTCAAACGCCGTCAGTGGCCGCAAGTCAGGGTGGAGTTCTTGCTGGTCATATCCCCCCATCATGTCCACCAGCCCGTAGCAAGCGCGCCCGGCCATCGACTCCAGAAATTCTTCAACGCGCGGGGGAAGCCCTGCGTTGCGAATAGTGAACAAATTTAGCCTCTGAAGGTTGTGAACAATCCTTAGCGACTTCCTGTCCTGCTTAACAACCGCGAAGATAGGACTCGAGTAGCTTGACATGGATTTCTCGTAAAGCCCCGTCCTCACGCGCTCCCGAACCAGCTCCAGAAAGGGCTCCCAAACGGTACGGGGGATTGGAATCGGCTTGATTTGCCACGGTTCGTGAGGGACAGTGGGAATAACATAAGGGTCCCCGATCTCATCTCTCAACAACCCGCGCTCGTCCGGTCCAAAAGCAAGCGCCTTCTCCCTCATTACCAATACCGACACCAGCAGATCCATCTCCTCCGCACTCAGCCATCCCGTCGTTCCAAAGTTAAGGGCGTCCACCCGCTCGTCCGTGATTCGCGCCGACCGCGTTACCCATCCATTCTTCCTAAGGGACGTCTCCCACGGGTCGAGGGACCACGCGATCGGTTGTAAGGGTCCGTTGAGCCCCTGAGGCATTGGCTTGTTCCGCGGCCGGACTTTCCGCGCTACCGGTTTGTACTTGCCCGCGTTACACCGCGCCATCCAGACCCAATTGTTGCCGTCGTAAGTCCTAGTAATGACCAGACCGGGGCTTTTGCCTTTGCTCACGACTGTGGCACGATGATAGGGTTTTTGAAGCGTAGCGCCTTCCGGCGATGCATACTGAGGAATGGGACTTACTTCTGGAACCTGCGCCCCACGCGCGCCCTCCCCCGCTTGCTCCTCACCTGTCGGCCGCCCGTGCTGAGCCGGAGCCTGCTCCGCACGGTTCCCGCGGCCGACTAGGAAAAATCCTCCGCAGGGTAACCCTTACGGTCAACCCCCGCGCCGGACTCCTTGTTGCCGCCAGACATTGGGTCCTGTACCCATTTCCCTCTCCCGTGATTGCAGATCGTCGTCTCGAACCGCGCTCCGAGCGAGTCTTCGATGGTCAGCGCCTCCGTTCCTTCCTCGGCGTTGAAGGCCATTTGGGCTTGGAACCCAAACATGAATGGCCCACCTAGAATCACGTCTCCGCATTCCACTGAGAGAAATGACAGAGGCTTACAGACCTTGGCGACTTCCACCTCCTCCGCCTCTACTACTCCATCCATGCGGCATTCTCCGCCATTTAAGGCCCAAAGGCCCATTGCACACTTCCTCCGCACCAGACCAAGCTTGTCCACCAACCTTGATGGGAGCAGGTTGACCATCGACCCGCTATCCACCATCGCCCACACATTCCGCCCGGCGATGGTCATTGCAACATAAGCAAGCGGGACGGATACCGACTTTGACCGGCACGGCTGGGGATCCATTTCCTCCTCAGCCACGTTAACCCGCTGAACCGTCGTCGGCACCCGACCCTGACCGCAATCTTTCAAGGCCTGGACCATCTCGTCGACGACCGCGGGGGACACCGCCGCTAGCTCTCGTAGGGTCAGGGGTATTGGTGAGTCGTTTCCCATTACCCTTCGGACGATGTCCGCGGCCTTCTTCTTTCCGGCGGAATTAGAGGACGGCCCGTCCCAAATCGGTACTCGCGCGACTGGCTTCGAGGCCGTTGGTTGCTTGTCGACATCCATCGCAATACGCTCATTCGCCGCCAATGCCCTGACTTCAGCCTCCACTCTCGGCGCTACCCAGGTTCCGGGCGCGGTGACAATCCCGAGCAAGACCCGAGCAGTCTCGGTCTTGGCCTTCACTCTTTCCCGCACTTGCACCATTGGTGGCGGCTTGTCCTTGGTCAGGTCCACCGATTCACCCGTCGGAAATATGTACGTCATCCCGGATGCGCGAACAAGTCCTTCGTCCATGTCCTGAGTGAGATCCTCACAAACTGACTTCCAGTGCCCTCTCTCCCCGCAATATGAACATCGCGGCGACCCGTACGATCCGGATGATCCGCTAGGGGGCTGGAACCCCTCCGCCATGTGAGGCGGCACTGCGCGCGGTTGAGAAGGAGCCGCCGGAAACGGTGCGGCTTCCGGAGCTGTAGGAGCCGGTGTCCGGTTGAGGAAAACCCTTATGTCCCGCAGAATCTCCGTTATCTCCCCAACTGATGGTCCCGGAGGCTGCTGGGAAAGTCCGGCATGAGAGGGCATCAGCGGCCGCGCGACCAAAGTTTGGTCGGGGGCCGGCGCCAAGATTGTGACCGATTTCTTGGAGGAAGACGGGTACGTTTGTGCCGTATCCGCGATGAGCTTGTCCAAATTGATTTTGCTTTCCACGGCTTGACGGATAACCAAAAGATCAGGGAGAATCGCGACGCTCCCATCCAGCGACCTCTTAACCAGGCCGTGGTTGTACAGGTATACTTGCACTCTGGAACGGAGCTGGGGCACAAGACCCCCCAGAAACGCCCGCTTCATGGCACCCGTCTGACCCGCGACGACCTCGTTCTTTGCAAGGTACCCGTAGATTTGCTCGAACCTTGACATATATTCCACTAATCCTTTGCGCAATTGCACCCCGCCATTCTCTATCGCCTCCTCTGCAGCTCGATTGAATTGGCTTTCCCGAAACCGAGGTTCACGCTTTCCCCACCTCGCCAACATCTTGCTTTTCAACTTTCCCCAGTCTTGCCTCTCGTATCCAACCATTTCTTTCACATCCCGCAGCTTCTCCTCCTCGGTAATGAACAGCACAATAGTCCGAACCTTGTCCGCACCCGACGCGCCCTCCGAGTCCGCGATCCCTTCAAACCTAGAAAGGAACCGCTAGACATCCAAGGTACTGAACCGAAGATGAGGGAAATCCCTTGGCCTCAACCAAACGCGGCGAGGGGCCTCTGCCGCCATGTCCAACAACCCTTCCAAGGGAGGAGCGAACCCGCTAACTCTAGGAGCATGAGCGGACGGAGGCGGAGGGGGTTGAGCAGCAGAGACGGGAGTCGGGCGTAGAGGGTAGGGAAGGGGAGCATTGGATCCCGGAGCAGTTGTCGGTAGCATTCTGCGTAATCTTCAAGAGACTGAGAACGGATCAAAAGTTCCCGGCCAGACCCCCAGATGTGGAAACTTTTGAGGTTGTCCCTCACGAAGTTGTCCCTAGTTACGGGATCGATGGTTCTAGCGTCTGTAAGACCGAGAATGCTTCCTTTCCTTTTCCTCCGAGAGAGAGAGATGGAGATAGAGAGAGAGAGATCGAGATAGATAGAGAGAGATCGAGATAGATCCATCCCCCCCCCTACAACCCGGAGTCGAGGGGAAAGGTACTGGAGCCCTCCCCCTCAACCCTAACCTAAGTACAAGCACAAAGACAGACTGGCAACCATGAAGAAGGAACCCTAGACCCAGAACCCTGACCCATCCCCCAACCCATACCCTATCCCCGCCAGCTCGCCTGTCATTACGCGCATCCAGTTTGTCTTTTTGTGGCGCGGCCCTCCGCCGCGCGATACCCAAGGTTCGCCGCGCTTGCGCGCATCCACCCGACGCGCCGTCGTGGATTTCCCGTCCCGTGGCCGGCCCGCGCTTGCGCGCGGCTGCCCACGCATATAGCCCCGCTGTTGCCCCGCTTTTTCCTCCCCCGACTAGCCGTTCCGAGAACCTGGTCGGCCCAGCTCCATCCATGAGTTGGACATCCAAGCGGGTCGCGGCCCGCCTCCCTTAGTCAGGCCCGGCCCGCAGTCGCGTGCTCAATCCCGCCGCGCCCACTGCTGAGCCCGCAGCGGCTACTGCTGAACCCGCAGCGGCTACTGCTGAGGACCGGCGCACCCCCACTGCTGAGCCTAACCGACCAGATGCTGAGCGCGCAGGCCGCGACGCAGTCCCCGACCTGAGGCTATATAATGACACCACACCGGTCAAGCAGTCGAATGCTTGCGTAATCTGCTGGGATGACGGCTCACAATCTTTACAGGTTGGGTCTGAGTTGTTTGACACGGTTTCCACCATAGACACCTGCCACCCAATCAGTTCAGAAAATCTCAAAGAAACCTCCGCTCCGAATCAAGGCTTAACATACTTATTTGCTCAACATTTGGAACTCAAATTACTCGAGGCTCAAGCATCTATTACCGGCCAAATTACCCTGAGACCATACAGTTTAAATTCATTGACCCACAGAACAATAGTTGCTAATCAGTCATTTATGAAAGCACACCCACCACCGCAAACTTATCATCCTCACCAGTTGAGACTTGAGCAGGTCTAGGAACAAGGATCCGAAGACTGAAATTAAATCTAATCCAACCCAATCATCCATTTGATCGATGAAAAACTACTATCCTCCAAGACTCTCCTTGCTCACTCGTTCAAACATGAAGTGGTATGGTTTGCTTCAGGCGACTCAAAGACTTGGTCGACTTGGACCTTCCCAACGACTGCAACTCAGCGACTCAACCCAATTCACTCATCCTGATTGACCCGTCCCTCAAACCGTACAAAATTCTATTGAGAGATGGTCAAAATCAACCCTAACGCCTTACGCTCGACCACCGATCATCCTTTCTCATGGTAAAGCTTGTCAAGTCTGGGATACTCAGGGTCGTCGATACTTGGATTTTACGGCCGGTATTGCTGTCAATGCTCTAGGTCATGCGGAAAATCAAGTGGCTGAAGTGATGTACTAACAAGCCAAGAAACTCGTCCATTGTTCCAACTTGTATCACAACAATCAGGCGGGTGAACTAGCCGTCAGTTTGGTCGAACTCACCAAACGATTTGGTGGATTGGGTCATCGTTCTCCATCTTCTTCCTCTTCCCCCACTACTTCGTCCATCAAACCTAACGAGAGACACACCAAAGCAACCATTGAGACAGCAACCATCAAAACGAGCAGTAGCAACAACAACAACAATAAAAACAACCCTAAGGTAGACCAGATCAATCAAGATGGAAATCAAGAACCTAAGAGGAAAAGGTTGAGATTGGAATCAATCAATCAATCAATCAATCAATCAATCAATCAATCAATCAATCAATCAATCAATCAATCAATCAATCAATCAATCAATCAATCAATCAATCAATCAACCAATCAATCAATCAATCAATCAATCAATCAATCAATCAATCAATCAATCAATCAATCAATCAATCAATCAATCAATCAATCAATCAATCAATCAATCAATCAATCAATCAATCAATAAATCAATCAATCAATCAATCAATCAATCAATCAATCAATCAATCAATCAATCAATCAATCAATCAATCAATCAATCAATCAATCAATCAATCAATCAATCAATCAATCAATCAATCAATCAATCAATCAATCAATCAATCAATCAATCAATCAATCAATCAATCAATCAATCAATCAATCAATCAATCAATCAATCAATCAATCAATCAATCAATCAATCAATCAATCAATCAATCAATCAATCAATCAATCAATCAATCAATCAATCAATCAATCAATCAATCAATCAATCAATCAATCAATCAATCAATCAATCAATCAATCAATCAATCAATCAATCAATCAATCAACCAATCAACACTGTTGTGTATCAGCAAGACCTGCAGCCAGTTGGATCCAAATCCCTCAAGGCACTACTCTTTGCTCAATCACTCACAACTCAATCTACCTACAAATCAACCAAGTCAATTTTATCAATTCTACACATGATTAGAATCAAAAATGCTCCATAACTTCCTCCAGTGCAAGTCAAGCGGGTGTGTTAGAATTTGAGTTTATATATATGTGACTTCCACTGGAGTTCAAAGTATCATTGATTGCATTGATTTGATTTATATTATTTTTGTTATTGAAGTATTAAAATAATGGCTAAAATATGACTAGGCTGTGTTCTCAGTAGTGATTGTCAGACTGTCCAAGCAAAGCATTTCACTTACCATGTCACTTAAACTGCTTATGCTAATTTTACCTTATTCATTTTGTACTCAACCACTTGTCAGCCTATAGTGTATTTAGTCTATATAAACACCAGTGCTCTCAAGTGGAATTCATCATCTGTTCAGCCAACACATCAACTGGAGTGTCCTTTTCCTCCTGATCTCAGGTCTGTTATTCTTGACGTTACAAGCCCCTTTCACTCATTCTTGAATCCTTTCATCTCATTAGAGCTCAGCTCTTTTTATCTTTTACAAAAGACGTATTCATCAAACAACCCAATGGCTACTTCTCTCCTTCTCCTTACTTCAAACTTAATAAAGCTCTTTATGGGCTAAAAAAGGCGCCTAAAATCTGGTTTGATACGTTACAATCTTGGATAATATCCAAGGGTTTCATTGTCTCAAGCGCCAATCCCTGTCTCTCCACAAACAAGGATCTGTCCATTTTTGTGTTTGTTTATGTGGACGACCTGATAGTCATGGGAAACTCATCTGAATTCTGCTCTTGTCTAAAATCCTAGTTTTCCATCTCCCAAAAAGGTCCTCTTCAAAAAATTATTGGAAATCATCTAGTTGAAACTGCCCATGGTCCTGCCCTTTTACAGCCAAATCATATCAAGTATGCCTTAAAAGAACTAGGACTGCTCAAATCTAGACCAATTACCACCCCAACAACACCCAATGTCCATCTATCCCCAGCATCTGACAAGGAGCACAGTGAATTCCTCAAGCTCAATATAAATTTCCAATTTTCATCCGGCTTTCTCAATTTCATAGCTAGCAGAACTTGTCCTTACTTTTCTCATGCAGTATCCTCCCTATCTCAATTCAACACCAAGCCCGGTCTCCAACACTGGCTGGAGGCCAAGCACGCCTGGCGTTATCTCAACCACACCAAGAATCTAGCCCTCCGGCGCTTGCCAATTCGGATGGCCACTGCCCCCTCTTGCCCCCCCTTGGCTTGCCAACGTTGATGGAGACCCCCTTGCTTTCCAACACCAACAGTTTCCCCCCCCTTCACTTTCCAATGCCAACAGCCATGGCCCCCTCTCACCCACCCCCCCTGGCTTGCCAACACCAATGGCAACCCCCTCCGTTGCCAATGCCCATGGCCACGGCCCCCTCTTGCTGCCCCCCCCCCTTGGCTTGCCAATGCCAATGGCCACAGCCCCCTCTTTCTTCTCATTTGCCAATGGCCCCTGCTGTGCACACCACCCACCCCCCGCCTTGCTTTCCACTGGCCCCTGCCCAACCCCCTGCTGCCCAGCTGACCAAGCCACCCCCCCTCCTCCTGGCCACCCAACAGAGCCCCAGCTCCTCCCAGCCAATCAAGCCCAGCCTGCCATATCCTGCCTGGCCCACTGGATCTGGCCCATTTTTTTCACATCCTGGCTTTTTTTTGTTTTTTTAAATTATTTCTGTCATTACATGACTGAAATGGTTTTTTTTGTAACCCTTCTTTAAAACCCTTTGCTTCCATTCTCGTTCTTCTGCCACTGCACTAAAAATTTTATAATCCAAATTGAATCCCTTCTTGATACTCACCCCAAGCAGAGAATTTGCCTGGGAGGGAACAAGATGGAAGGAGATGAGGTGACAAACATAAAGAGAGGTGTCAAGCACAGGGCTTTGAAGCAAAAGAGGGATAAAATGAGTGCATCAGAAATCTCTTTGCTAATTTCAGAGCGGGGAATCAATGAAAAGGTTGTATGGTCTGGACAGAAAATATGACCTTTGGATCTGCATCCTTCCATCACTGCCAAAAAGAAAAAGAACAAAAGAAAACCTCACCAACTGAGTTTGAACACGCCAAACAGAAAATCAAGCAATTCCATTTCTTCACCCATGGAAAAGTAATTGTTCTCAATAATTCTGATCACCAGGGTCTTATTGAAATAATTGAATTTTTACCTTTGGATAAACGTTCTAGCCAAGACAAGAAGGACATCAACTTTGTGACAACTTTCCTTCACCAGACAAAAAAATTTGTCAAAACTTTTGGTCTGTCAAGATCTTGGGGTGGAAAAATGTGGGCAATTCAATGGCAAAAATTAATTCACCCCTTTGAGTTATTTGGACACTATCTGAAGAAATCATCCATTCAATCTTCCCCTCAAGAGTACACTTGTCTCAACCTTAAGGCCAACAAACTCTCTCAAATTTTAGGACAAATGTTTCTCAATTTGGCCAGAATTCTGTTTGAATCAAACCTTGAAATAATGAAGGAAAACTGCATCCCCTCCTTCTCATCTCCAGCATTTGGTTCCCAGCCTACACCCTTTGACTGCTCTCCGCATGTCACTTTCACATCAAACACTTTCTAAAACTCAACTCACATTGACAACGGTGACATCTGGGGGTATTCCTTTTTACTTGCAGTTCCAACCAAGAAATCAAATGGAGAACTTGTTGAAACCACAAAGGAATCTCAATTATCAGACAGCCAATTGATATTTCCGGACATGGGGTTTGGAATTGATTTCAAGCAAAAAGGTATAGTGAAAATGGTTTGGGAAGCAAATCAGTTAACACACTGTACATTTCCTGTTGTGGACATGGCCACTCATACCAGAATGGCCATTTCCATGAAAATTAAACAAAAAACTCAAAAAATTTTCAGGGAATTGGCAAGTGGGAAAATATACTCTAGGAAAACAAATATTAATGAAAACAAAAAGTATTTTTTCATTGGTGGTTTTAAAAGTAGTATTAAGCGGTGTAAAAATTGTTTTAATCAAAAATAATTTTATTTTTTTCTTTTCAAGTTTTTCACCAGAGCAACAATATTTACAAGCCCAGCATTTGAGTAATCTTCTTTAATTCATCTACCATTCTACTGCCACCCATGCACGCCACAGGTGTTGACCACTTATCCTTTTCTTTCTGTTGCTAGTTGTTCCCTCTCCATTTCCAGTTGTTCTTGCTGTTGATCCTTCTCCTTTTCATCTTTTTTAAATTCTAGCTCAGACTGTTTCAAATTCCACTCAGCATCACATTTTTGTTGATGAGCCAAACTCTTGGATTTCTGCTTTTGAAAATCAATGGCCAGTTGAAAATCCCACTTCTCCTTTTCAAACTGAATTTTTCAGATTCAATTGTTAATTTCAATTTTTTTCAGAGGGGAAGAGGAATTGGCTTGATTTGGAAACTAAGGAGAATCCAATGAGCTTTCCAGAATCTTGCATCTCCATGATCTCCTTAAATCCCAAAACATTTGAAGTTCTTCTCCTATTTTGAATGCTATATGGGTTTATGTTTATTTAATTGGAGGCCTTTTGATTTCCCTTTGCAGAGGATTTTTGTGTGGGAAAATCATTTCTCTCATTTGGAGGGGATGTGAGAGGCCCCATTGCTCGAGTATTTGGCCATTCAGTCATGGATGATCCTGTTTTTTTAAAATCTGAATCCTTCAGGATTAACCAGACAGAGGCAAAAATATCTTGGTTCCTTAATTGAGCGCATGATGACAATGGTGGTGATACAGGAATAACTTGCTCCTTGTTGGCCAAGTTGTTAAGTTCTTCCACCCCAGGAACAGAGAAATCCAAAGAAGGAAGTGAGGGGTCCAAGGAAGGGTTTGAATTGTTGATCAATGCTGATGTAGACTTGATTGGAGCTGATTCTGTTGGAATATCCTCCTCCACATCAAATTGGGGCCACTCATAGGTTTTATTGGGATCATTATTGCTAGGCTGAGCAACCACAGCCAGGTCCTCAGAATCAACTGAAACTGATCATTGGACATCAAAAGTTTCTAAAGGGGTCATATTGGCCTTCTTTCTAAAGATTTCATCCATTTGAACATAAAAAGGAATAATGGAGTCCAACTGATCAACCACCAAGTTGATTCCCTTGGCTTTGTCAGAGTTGGTGATACCAAAGCCGGTGGAGATTGACCTTGAATGGGCTTTTGTGTACTTGGTTCAATAGTTCTTGAATCTCTCCCGCATCTGTTTGCATGAAAGATCCAGCCTAACTTTAGTTTTATTATTGAGTTCATTTGCCATCAGGAGATAGGCATTAACCTTAGAGGAAGGAGGTTGCCAACTTGTGTTTCATTGTTGGATCCAAGGCAAGCATTGTAGTTGGATGGAATGTTGAGCAAGTTTACCAGGATGATGTGATCAGTTCTCTTGAGTTTACTTGATCCTTTGGAATCTGATACGGGGGAAGATTTTTGGATTTCAAGTTCCTGGGGGATGTTTGCTTTGGTCCATTGTATTATTTTGTGGACTTTTGGTGGTAGGATTGCTGAGGGGCCATTCAAAAAGAGTGAGCAATGAAGCAATGAAGCAATGAGAGTGATGAAGTGATGAAAGTGATGAAGGTATGAGGGGATGAGAGTGATGAAGCAAAGAGGATAGGAAGAGATGAGAGTGATGAAGTGCCAAGAGGGATAAAGCAATGAGAGTTAGGATGTGATGAAAGTGATAAAGTGATGAGAGTGATGAAGTGATGAGGCTAGTGATGCAATGAGAGTTAGCTGGATGTAATGAGATCAATAAATCAATGAGAGTGATGAAGTGATGAGAGTGATGAAGCAATGAGGGTAGTGATCAGATGAGAGTTAGCTGGATGTGATGAAAGCAATAAAGTGATGAGGATAGCAATGAAGAGATGAAGAGCAATGAATCATATTTTTTTCAGATGATGTTGGAGGTAGATTTTTTGGAGGTTTGTCGAGGTGAAAACCAGGGCTGTATGAAGTTGAAAGCTGGTGGAAGCCTTTAAATACTTTACTTGAAAAAACCCGCTTATTTCCAGGTAACTCTGACACATCTGATGTGAAATAAGTGGGTTTTTTTAATTTTTAATGGAAGGTTTGAAATGGCAGGTTTGGTTTGAAACCTGCCATTGAAAAATGGCAGGTTTTCTTAACTCTGATAAGACGTATTCATTTTGAAAAAAATATATATCCTGTTTTCAAACTGGTTCTTTGAACTGATATACTGACCAGAATTGAACTTTATATGCATTTAAACTTTGATAAAAACACCATTATTGCATGAAAATATAATTAATGCTTTCAGTTTTTTAAGGAGATTCTCATAAGCTCATTATTTCAAACAACAAATGATATCCAGAGTTTAATTAGATGATTTATTTTTACTAAGAGGATATTCCTCAACTTTGAAAAATTCTTGAGGGTCTTTTTGGCCATTTTTTTGGCTGATATTGAATAGAAATATCACTCTTGGTTGTGATTTTGCATCATGGTCAGGACTGCCAACATTGAGTTTCTGAACAGTTTATTCAAGAATGGCATTATTTCACTACACACCAGAAGCATCATTGTAGCTGGAATTCATAAAAAAGCACCCTACTTTCAAATTAAAAAAGATCAGAATTGGATGAAATTAATTGGTTATTCTTTAAGATAAAACTCATCTATAATCTCTTTCCAATTATTTTTCCCCGTGATTATATTCCTGTTTGGTGGTACCATTTTAGAAAAACAATTTACTAGGAGAATTTGAAAGATTTGATTATGTAACTTCCCTCCTGATTTAACTTAAATTTTCATAGGTGGATATGTTTTCATGATGGAGTGTTATCTGGTTTTGTGTTTTTTCATTGAATCCACAGCATCTTCTTTGTACTGAATACATTTTCAAATATTGTGAACAGGGTTTTTTTATACTACATTATTGCTAAATCTGTCAAATAAACTTTTTCACCATTGAAATAAATTTTGAGTTTGAGACAGAAATGTCTCCAAGACCTTTTCCCAAAGGTTTGGGGAAAATTTGGCTCTGAAGCCACCTGAGACAACTGAAATTTACCTTGTCCAAGTTTCAGTCAATTGTTCATTCACCAAATCTAATACTTTTTGGAGCAGCACCCTATTTGAAAGGCCAATTTTTACAAAAAATTTTTTGTTTTGTTTTTCAATGGAAAAGTTGAAAAGCTTGGAAATAAAAATTGAGCTGGGTACAGCTTTTAAGGCTTGAATACTGTTATTTCCTAGGACCCAGTTGGGATCAAAGGATATAATTTGGACATTGAAATTATCTAACCCAATAGCTAAAAATGGTGTTGGCTTTTGTCCTTTGGGAACCTCCAAAAGGGAAAGGGTTTTGATTGCAGATCCCATCTTGTTTTCCTCTTTTTATTCATTCAGTTATCCATCCAAATCAAGCAAGCTCAAAGTAAATCAAATTTACACCACTTAAACCTATCACAACCTGATTTTGATTGGAATTTGATGGAACAGTTTGGCGGCCAGCAGGAAATTTCTACTCAGTTATGCCGCCATGAAGATGATTTTGTTGAATACCTGTTGGGTGAATCAGGAATAGCCCATTTTTATCAATTTTTTGAATGGTAATTTTTGAAAGTTTGTAAATAATCCCAGGTTGGATAACTTGATTATGGTTTTTCCAAATGACTTAACCCGTGTGGTTTGAGGAATCCAAGGATAATGTAACAATCAAAGAGATTTTCATGAGGGCATATCAGAGTCAAGGAAAACCAACATTAAGAAAACCCACCATTTTTTAGTGGCAGGTTTCAACCCAAACCCATCATTTCAATCCCACTATCAAAAATAAATAAAAAACACTTATTTCACATCAGACTTGCCAGAGTTACCTGAAAATAAATGGGTTTTTTCAAATAAATTATTTAAAGGCTTTCACTTCCTCAAACATACACACATAATTCCACGTCATACACCCCTGGTTTCAACCTCCAACCTCATTGGAAAAATTTTAACTCCAACCTCATTACAAAAATTTGATTCATTTCTCTAATCATATCATCACTCTCATCTCTTCTTGCTATCCTCATTGCTTCATCACTCTCATTGGTTAATCACTCTCATAAATTTATTGCTTTCATCACATACTAACTCTCATTTCTTTATAACTCTTGTTGCTTCCTCAATCTCATATCTTTAATGCTATCCTCATTTCCTCATTTCTCCCATAAATTTATTGCTTTCATCAAATCCTAAATTTCATCATATTATTACTCTCATTGCTTCATCCTTTCATACCTTTTAATGTTTTCAAATGTTTCCTTGGCAAACCTCCCTCCAAAAATTCCACACAAATATCCAATGGACCAAAGCAAACATCCCCAAGTAACTCTACATCAAAAAATCCTCCCCCATCAGTTGTAATTTCATGTCGTGATCACTTCCTTATATGGCATGAAATAGGCAATTGATTACTTGAAATAGATCAGAATGAGAACAGAATGAAAACATAACTGTAAGTCGATTGAGTGGGGATGATAGTGAAGGAGACAGGGATTGATAGGATACCTTGAAATAGATCAACACTAGTTTTGGTCCTACGACGTTGGTCTGACACAGTATATGAGGAATGAAAAGGAAACAAGCCTGGGTCAAGCAGTCGGTGTGAGTTGAGATTGATTGAGAGAGCAGAACTGAGTGGTGATTTTGATAGAGATAGAAAACGATGAGAGTATGAGAAAAGAGTCCTAAATTACCTCCACATGATCCTAGTCGCGCCCTCCTCCTGAGTCAGATTCGCGTGGAACTTCCGGTTGTCGTTTTGGTCGCAAGTCGAGTTGATGATTGGCGGCGTGGTTTGGGTGGTCGAGTGAGGGATGATCAGGGAGAGGCTACAAGGAAGAAAATCGCGGACCCTGCTGTCCGTCGGTCAGGGTCGAGACTGAGACATGGCTTGAGGGCACAGTTGCGCGCGGCGAGCGGCGGAGCGGTGCGACCTTGCGTAGCGTGAATCACACCACCCTGACACCTGACACTCCTCCTTGATTCATGCGGGAGCCATGTGAATGAGATCCAGAGCCGCCCAATGTTTGACAGCGCCTATTGGTTTGGTGAGTACGTCCGCCAGCATTTTGGCGGAAGGGACTTGATTTACAGACAGCAGGTTCTTTGCCACAAGGTCGCGGATGTACTGGTATCGGACCTCGATGTGTTTTGAATTTGGTTTCAGTTGAGCTTCCTTGCTGATCATGACCGCGCTTGCGTTATCATTTTGGAGGACGACATTGAGGGGAGGTTTTTTGCTGAGGATCTTCAGATTTTGGAGCAGGATTGACAGCCACCGCAACTGTTTAGCGCACTTGTTTGCGGAGATGAATTCAGCTTCACAGGTTGATTGCGCCACAACGGATTGTTTCTTTGCTACCCAGGAGATTGGGTTGTTGAAGAGGGTTATCATGTACCCGGAGGTGGACTTCTTGGATAGCAGTGACCCTGCATAGTCCGCGTCTGCCCAACCACATAGGGTGGGCTGTTCGGCCGCGCAGCGTGATTAGACAATCCCCATGTTTCTGGTGCCGTTGAGGTAGCGAAAGAGATGTTTCACAGCGGACCAGTGAGATGCCGTAGGCTTTGATGAAAATTGAGAAAGGAGATTAGTGGTGAAAGCAATATCGGGCCGTGTGTGGATAGCTAGATGAAGGAGCATTCCGATGGCCTTCTGATACTTGCGGCAATCCACCGGTTCCGCGTCCTGTGCCACCAGCTTCTGAAGATCCATAAGGGCCGGGGTCTTTATGGGGTGACTGTTCTCCATCTGGAATTTGGTGAGGGCCTTCTTGCAGAAGTTTCCTTGGTGAAGAAAGAGAGACCCGTCCGGCCGCCAGTCCAAACTGTACCCAAGATGTTGGCTTGGTTTTTCCTTTATCCTCAGCTCATAATGCTTGCCTAGTTGATGAAGGAACTGAAGAATCATTTCACGGTCAGGTCCGACGACCAATCCGTCATCAACATGTATGTGGAGCTTTATGGCTAAGTCGGAGCTGACAAAAAGAGACTCATCACCCAACGATGGCGTCAATCCGCACTTTGCAAGTGTTTCAACCAGGTGAGCTTTCCATTGTCTGGGGGCTTTCTTAGTCCCGTAGAGGGATTTTTTCAAGAGCCAGACATGGTCTTCCTTGCCCGGTTCCTCAAAACCGCTGACCTGCGACACGTAAACCGGAGCGTCGATGAGGCCGTTCAGAAAGGCTGTCGCAACGTTGAATTGGAATACGTGGAGTTTCTGTTCCACGGCAAGTGACAGGAGAACCTTGAGAGACTCATTTCGCGCCACCGAGGCGTAGGTTTTGAAGTAGTGGATTCCCTTGTCTTGATGATTTCCAAAACACACCCAGCGCGCCTTGCGACGAGCAATTTCACCGAATTCGTTTAGCTTGTTGACCAAACGCCACATACCGCCAATGATCTTGGCACCTGGGGGAGGCTTGACCAAAGTGCCGGTGTTCTTGAAGATTAGCTGGCTGTGCTCTTCCTTCATTGCTTCGAGGTACTTGTCGGCGTAGGGTGAGTTCAGGGCATCCTTTACCAAGATTACTTCAGTGAGGTTGGCTTCATCAATCGGGCTGCTGCGATTTTGTGAGCCTTCTAGTATATTGCACAGGTCGATTCTGGAACTAACATCTTTAGGGGCTTTGTCGTAGTACGGAACAAAGGCGTAGTGCTTTGTTGTGGGAGCAGCTAAGTCTTGAGTACGGCTCTCATCAGCCTCGGAGGCAATACCTTCCGCGGCGGGTTGATCCGGTACCGATTCGACTGGCGAGGGGGTATGCACTATGGCGCCGGGAGTGGAGGGGGTTGTGGCAGTTTTAGGTGTTGGAGAGTTTACGGTGATTGATACGGTCGGGTGGTGGTTGTGTTGCAGTGGCTCGGTTCGAGGGAGCAAGGAGTGGTGTTTTTTGACCGCGGAAGGTTCCCAGTAGGGAAATTTCAGCGGGGAAGAGGAGAAGTCCCGACTGACAACTATTCTCAAACTGGAGGGTTCGAGGAATTGCAATGCGTCGGAGAAGGGCTCAAAGCCTAGGTATAGGAGAGGTTTTGAGGGAGGTCTGACCTTGTCTTGGTTGGGCCGGGTTACAAAAACCTTGAGGCCAAAAGGAAGGAGTTTGGACAGATCCCGCTGGGGTTCAATGGGGGTGTTCGTCTTTGCCAGGGTTTCCATAGGGGATGACCACGCAAGGCTTTTGGTGCGGAGTACGTTTATGAGATGGGAGGCGTATCTTTCTGCTTCGTTCCAGAGGTTCACAGGGACCGACAAATGAGCTAGTATACATCTCATCTTCGTGAGTAGGGTAGAGTTAAATCGTTCCGCGATTCCGTTGGTCTGAGGACTGTCAGCAGGGCCTCGCTCGGTGGTTATTCCCAGATCTGAAATGGTGGTTAGGAAAGGATTAGAGCTGAATTCTCCTCCTCAGTATGAGTGGAGATACGCTGGTAATTTACCCGTTTTATTCTGTATTTCCCGTATGAAGGACAGAATCTTCGCTTCGGAATGAGACTTCTTCTTGAGGGTGTATATACTATTAAAGCGGGAGTAATCATCGATAATTACAAGAATGTATTGATAACCACTGCGGCACGGCGGAGAGATTTGAAGTACATCAAAATGAAGTTTTTCGAATGGGTGAGTGGCGGAGGGGAGGGGGTTGAGATGTGGCGTTTGTTTCAGCTTGCATTGTCGACATACTTCGCACACGGAGGCCGGGTCTTTTGTGGTTTGTTTGGGTAGATTGTATAGTTGAAGAAATTTCTTCAGGTATACATCGGATGGGTGTCCCAAGGTTACGTGCCAATCGGTTTGTTCAGTTAGGTTGAAAGCTGATACCCGGACGAGGTCCGAGGCATATAGGTTTCCGCTCCGAGGGAATTGAGCCACAATTTTTTCTCCTTGCTTTACCACCAGCATACAATGATGCTGAGATATTACTAGCCCATGATCTTCTAGTTGAGAGACGGATAAGAGATTACAAGGCCCCTTTGGGGCGTAGTACACAGGGTGGATCCAGGTACCACCGATTTCGAGTCTGCCGGAGTGAGTGACCGGGATGGACCCGCCGTAGGTTATCATCTCCTTGTCAATGGGTTCCGGGGAGGTTAACAAGGATAAGTTGCATACAATCGATTTGGTTGCGCCGGAGTCTAGAATGAACATGGAGTTGGTCTTGCTTGTTGGAACCAGGTAGACCTTGTCCGTGAGACAGAATCCGTAATTGTCCGGATCGTTTGCTACTTCCACGCACCCGATCTCCTCCTGCATTTCATCATTGTTCTCCAAAGACTTGTTGGAAAGGTGATGCGCTTTGGGATTGCCTCTAACCTGTTTAAGATGCTTGGCGACCAACCTTGCAATCTTGTTGTCTAATGATTCGCCTTGGGGGTGATTTCTTGTAGGAATTGCACCCCTAGGTTGGTTGGAATGCAAGGGTGGTTGATTTGCTGGCTTCCTGGACCCAGAGTTATTTTTGTTGTATGAGTTGGTACGGTTTGTGCCTTTGATTGCCAGATTCATTTCCTCCTTGGTCTCCAGATTTTCTCTTTGGTTATGTTCAAGTATGAGACGGTCTCTTACGGTTTCGTATGTGAAGGGATTGACGTCAAACATGTTTTGAACCAACGAGGTTAGAGTTTCGTCGTAGTTGAGTGTTATGAGCAGTAAGCATGCAGCCAGTCCAGTGGAGATTGATGCGAATTCCGGGATGTTGGCGAGGGATGACTTCAAAGAGGTGTAGAGAGAGGAGAATTTATTGAAGTGGTGTTGTAGAGATGTCCCAGGCGTTTACTCCATCCTCGTAAGCCGTTGTAACTTGGTCACTACCGTCAGGATGGATGCGTCCCCGCAGGCGTTACACAGGGCGGTGTAGGCGTCGATAAAACTTCCTTCGTTTGCCTCGATGTTGTGGTGGAGATCCCTCGAGGTGGTGGAGAACAGTTGGTTGAGAGCCCAGGCGTTTCTGCGTCTGAACGTGGATGTACCGCGATTTACCTTGGTCCATTCTTTGTCAAGCAGGTCCTCGTACCCCTTACTGGTTAGAATATTTGCGAATCTCATTCGCCATTGATTCCAGTTCTTTCCCGTCAACTTGGCCACTTTAACGCGATGACTAGTCCCCGAGCTTGAGTCTGACGAGTCGTACTTGGGTATTACTATCGCCGTCCCATTGTCGTTGCTCATTCTTACTCTATCAAGGTTGCCTGTTGCAAAAGAAGTTGCTCTCGCTACCATGTAATTTCACGTTGTGATCACTTCCTTATATGGCATGAAATAGGCGATTGATTAGTTGAAATAGATCAGAATGAGAACAGAATGAAAACAAAACTGTAAGTCAATTGAGTGGGGATGATAGTGAAGGAGACAGGGATTAATAGGATACCTTGAAATAGATCAACACTAGTTTTGGTCCTACGACGTTGGTCTGACACAGTATATGAGGAATGAAAAGGAAACAAGCCTGGGTCGAGCAGTCGGTGTGAGTTGAGATTGATTTAGAGAGCAGAACTGAGTGGTGATTTTGATAGAGATAGAAAACAATGAGAGTATGAGAAAAGAGTCCTAAATTACCTCCACTTGATCCTAGTCGCGCCCTCCTCCTGAGTCAGATTCGCGTGGAACTTCCGGTTGTCGTGTTGGTTGCAAGTCGAGTTGATGATTGGCGGCGTGGTTTGGGTGGTCGAGTGAGGGATGATCAGGGAGAGGCTACAAGGAAGAAAATCGCGGACCCTGCTGTCCGTCGGTCAGGGTCAAGACTGAGACATGGCTTGAGGGCGAAGTTGCGCGCGGCGAGCGGCGGAGCGGTGCAACCTTGCGTAGCGTGAATCACACCACCCTGACACCTGACATCAGTTTCAAAGGCTCAATTCAGCTCAATAGAGCTGATCATATTATCCTGGTAAACTGGCTGAAAATTCCCTCCACCTATGACAATCTCTTTGGATCCAAAAAAAAAAGAGTTGGCACACCTCCATCCTCTAATGTTAATGATTATCTCCTGATGGCCAATTAACTGGAGATTAAAACAACATTTAGGCTGGATCTTTCATCCAAGAAGATGCAGGAGAGATTCAAGAACTATTTATTCAAGCAAAAAAATGCCCACTTTTTGTCAATCTCCACCAGCTTTGGTATCACCAATTCTTATTAAGCCATGGAATCAACATGGTGGTTGATAATTTGGACTCTATTTTTAATTTTTATATTCATGTGGATGAATTTTTTGAAAGAAGGCCAAAATAACCATTTCAGCTGATTTTGATTTCCAAAAATCTGATTCATTAGATGCTGAAGACTTTGCTGGGGATGCTCATTTTTGAAATTATGATCCCAACAAAACCTATGAGTGGGCCCAATAAAATATGGACAAGGATATTCCAAAAAAACCAGCTCCAATCATGTCTACATCAGCATTGATCAATGATTCAAACCCTTAATTGGACCCCTCAATTTTTTATTTGAACTTCTCTCTTCCTGGTGCAAAGAACTTAACAAATTGGCAAATTAGGTACAAGTTATTCCACTATCTCCATTAATATCAACATCTTTTCAAGTAAGGAAGACATTTATTTTCTTTTCTTTCCGGTTCATCCTGACTGATTTACATTTCAAAAAAGCAGCAAAAACCATTTCTGAATGTCAAAACCCTCAGGCCAATGGGGCCTCTTATATTTCCTTCAAATCAGAGCAAGGATGTTCCTAATAGAATATCCTCTGCAAAGGGAAAGCAAAATGCCTACACTTCTACCAAAATCAACTTCAATAGCTTCAAAAGAGGAGAAACACTTCCAATTTTTCTTGCTTTGAAGATATCATGGAGAGACAAGATTCAAGTAAGTGAATTGATTGAATCTCCTTGATTTCAAATCAAGCTAATTCCTATTCCCCTCTGAAGAACATTTAAATTGAAAATTGAATCTGAAAAACTTCAATTTTAAAAGGAGAAGTGGGATTTTCAACTTGCTATTGATTTTCAAAAGGAGAAATCCAAGACTTTGTCTCATCAACAGAAATTGGATTCTGAGTGTCAATTGAAACATGCAGAGCAGGAGTTTCAAAAATATTAAAAGGAGAAGGAATGAAAGGAAAATAGACTTTAAAAGGAGAGGTAAAAGCTAGAAATGGAAATAAAACATAGGTTATTGGTAGCCATGGCTTGTATTGGTAGTCATTGCTTGTATTTGTAGCCATGGCTTGTATTGGTGGCAGTAGGACAGTGGAAGAAATACAGCAAATTACTTGGTTGCTCTGCTTGAAAAATATTTAATTTTATAAAAATTTTAAAAATAAAAACAAAAAAATCATTTTCAAATAAAACAATGTTTGAGACTATTTTTAACCCAACGAATAAAAG
Source organism: Puccinia polysora (assembly GCA_025617555.3). Classification (NCBI taxonomy): domain Eukaryota; kingdom Fungi; phylum Basidiomycota; class Pucciniomycetes; order Pucciniales; family Pucciniaceae; genus Puccinia; species Puccinia polysora. The sequence continues at coordinate 3,383,234 of CM062628.1, forward strand.
ATTTTTTTGATTTAGATTTTTTTTTTCTGGAGTATACTTGTACACTTTTCAAGTCCCTGAAAGTGTTCCAACTGGTCTTGTTGATTTTCATGGAAATGACCATCCCTGTATGAGTGGCAGTCTCCACAGCAGGAAACGTACAGTGCTTGTACTTATTGGCACCCCTAATCATTTTAACCATGCCTTTTTCTTTGAAATAAATACCAAAACCCAAGTCAGGAAAAACAAATTGGCCATTGGATACTTGGTATTCTTCCCCATTTCCAATAATTTGTCCATTCAATTTTTTGGTTGGAACCACCAGTAAAAATTAATATGAAGAGATGTTACCTTTTTCATTGTGGGGTGAATTGTAGAAGAAATTTAAAGCAAAGGTGATGTGGGGGCACATTCAAAAGGAGTGAGCCAGAATCCAAATTCCAATGAAGAGAAAGAGGGGATATTTTTGTCCAGCATTGTTTGAAGGTTGGAATCATGTGCCCGTATGGATAATTTTTGGAACATTTGGCCTAAAATTTGAGATACTTTGTTTGAATTAAGGTTGAGGACAATTTTCTCTTAAGGGGAAGATTGAATGGCTTCTTTCTTCAAATATTGTCCCAATAGTTCAGAGCAGTGCATCAATTTTTGCCATCCAATTGCCCACATTATCCCAACCCAAGATCTTGATGGACCTAAAGCTTGAAAAAAGTTTTTGATTGGTGAAGGAATGTTGTGACTGAGTTGATTTCCTTCCTCTCTTGCTCAGAGAGTTTATTCAAAGGTAAAAATTTGATAATTTTATCCATAGCCTCACAATCAGATCAATCTTGAACATATGATTTTCCAGATCTGAAAACATGGAACTGTTTGATTTGCTTTTTGGACTATTCAAACTCTTCAGGGGAGGTTTAATGACTTTTCTTAAAAATGAAAGGATACAGATCCAAAGGACGCAGTTTGGGCAAACACCACACAACCTGTTTGTTAATCCCTTTCTGAGCTACTTCCAATGAGATTTCAGAATCTCTCATTTTGGCCCTTCTTTGCTGGAAAGCCCTATTACTCCCTCCTCTCTGTATTTTTTTAAGACAAACTCCTTCCATCATGTTTCCTCCCAACTTTATGATTTGATTGGGGTGAGAATCAAGATGGTATTCAATTTTTTGTGTAAAATTTGATTTTGGTGGGAGAAAATGGGTGATTGAGAAAGGGGGGATGTGTAAATAATAACAGGTTTAATGGTGGTTTGAATTGTTTGGATTCAAAATAAACAAATAAAAACTTTCATCAATCATGTTATAAGCAAATTAGATGATCGAAAGAAATAGAAAAAAATACCAGTCAAGTTTACTACAAAAAAAAACTAAAAAAAAAAAAAAACAATGAAAGAAAAAGTTTAAGCACCATTTTCTATTCATCAGGTAGCAGGAGCAGGAGCAGGAGCAGGGGGAGAAGCAGAAGGCAGGGGGGCACAAATGAACAAACAATCAATTGGTCAATTGTTTGCATTTTGATAAATCAAACAAACTGCAAAAATTAATTGATTTCTTGAGGTTTTTTTGGTCAATCAAACCACCGGCAATCAATTTTTTTCTTGGTGTTCAATTGGTTGACCAAACTGGGAACAATTTATCAACCAAACAAACAGCAAGCAATAAATAAATTTTTCACAGTTTGATCCAATTGATTGATTGATTGGATCAAACCGCAAACAATTGTTTGCTTGCTGGTTGAGGGATGAGGAGGATGGGGTTGCTTACCTGGGTTTCTGGGAAGTTCCAGGCAAGGAAAAAGCAAGGAGTGGGGGTAATATCTGAAAGAGGGGGGGGGGAGGAGATCAGCCAATGATGGGGTGGAGGAGGAGGGGGGAAGCTTAACTAGGCTTCCAAGCAAAGAACAAGAAAAATTGGTAGCTGAAGAAGGAGGAGGATGACTGGGGGGACTTTGATGTGGAGGTGGATGGTGAGGTGGAGGAGGTGGGTGAGGATGTTTGGTGAGGAGGAGGAAGGAGTGGACCACTTTTTGGTGAGGTTGAGGTGGTTAGCTGAGGAGGAGGAAGGAGTTGACTAGAAGTTTGGTTGTGTGAGGTACAAGCTGGAGGTTTTGGGTTGTTTTATCCAAGTCCACCAAAAATAAAAAATAAAATAAAATAAAAAAATAGAAAAAAAAAAAAAATAAAAAAAATAAAAAAAAAAAAAAAAAAAATGAAAAAAAAAATAAAAAAAAATTAAAAAAAAATTAAAAAAAAAATAAAAAAATAAAAAATAAAAAAATAAAAAATAAAAAAACAACTCAAACTAGGATTCTTGGTTGAAAAATAAATAAAAAATTACTGTGATGTGAATTTTTACCTATTTTGAAACAGAATTTTACTCATCAAATTGAGCAATTGTGAGGGGTAGAATCAGCTCCCTCATGGAAGATGATGAGGGACAAGATGAGACCAAAATATTTTAAAATTATGAGAATGAAAGGTTGTATCTAGCAGTTTATAAACATGAAATCTCATTATCTTTCTCCTTTTTTCCTTATAAAATCAATTCTTCTTGATCAGCACCCTGAATTCCATTCCAATCCTTTCTGGAGTTCCCCTCCTACTAGTACCATCCAGAATCATTGTGAGTCTTCCTTTGGTTCTTACCCACCTTGCAGTGCTCACTCCCCTCTGCTGAATCTCTCAGTTGGATCCATTTTGGATGCTCCCCACTGATACTATTCTTCCTTATTCTGTTAGTTAAGGCCACTCTGGCCCTGTTTAAATGTTAGAATCCAAATTTTAGCTGGGCTCTATGGTATCTGAACCCATGACCTCAAAATTCATGAGTTATGCTTTAACCACTAAGCAGAAGTGGGCCCCGCAGGGCTCAGCACACCAGGTGCAGTTTGGAATTAATCAGATACAGCAGGCCTGCTACCGGCTTGGATGTTACTGACCTGTGAATGAAGCTGGCCTGGCCAATTTTGCGGGACAGCTAGTTTGGGGAGGTAAGAGCAGGGAAATCTTTGGGTTTATACGGGCAGAGAAGAGGGAGGGAAGCGCAGACCAATCTGAAGATATTGGGAAAATGTTGACAGCACGTTAGGCGGATGTGTCCAATTGCAGGGGGCTCTGAGTAGGGAGCAGCAGAGGGCCAGGTCATGAGAAGGAGAAACTGGGTGTGTGTGATGACAGGAAATTAAAAAGGATTGGGTGGTATGGGTATGGGTTAGGGTTAGGCTAGTGTTCTGATTTTCTGGGTTTCCTCCTTATTTGTGTTTAGGCTGTAATTGCGGTTGTACTTAGGTTTTGGCTGAGAGGGAGGGCAAAAAATTCCTCACTCTCATTGATGGGTTGGAGGGGGGATAATTGAAAGGAACAAAGAAATTCATCTCTCTCTCTCTCTCTAAGGGCACATCCCACTCCTTAAAGATTCTAGGACCATTAAATTTCAAACTTAAGGACAAATTTGGGGAGTTCTTCTCTCTTGTTTCTACAGCGCTGTTGCAGCAGCAGTTTTATGATCAGGATCTGGTTAAGCATTTTTTGCACAGAAGCATCATGCTTCTCCCCAACAAGTCAGTCATTTGCTGGGCTGCAGAGAGGGAAATTTAATTGGAATATATTGGAAAACCTTTTTATTGTAGGGGCAGAGAAGCTGACTTATCACTCTCCAATAGTTTTGGTGAAAGCACAAGCTGCAGATATGTCAGCCCTGGGAAGCCTCCCAGGCCCAAAAAACGTAGTATCCCCCCCAGAAAACAAGGCCGCGGAGCTTGCAAATGACTCTAAACTTTTCTTGAATTGGATGGATGAACAGCTTTGCAGACCACCACCTCACATGGTGGGGGGTTTAAAGCCTCCTAATGCATTCACAATCCAGATGTTCCAGCCCATTGGCACACAGCAAGGGGACGCATGGAGTCAGGCCATGGGAGGAGTGGCTCAGGCATCCCTTGGTATAGTCACAGGGCCCAAATCATTGCATCCTCCCCAAGTGAAAGCCAAGGTAAGGGCGCTGGCAACAAACAAGAAGGCTGTCTTGAAGAGGGTGGATGTGGATGCAAAGGAAAATATTTGGCCCATGGACCCAAAATTTCCTGGGGCAGGCCAGATGCGGAAGTCCGACCAATGAATGCAGGGAGGAAGAAGGCCGCAGAAATTGCAAGGAGAGTGGTGGGGAAGGAAAATTTGAATTCCTTGAACTTAATGTAGTTGGGGCAATGGCTTTGGTTTTTTCAATGAAATTTTTCATGTGTTGAAGTATTGCCCTTGAGAGCAGACCCCCTCAATGGTGCAGCAGGTGAAAACGGTACAGGTGGAAGCCAAATGCAAGAAGCGTGGGCTGGGTTCAACCTCAATTACCATTGCTTATTTTCCAGTGTGGATTTTGGAAAGAGGGGTGCAGGACATGGTTGATAGCAGGTCAATGGCAAATGTGTTGCCATTGAAGCTAGCAGATGGTTTGGTATTGGTGCAACAGGAATGCAGGATGGGACTTTGGGCACTGAATGGGAAGGAAATTGGTGTTGATGGGATGGTTAAGGACAAGAACTTTGCATTCACAGGGGTCCAAAAACACCTTTCTTTCCCCTTGGCAGATTGTAGCAATGGTATCCTGGGACAGCTGTTCATTTTTGGGTTCCACGTTCCAATGGATGGGCAATTGTATTTTAATGCTGGGATAAGCTTGATTTGGTCAGGTGATGCTCTAGGCAGTTCACAGCCGGAACAACTAGGCACCCCAGAATGTCTGTTCTTTAGTTTCTCTCTCTCTCTTGGGTTTTGTGCATGCACAATGGTCTTACGGTGTTTGGTTTGCTTTACAGAAGGGGTATGGGCAAACTGTGGGGAAGTTTGTCTGGGGTGGTCCAGGTAACTCTCTGGTAAATTAAAATGGCGGGCATGCAGAACTTGCAAAGGCGCTGGTGGACTTGCTGGGTTCCCTCAAAGTTGGGCAATCCAAAAATATGGAATTCTCTCAAGGCTCTCTCTCTGCGTTCTTGGCTAATCTTTTAAGGCTCAAGGCCTCTATCACGGGGATTGCTCATAAATGGGTGTGTAAAAAATTCCATTCCCTTGAATGAAAGAGGCGGGAATACAACAAAAAATAGGAAAAGGAAAGCAGGGATGGGGGGAGATTTTTAGATTTTCTTCATAACACATACAATTTCCAACCACAACACATTGAGAAGGCTTCAAAACCCCACCAATATTGCATGGTCTGTACACCAGGAGCCAATAAGAAGGTCTGGAGGAGTGCAGTCAACTGGCCCTCAAATTCCTCAAAGTTTGTTGCAGGGAGGGCCATTAGGCTTGGGATCTCCCAAATTTCAGGAAAGATTGACAGGGGAGGAGGTTGGGCCAGCATCAATGGGGAGAACTCAGGAAAGCTTTTTGGGGAAGTGGCAAAGAGGGAATCACCATGGGAGAGGGCAGGGTCAAGGTGCAGTCCTCCAGACCCTATGAGGACCTCAAGTTGGCTGCCAGGTTTGAGGCCAGAGAAGGACAAAGAGGCAGAGCCGGTGGGGGGAGCTGCCCCTTTTCCAAAAAATTTCTCAAAGAAGGGTTCCCTTGGGCCCTGTTAACCCAGACACAATTGGCCTAGTATTGAAGGGAAGCATGGTAGTCCTTGAAGGACGCAAAGTCCTTCCTGCAAGTTTGCCCAGCATAGTGGAGAGGGGAGGCCAAGTTGTGACTCTGGCAGGAAGTGGGTTGGGGCAAAGCAAGAGGGTGGCCAGAGGCAGGAGAGCTTGGAAGAGTCCCCAAGCCCTCCAAGATATGGTTGTTGCTTGACACCACAAATGATTTGGGGGTCCTCTCTTGCACAGGCAAGGTTAGGGGCTGTGGTTCCAACTTTCACATGGCATCCCCTCAGAAGGGGAGAAAAAACAGTGGGTGGCATGCCAGTTGGTGAAATCAAGGCTTCCAGGGATCATCAAGAGAGAAAACCCATGACAGGAGCAGTAGCTGAAAAACATCATCATGGAGAAGGTATGGAAACAAAAGAGAGTGTCCTCCAAAGTTGTCCTCAAGTTCAGATGTTTATGGTCCTAGCATCTGTAAGTTGTAGGATGAAACCTCAAAAGAGATATAAAGAGATTAGTGGAAGGTATATTCATTCCCTTCCTTCAGTCTGTGGTGGTATATCCTCCCCCTTGCCCTAGCATGGTGGTGGGGGAAGTTATTTTACCCTTCCCCCATGCCCTAACCTAAGTACCAGCACAAATACAATCCCAAAAAAATTGAAAGAAGCCTAAGAAAGAGAAACCCTAACCCTACCCCATCCTCCTACCCCAGTACTTGAGCCACTATGTCCATATGGTTTTTCCTTCTCATTGTGCGCATGGCACCCTAATCAGAGCCCCTTGCACCTTTCCATAGCCCCCCAAATCCCCCCTTGCCAATTGCCACCCCGTCTGGGCAGTTTTTCCTTCTCATGAGCCCCTCTGCGCCCTGCTTGGAGACCCCCCCTGGTACTGCAACCACCCAAAATGCCTTCTGTGGCCCTTTTTTGGTCCTTGATTCTGAGCCAACTGTGCATGCAGCTGCTGCTGCTGAGCCGGCAGTGCTGCCCACATGATGAGTAGTCTTGTGCTCATTTCTGAGATCACTGCCAAAAAGGTGAGCCTGCTTGCAGGCAGGCAGTAACCGGTTACCAATCCATGTCTAGAAAATGCCACCACATCCTCCCCCCAAGTTTACTTCTGTCCCCAGACGTCTTACCACCCTTACCTCAACCATAACCTTGCACTCCAAACTCATAACCACAAGCCTTGCTTCTTAATACAAAAGAATCCCTCCCCCTTCTCCTCCTCCAAGATTAAACTGTGCAGCTTCTGCGCTGGTAAAAGTCAAAAATGTTCTTTGATCCCCTCCCTCTGCGGCCACTGTAAATGCTCCCTTGGTGATGACATTTTCTGTGCTTGTCCTGGACCCAACCCTTTCCTGCGCAAGGGGGCTAGCCATGACTTTTTTGTGGTTTCCAGTCATGACAACTCAATCTTTGAGTGCTTGTGTACTCCACCCAGTTCACCATCATCCCGCCGCCTCTGACCTCATGCAAGAGCCATGAATTGGCCTTGCCCCTCCTTTGTGCTGGCCCACTGCAAAAGGAGGAATTTGCAACCACTTTGCAATGGAAGGTTGTGCTTATATTCTGGGCCAACCACGTTTGCATCAAATGTCCTGCAGTGGACCCACATTCCAAGTAAATCTTCAGGCGCTGTGCCTTGGCCCCGCCTCCTGCTCTGCCACCAGGTCCAGCCCCTCCTCCCTCACTGTCACCGACTCCAAGGACTGCGCTCCAGACCCACCATCTCCAGATAGGGTGGTCATTTCTTTGGTTCCTCTGCCTGGACCAGAACCCCCACGTGACTCAACTGGGGCCCCACCGTATCCACCTGCCCCTCTGCCTTCATGAACGCCCAAGATCCCCCAAATTCCAACTGAGATGGCCCTCCCAGTGGCAAAATTTGATGAATTTGGGGCCCAGTTAACAAACCTTCTCCAGGATTTCCTTGCCACTCCTGGCGCTCAATATTTGGAAGCTCAGATCAAGCTTTTGGAAAACTTCCAAGCCTTACTAGCTTTGTTGGAGTTGGAAATGGTAGAAATGATTAAGATGGATTAGGCGCATTTCCCCCACCCTTTTCCCCTTTTCCCACTCCCTTCTTTTTATCACTTGTATCTGCACCTTTCTTTGAGATTCAAAATACATTTTTGTGTGCGTTTCTGAGAGCAGACTTGGGCATTAAGTGAGTGGCCCCATGAGAGAAGCCCAAGCCTTCAGTGAGTGCAAACTAAGAACCCTTGGGAAAATCTTGAGTTCCAATGTGCTTTGCGCGCAATTGGACGGCGGTGAGCACCCCAATTCTATTGTGCCTCTGTAATTCCCGTGCGCTGTGGTGTTTTTATATAGTCTTTGTTGGGAAACGTGCCGCATTTGGCGCGCTCAGAATTTGGTATGTCAGGCTCAGAGTTTGGGATGCACGCAGTCTCAGCAGTGGCCGCTGCAGGCTCAGCAGCAGCTGCAGCAGGATCAGCAGTAGGGGCAATGAGTCTCAGCATACCAGGAGCGGGTCAGGCTTAACTGGGTGTGGCCGGTTGCGGCCTGCTCAGACATCAGAGACCCAAGAATGGAGCTGGCCCAACCAGGTTTTCAGGCAGCTAGTTTGGAAAGGTAGAGCAGGGGGATTGGGGCTATGAGAGCCGGGCGGGCGCATGCAAGCGCAGGCCAACCCACAGGGCAGGAAATCACGCAGCCTGCCTGGCAGATACAGACAACGTGAGGGGGTTCCAAGTAGGGAGCAGCAGAGGGCTGCATCATCAGAAGGACAAACTGGGTGTGTGTAATGGTAGGCGGGCTTGAGGGGTGTTGCGGCATGGAAAAGGGTTTGGGTTAGCCTAGGTTTCTGGTTTTTAGGTTTATTTTCTATTTATTTTTTGGCTTTCATTGCGCCTGTATTAGGTTAGGGTTGAGAGTTTGTGCATAAAGTCCGCGCTCTAAACCCCAGCTTGAAGGTCTTATGGATATATGATATAGAGATCATGGCTTATTGTATGGAAATGAGAGGAAAGGAAAAAAATTCATCTCTCTCTCTCTCTCTAAACGGGCGCATCCTAATCCTTACAGATGCTAGGACCATCAATCCTAGAACTGATGGACAACTAAGAAAGTTCCTCTCTCTTTTTTTCACAGAGCCTGTCTTTCCAATCTTTCCAGAGAGTTGCCTGGAATGCCCCAGAAAAACTTCCACACAGTTCCCCGCACTTTCCTGTAAAAAAAAAAACCACACCACCCACAGGCAAACACAACACCAGAGAAATAGAGAGACAGCAGAGCATGGAAATTCTTGGTTGCCTAGTTGTTCCAGCTGTGAACCCGCTAGAGCACCCCCTTACTAATACAAGGTCATCTCCGCACTGTGCTCCAACCACACCCATCTGTGTCATTACATCCATGCATTGAGAAAATATACAGATAAGAAACAGAAAAAAGAACCAGACCAAAGAGAAAAGGAGAAGGAAAAGAAAATTTTTGTGTTTTGTTTTTTTTTTCTTTCCATCACACAGCTCCTTGTCCCTCCTTCTGCTTCTGGCGCTTGTCCTTGCGTGTATGGAACCCGCTCAGGTTTTGCCTGTCTTCCTGTTAAAATAAAAAACCAAATCCAGTACTAATCCAAGAAACCAAACCAGTCAGAGAAGTAAGGAAAAAAACATTCTGGGGTGTCTAGTCATCCCAGCTGTGAAACGGCTAGAACACCCCCTCACCAAATCATGCTTCCCATCTGGAACTAGTTCCCCCCCCTAACTTGGAAGCTGTCCCCAGTGGTTGGCAACCTCCTACTATGCTGGATCAGAGCATTGCCTGCAGGCTCTTTGGAAGACAAGGAACCCAAATCAAACATGCTAAACCCACCTCCTGAAACCGGGCTCCTGTCACCAGAGCCAGCATCTTCCCCTTCCTCCTTGTTGGACAAGGTGGATCCTTGCGCAAAAACCCAATACATGTTCAATGCTGCAGCCTTCCGCTTAAGAAGGGTCCTGTCCAACTCTTCCAACTGATAACTCCCACCCTCAAACTTAGACGCCACACAATACCACCTGTTGTATTGTTTAGCAAAGAGCTTCCCCCACTGAGATTCCAGACTCTGGTGGTAAAGTAAAACCAAGTCCCCTTTCTGCAATGGATCCCAGAGGCTGTGGGAACAGCTCTTGTTCCAGTAGTGGACTGACGCTGTTTTGTTCTTCTTCAACCTTTCTGGGGTCTTGACCAGTGTTTCTGTGCGCCTCAGAACTTTTTTGGCGCGCTCTTCAACAATTTCTTCCAACTTCTTGACCTTCCACCAATTCACACCAAGGAATTTCTCCAGCTAAATGTCCACTTGAAGCACAGCTTGCTGTCCAAAGAACAATTTGTTGGGTGATTAAACCATCAACTGTTTTGCAGAGATCCAATCCACAAATATAGCCACTGCAAGAGTTTCCCACCACCCCTTGCTGTCCTTCCAGCACATCTTCACCAGGGTTTCCATGATAGGCTGATGCCCGCGCTCAATTATCCCAGCACCTTCCAGATTTTAATCCTTTACGTGGCCAGACTTTTCTCCAAAACTTTAAACCAGCGCCATCAGACAAAATCAAAGCTCCCCACCTCCCTCAACCGTGATCAGACAAAGTACACCAGTATTCCTCCAAGAAAAGAGCAACTTTATCAGATGACAAATTAACCAGAGGGCGTGCCTTAACCAAACCCAACAGTTTTTCCCACGCAACAAGGGAGTATGCAAAATTCCCTGATTTTATTTTTACCACATAAAGGGAAACCCGTCCAAGCAACTTGTCCTCCCCTGTAGCATGACAAACCTCCTTGAGCAACCTCAAACTCTGCTACTGGTAGGCTTTGAACAAATTCACCCATTGCCGCACCGCGTGCACAACTCCTGGCCACCATAATATTTCCTTAACCCTCCTCTGCATCTCAATTTCACCCTAGTGGCCCAGCTTGTTGTGCAGACACCTCAAAATGACCTCCTGATCTACCCTTGATGTTGCAACCAAAAGAGGCACGGGGAAATTGGCTACCACAACTGACCTTCCTGCAGATAGAAATTCCCCGCCTGCTGCTTCTCCTAGCAAATAACGGCACTTGTGGTACTGTTGGGGAATTGGATTTCCTGAAAGTAAGAACACAGAATGGCGTAGCGCCCAGACTGACACAGTGGTAGCAAAACCTCTGCCTCTATCACCCCTACCAACATGACCAGGGCTCTGCCCCTTAGTAAAAATCATCCTGAGGGTACCAAAACAGCGCATCTGGAATTTTGGAAGCCATCCCTGGAATACTCATCACACTGAAAGAAAAGAGTTGAAGAAAACAAGAAAAAAATTCCAGCACCTGCGGTTTGGTGCCCAATCTGGGACACCTGTGGACCAGTACAGGAAAAGTAAAATTTTTATGAATTTTTTTATAGCCTCAACCATCAAAAAAAAAAAAAACTTTTTTCAAAATCATCTCTCAGTTCAGTTCCCCGTTCTCAGCCCTCCCTTCTCCTAGTTGTCTAGGAAGATCTCTCAGTGCCTGGTGCTTGGTCATATGTTCAAGTCACCCTTACTTTGTGGTGCTATTGTCACACAAGCACCCCACGTACTATAGGGCAATTCTTAGATGATTGTGAGCGCAAAGGAATGCCAGGTGCCAGGGCAAGTGCAAATAGCAAGACCCATTTTCAAAGTGCGAACTTGGTTATTGCCACTCAACAAACGGTGAGAGGAATGGAATGTGTTCCAAAGAAGGAACCTCAACCTGAGTCCAATGTGAAAACTAGGTTGTAGCAAATGCAAGAACGTATGAAATTAACTAACTGAGGAGACAATCATCAGGCAAGGGGATAGCCCTTATAAGGTAATCCAAAGTCACTAGATACAACCTGGTGATGAGCTAACTAAAGTTGAAGTGATGAGGCAATGAATGACAGGAACAGGATAGGAAATGAAGCAGTGGTATAGATCCGAGGTCTTAGCGTAAGTGCAAGAAAATAGAATCTGAGCGTACAATTGCATGACAAATTGGGACAGGAGCAAGTGACGTTGAAATTAATGCAAATGAGAGGTTATAGTGTATGCAGGGTAGGGACTAGTCCAATTGCAAACTATACAGTAGTGATGGCTTAGTTAGACGTAGATGCAAACTAACAAACAATGCATGAATGAAGATGGAAGTCCGAGGCTGTTGATTGGCCAGGGAAGGAGATTGGATCTCATAATGGATGGCCAACGGGTATGGAGTTAACCGCGAAGTTTGCAAGTATATACTGAGTTGGTTGCCAAGATTGGAAGTTCAGCGCAAGCCAGAGGAAATAGCGGATTGCACCATTGATGTTGTGCTTTTATTTGTGTCACGCTTTTAGACTGAGGTAGATGGTACTGAAGAGAGGGCATGTCAAAGTGATGAAGACAATAATCCCTAAGTGCAAAGCATGACAGTTGCCCCGGTATAAAGACGCAAGCTCCTGCAAGCGTTCAGATAAATTTTCCCATTGATTTCAAGTTGTTAATTATTACTGTATACCCTTATACATTATTTAATTTATTACCCAATAGATTTATAATTTTTTATAAAAATGTTGTCATTGGCATCCCGCCGTTGCAAAAACTGTATTTTCCGCAACAAGCAATGTATTCCTAGTACTGCTGTCCGAGGCCCTTGAGGCAAGTTTGAGAAATGTTGCCTTTGCAAGGTGGCATGCAATTTCCCTATAAATGTCGAGTTGACTGTCAAGGGTCCTTTGGATTCATCAAGGGAGATGCAAAGTTGTAGGTCCGCGCCAAGGGCTAATTGCAAGATACCACCATTGCCGGAGATCAAATACTTGGGGACTTGAGTTCCTGGTGAGTACTAATCTGGACTGACTAATGATCATAAAATAGTAACTAATTTTGCTTGTTTTTCTAGTGTTGCCCCGTTTTTGAAGATATACTACCAACACACCACCACCAACACCACCTTACTGGGGACCACCAACTGAACTCCTGGGTGCCCAGATGAATTCTGAGGTGCGAGGCGAAGTGTCTGGTGCGGAACCGGTAGGAGTTATAACCAAGGAAGCAAGAGAGGAGGAAGAAAACAAAGCGTAAGGAGAAGTGGGAAATGGAGGAAACGGAAGTGGAGAAAACAAAAATGGAGCGGGTGAATTAGAAGAAGAGAATTAAAGAGATGGAAGATATGGAATGGATGGGACAGAAGGAATGGAGGGCTGAGGCCAAGCGGATCCAGTGCGAGTTGTAGGGCTGGTCAAGCCGGATGCAAGGCGCCTGACAGACAATATTGGAGAAGGCACGCTGGGTGGCCAAAGGAGGAGAGCGTATGAAGAGCTCTTGGAGGAAGGTGGATGGAATGCTCGGCCAAAGCAAGCTCGGGTTGCAAGGTGCAAGGAGATTTTCAAGAGGCACATCGTAACGGAAGTGCTGGTTCTTCAAAGAATGTCCGCATTGATCAACAATGAAGACCTGGATAATTTTCAATCCATGGTTGCAGAATTGACGTCAAATTGGGAGGATGCGGAGAAAGAAATAAAAGAAATTTTGTAATTAAAAATATATATTTTCTCTTTTTTTTTTTTTATTATTATAAATAGAAATATTATTTTTTTTTATAATAATAAGGAATGAGGTTTTTATTTAGGAGAAATGAAAGGAAAATGAGAAAAAGCATAAAACGGTGAGATGGAGGAATTGAATGATTGGATGATGGTTTGAAATAAAATGGGGTTAAATGGGATGGAATATGGAATGGAATGGGATTGGATGAGAGAGAATTCAAGATGAAATGGGATTGAATAAGATAAAATGTGGAATGGAATGGAATGGGATCGGATGGGATGAAATGTGGAATGGAATGGAATGGGATGGGATGGGATGAAATGTGGAATGGAATGGAATGGGATTGGATGGGAAAGAATTATGATTGTCGAGGTTTGCGAGGGTAGCTCGCATGGAAGTCTCAAATCAGATCGGGTGAATTGCAAAGGTGATGGGCTGGTTCCCACAAGGTGCAATCTTCATTGTACTGGAAGCCAGATCATTCAACAAGGTATTTAAGTTTTCCTTTGCGTAACCTGGAATCCAGAATACGGCTTACTTCCCACTCTTGATGATTGAGGACAGTGACCGGTTCAGGAGGGGGATGAGTCTTGCCCGGGTATAGGACTCAAGCTGGCTCTAGGAGAGACACATGAAAGACCGGGTGGATACCTTGCCATTTTGCAGGTAAAGTAAGTTTAGAGGAATTAGGGGAGATGACTGATTCTACTTTAAAGGGGCCAAGCTTTCTTTTGGAGAGTTTGCAAGTTGGTCAAGTACTGCAAATGTTGCAAGCATTGAGCCATACTTGATCTCCTACTGCAAAGGTTGGAGCCAAAGTGCAAGATTGGTCTGCTTGCTCCTTATAGTGCTGGTTTGCTTCTTCGAGGTTGGTTCAAAGTTGCGATTGAAGGGATTGAATTTATTCAAGGTAATTGGTAGCAGGTTGAGAAGGTGCTATGTGAAGGGAAGAGAAAGTTGGGTTTCTACCATAAAGAGTTTGGAAGGGAGACTGTTTGGTGGAGGAATGAGTGGAGTTGTTGTAGGCAAATTTGGCTAGTGGGAGCCATTGCAACCAGTCGTCTTGTTGATAGGCAACATACATTCAAAGATATTGTTCAAGAATCTGATTAACTTTCTTGGTTTGCCCATCTGTTTCCGGGTGGTAAGCCATTGATAAATTGCGAGTGATCTTCAAATTTTGGCATAGCAAGGTCCAGAAGCTTGAGACAAACAGAGATCCACGATCACTAACTATATTATCAGGGAGGCCATGTTTTGAAAATACATATTCTATGAACAAGTTAGCTAAGTCTTCTGAAGAGGCCGTCACATTACTGCGTAAAAATAAAGCCATCTTTAGGAAGCAATCTACTATTACTAGAATAGCATCATATCCACTAGAAGAAGGTAATTGAGAGATAAAATCCATAGACAGCGAGTGCCAAGGACAAGGCCAAATTGGAAGTGGCTGGAGCAGCCCATAATTCTGGTGTTTTGAGGACTTGTTACGATTGCAATCATAGCACGCGCTAACATAGTCTTTTACTTCTTTGGTCATACCAGGCTAGTAGAAGTCTCATGCGATAAATTGGTAGGTTTTATTGTGCCCATGATAACCAGAAAGCGGAGAATTGTGCCGTGACTCAAAGATATCTAACTTAATGCAAGAATTATCTGGTACTACTATGCAATTATCATACACTAAAAAGTCATTATCATCAATACTGTAACTACTATCTAATAATTTTGCACTTTTGCAAAGTTTGATGCACTTGGGGTTGTCGCGTTGAGCTTGTCGGAGTTCAGAAGCCAAATCTCGTAAGCAAGCAATGATCAAACTGAGTTTGGCGGATTGGGTTGAGAAGAGTTTCCTAACGGTTTCAGGGTTGTTTTTGGCAAAGGTGCTCCCCCCCCTGGGTAAACGTTGTCCTGACGTGATAAAGCTTCAGGAACTACCGCTTGTTTCCCAGGACGGTACGTTATTGTAAAGTGGAACTTGGAAAGGTATTTGGCCCATCGTGCCTGTCTACGTGTGAGGACTTTTGAGCTCATGAAATACATCAAAGAATTATGATCAATTAAAACCTCAAAGGATTCCCTAAGGCTCAAAAGTTATGAACACCAATTTTTCAAGCAATAAACGATTGCGAGAAGTTCCTTGTCATGAATCTCATAGTTAAGCTCTGCAGCAAGCAAATTGCAAGACTTGAAAGCTACGGGATGAAAGAGAGAAGTGGAAGAAGAAAACTTTGAGATTACTCCTGCGATCGCATAGTTGCTTGCGTCTGTTTTGACAATAGTGCGAGGTAGCTCGTTGAAGTGAGAAATTATTGGAGCAGTGGTGAAAACTTTGAACTCCAAAGCAGCTTGTTTGGTAAAAACAAAAGGAGTGTCTTTTTGAAGAAGCTTAGTAAGATTCACGGTTTTCTTGGCGTAACGCGCAATAAACCTTCTATAGAAATTACTGAAACCAAGGAAAACTTGAAGAGATTTAACCAAAGAAGGTGGAGGCCAGTCCAATATGCGTTTGCTCTTGGCTGGGTCCATCAATAGTCCTTGCTGCAAGACTACGACAACTAGAAAATGAAGAGAAGAGGAATGGAACTTGCACTTAGAGGCTTTTGCAAACACATCATTCTTGCAAAGTAGCTTTAGCACCTCTTGCACATGTGCAATGTGATCTTCGATTTTCCTTGAGTAGACTAGTATATCATCGAGATATAACACGAGGTATTTACCTACAAGATCGGAGAAAATGTTGTTGACAAAATGTTGAAAAGTAGAAGGAGCGTTACAGAGGCCAAAAGGCATGACGGTATACTCATAACTGCCGAACCAGGTTCTCATCACAGTTAAATACTCATGACCTTCCTTAATGCAAATTAGGTTATAGGCACCTCAAAGGTCTAACTTTGAGAAATAAGTAGCTCCATGGAAGAGGGTGAGGAGATGTGACATAGGCGGTACTGGATAGGCATTCTTCCGGGTTACCATGTTCAGTTTCCTGTAGTCAACACAAAGGCAAAGTCCGCTGTCCTTCTTTGGAACAAATAGGAAAGGTGAACCGGTATTTGAATCGCTTGGTCGAAGAAATCCTTTTGCTACATTTTCTGCAATGTAGTCTTGAAGCGCGATTGATTCTTGCGTCAAGAGAGAGTAAACTGGTCCTGGTTCCGGAGGTGGGCCAGTAAGTTTGATTTTGTGATTGTAAGGACGGGATGGAGGCAGTTTATCTGCTTTTGCAGCTGAGAAGATGTCAGCAAAGTCATGATAAACCAAAGGTAAAGACTCTTGAATGATTTCCAAATCTTCAATCTTGTCATCTTCAAGCACCGGGTTTGAGGTGCTTGCATGGTGCGAGAGGATTAGGGAGCTCAAAATACACCGTTTGGTTGGTTTCTGTTTCTCTTCAAAGGAACAGGAAAGAGGTAAGCTGGATAGGTAAGTAATAACTCATAAATCTGAAGAGGGAATTTGGGAATAAAGGTCAGGATATTTAAAATCTCCTGGCGGAAAAGTCATCCAACTCAATGACAGTGTCAGGTAGGCTGTTTAATTCCTGATTGACGGAAAGGTTAGCGTTCTGGGGGTGCAAGGTTCAAAGGTTAATTACTCCTTCTTGCCAATTCACATCCGGATTCCAGTAAACTAAGAAATCATGGCCTAGAATGGTATCATCCATTCCGGGTATAGCCAAGACAAATAAATCCCATTCGAAGCTGGGGAAATTGGAGAATTCAAAGGTCCATTTTGCCTTTTGGGAAAACCAATAAGACGGTTCAGTCGCACTACTTACTAAATAGATAGGAAATTTATCTAGCTCAGAACGCGTAAGATTTTTGGAAGTGGCAAAAGATTCACTGATGAAGGAAAAATTAGCGCCGGAATCAAGTAATACTTGATAAGGAGTGTTGTTAGAATGGAATAGGATAAATCTCAAACTCAGAGCACCTAGTGACTTGCAAGTGCCAAGATTTACTTGCGGTGATTTAGACAATGTTTAGTTTTCCTTGCAAGTATCAGAAAAACTACAAGCTAATTTTTTGACTGCTTATCCACTTCACGCGCTTACCGCTTGGCACAGTTGTTGACATCATGTTTTCCTCCACAATACATACACAGCCCGTTCTTTTCCCTTTGCAGCCGCTCCTCGCTTTGAAGCATCCCAGTTTCTTTGTCCAAGAACTTTGGAGTTTTGGCGACGGCTTGCCCTTTTGAGTTGGAGTTTGAAGTCAGGGTTTGTTCGGATGGTTTTGGGTTCCTTGTTTTTTGTTTTGAGGAGTTTTCCACCCTTGGATCTGAGGTGGACGGTCCATGGTTGTTTCGCCAAGAGCGATTCTGGTCATGATAGCCATTATCAAGCTCAATCACTCAATTGGTTAGCTGCTGAAGCGAGGTTGTTATATGACCCCCAACTGTGAGCTGTTTGATTAAGCGTGCGGGTAAACCCTTTCGGAAATGGAATAGAAGAGCGGCCTTGTTCCACTGGATGCAAGACTGCAAGGTTCAAAAATGAGAAATATAAACGGAAGCTCTACTATTCTCCTTCATAACTAAACTATTAAGTTTGTATTTGGCGTTTTGAACTTCATTGGGATCGCCAAACAGGGTGAACAGTTGTTGCTCAAACCTGTCCCAGTTGTTGAGAATACAAGTGGGACTATTGTTGGAAAAAAGTTTGAGGTACGGTTTGAAGCACTGCAAGGCTCTACCTCCTAAGAAGGACAAAGCATACATAACTTTATGTCTATCGGAAGGGAAATTGTTGGAGTTGTTTGAAAAGATGATTTTACAAGACTGCAGGTAGGATCTAAGCTTATGAGGGTGTTCTCCCGTAAAGTGATTGGGTTATTTCATGCCTGGATTGCAAAAGCTAGGAGTGCTTGGACTAGATTGCTGGGCACCATGAGTGAGGGCCTGGATCAATGTTGAAAGCAGGGTTGGAGCATCGGGCTCGGGAGCAGTAGTGCAAACCCCTGGTCTACCACAAGTTGAGGTTTCATTGGAAGAATGGTCGGAGTCTGCAAATTCCGCAAGAGTTTCCGTTGGAGCATCCCGTGGAGGAGCCCAAGGATCATCGAGGTGTTCAATAGATGGCGATTTAGAAGAAGGAACTGGATCTAAGGGTTTTTGGTCCCAAGGAGCGCTGGTTCTCCCTACCCGATGGATCTCATCATTGTAAGGGGCAAGGGAAGCGTTCCCCGTTGAGCGAGTACGTGGAATCAGAAAGAAGAAATCTACTATAGGTTGACAGGCTACAATAGATGAGTTGAGTTAGTTAATTTACTGTCACACGACCACCCCACGTACTATAGGGCAATTCTTACATGATCCTGAGCGCAAAGGAATGCCAAGTGCGAGGGCAAGTGCAAATAGCAAGACCCAGTTGCAAAGTGCAAACTTGGTTATTGCCACTCAACAAACGGCAAGAGGAATGGAATGTGTTCCAAAGAAGGAAACTCAACCTGAGTCCAATGTGATAACTAGGTTGTAGCAAATGCAAGAAGGTATGAAATTAACTAACTGAGGAGACAATCATCAGGCAAGGGGATAGCCCTTATAAGGTAATCCAAAGTGACTAGATACAATCTGGTGATGAGCTAACTACAGTTGAAGCAATGAGGCAATGAATGACAGGAACGGGATAGGAAATGAAGCAGTGGTATAGATCCGAGGTCTTAGCGTAAGTGCAAGACAATAGAATCTGAGCGTACAATTGCATGACAAATTGGGACAGGAGCAAGTGACGTTGAAGGTAATGCAAATGAGAGGTTATAGTGAATGCAGGGTAGGGACTAGTCCAATTTCAAACTATACAGTAGTGATGGCTTAGTTAGACGTAGATGCGAACTAACAAACAAGGCATTACCAAAGATGGAAGTCCAAGGCTGTTGATTGGCAAGGGAAGGAGATTGGATCTCATAATGGATGGCCGACCAGTATGGAGTTAACCGCAAAGTTTGCAAGTATATACTGAGTTGGTCGCCAAGATTGGAAGGTCAGCGCGAGCCAGAGGAAATAGGGGATTGCACCATTGATGTTGTGCTTTTATTTGTGTCATGCTTTTAGACTGAGGTAGATGGTACTGAAGAGAGGGCATGTCAAAGTGATGAAGACAATATTCCCTAAGTGCAAAGCGTGAAAGCTATCCACCCTTTTGGCAAATGCGCAGATGAAGACCAGCTTGCCTCACGGGTTTCTGTCCAGCACTGGCACCCCCAAATCACCATCAATCCCCCCAGCCCCAGCCCCAGCCTCTCCAATCTGGCTTCTGGTGACAAGCCAACCCAAATCAGGTGGCCCCAACCAGCGTTGTTGGATGTGTGCTTGCTTAGTGAGATCAAAGGGGTGTATGCCTGGGTTCTATCCAACTCTAATTGGTCAACCATCCAACCTGAAGCTGTCCATCATCATTTACTGCTCCACCGGAGTCATTCCCTTGACGGCCGATCCCATCCGGGCTGCAGCCAATGACCATTGCTTGAAGATTGGTCCTCCTATCTTTAATCTCCTCCCTCTCTCTTGATTGTCCTTGCTGAAAATCTCCTTCATCCATCCCAACAACATCCTCTCACCCCATTCACTCGCCCAGACTCTCTCTTCCCTCACAACTGGGAAAATGGCCACAATGCTTGGCAACCAGTTTGGTCCTACTGCCAGTACTCCTACTTCTCATAATCCCAACTTGACCAGCATCAGCACCGGTGCCGGATCCAGGCACTTCCCTGTGGCCACCAATTGGCTCCTGCCCCACAACGCCCTCTTCAACGTTGTTGTCTGTGGTCAACTGTTCAAATTTACCTACAAACAAATCAACCTCATGACTGCCCCCATCACCACATGATCACCTGCACAAGATTGGTCATGGGAACAATCAATACCATGACCAACCTTGCACCAACCTAACAGCAAGGTGAATGCCAACTTGCAACGGCCATCATTGCCTTGCTCAACATCATGACCAGCTCCTTTGATCCATCTCCTATGGGGGCAAACTGACATTGTTGTTTACAACTGTTGGAACCCTTCTCATTTGCTTTTTGATGCTTGGGCGCGACCATCTCTGTCGCGGGCGTGACCAACCATCCACCAACAATCCTCCAACAATCCACCTTGACCCTCCTTTGACCAACCGCGGCCGCGGCTGGTCAAACCGGCCATCCACTGCCACTGTTGTCCTTGACGCAGGAAGGTCTCCCCCTTTTCATGCCTTGTTCTTTTTTTTTTTTGTTGTTTATTCCTCTCTCTCCCATTTCAGGCGGTTCCTGTTGCCCATCTTCTTCATCAAGCAAAAAAAAAAAAAACTTCTTTTCAACTCTATTTGTAGTATCTCTTGTAAATAGTCTACAGGGACCCATGGCCCATAAAAGGAGGGGCTCTCCCCTGCCTTTTTTAAGCATCCGTGGGAGGATTTGCATGTGTCCCCCCCCTTTATCATTGAAATTGATTCCTTGTCATCATCCTGCGTATATCTATGATTGCCCCCCCTGATCCATTGATCCTGAGTCTTTGCCTCTCTGTGGCCTGATCCTTATCACCAAACAATAGCCTTTCTGGTTGAAGAGAATTCTGTCCCTGGAATTCTTGAGTGTGTTATACCACTCCTTGATCCCTTGATCTGACCATACTGGTCTTGATGCCTCCTTGATCATCTTTATGGAGCCAATCAAGATTGGTTGAAGAAGTGTATTAAGCTTAAGACCTGGAGTGTTCTACCTCCCTTATTTTTTTTGGAGTTAAATTCTGCCAGCTTACTCTTGAGCTCCTTGAGAAGTTTTGAGGTTATCCTTGCTTCTTTTAACTATTTGAATTTCTGATAAAGAGTTAAAAGAAAGAATGAACCTAAGAGGGCTGGAACAAGAGTGACTATGAGTTAGATGTTCAATGTGAGAAAACAAAAGAAAGAGGCAAAATGGAATTTGAGACTAGGAAACAAAAATCAAGCTAGAGGAGCTTTTGGAAACAGTCAAGGACAAGCATTTGAGGTCAAAGAGAGGTTGAGGGGAAGTTGGGTTAAGCTGGTGAGAGTCAGTCTGCCAGGGTGAAGATTGAGTTGGGAGTGGATTTTGGTCTGTTGAAAGAGTTGGGATGGGACTTGATAGGTCTTACAAGGAATTTGAAGATGTTGTATTTGATGGAGTCAAAGTCAGTGTGCTGAGGAGGTTGATGTTCTTGAGGAAGTCGCACGTGATAGGGAATGGAAGGAAGATGAAAGAATAAAAGAAGGCATTGAAATGAGAAAGAAAAGAGATTAGAGTAAGAGTTGTTGGATGGAGTTGAGTTGAAGAGAAGTCACTGAGGAAAAGAACTCCGGAGAAGATCTTGAGTCGACGGGAAGAAAGGAAGTCAAGTCCAGTATTTGAGAGTCGTGGTGGTGTTGCTGAGAGATGACAGTCGAGTGATCATGAGAGGGTTGGCGGTGACATGAGAACAGATTGTGACATGAAGATGAGAACCCGCGACACTGACATGAGAACCCGCGCATAGGCATGGGAATCCATTTCAAAAGCAATAAGACAAATGAAGAGAACAAGAGAAAACAATAGAATAAGAAAATGGTAGAAAAAGGAAACAAAAGAAAAGGAATGAAAATATAAAACAGTAGAAAAAGGCAATGCTGAGAATTGATTATTCAACACCCCCCGTGACTGGTAAGACTGGAGATAATGCCTTATATGCAGGATTGATGAGATTGATGAGATTAGCCAAGGAGTGGGTAGGTAAGGGCTTGGTAAGCCCATTGGCTTTCATTTCTGAAGATGAGACAAGTTTGAAGACCAGGTTGCCAAGCTTTAGCTCTTCACGTAGAGCTTTTGTTTTGATGTCAATGTGACAAGTTTTTGAGTTGAAACCAAACTTTTTGAGTTTGTTGTCAAGAACTTTGTTGTTGATTCAGTGGAGAATTGGGTGGAGATCCTTCTTCCAGAGCTTGGCGACTAGGTTCTTCATCCATATGGCTTCCAAAAAGGAATTGACCAAAGGATTTATTTTGGCTTCTGTGGTCAAGTGGGTGACGTTTTGTTGTTTATAACTGCTCCAAGAGATTATTGAGCCAAAGAGAAGGGACAGGTGTCCAGATTGAGATCGTAAAGTTTCTGGGTCATCACCCCAGGTGGCATTGCTATAACACTTGATTTGGTTTTTGAAGGAATGGATTTGCAGAGTTAGCTTTATATTTTTGGTTGCCTTGAGGTATTTCCAACAGCGCTTGACTTCCCTCCAGTGTTGAATACCAGGTTTTTTGCAAAATCTTGCCAGGCTGGAGACCGCAAGGCTTAAGTCTGGTCAAGTGAGACATGCAATGTAATTCATCAAAAACACAGCGGATCTGTGGTTGACATTAAGAGCTTTGAATTCTTCGTGATCTTCATCAGAGGAAGGAGAAAGATTTTTGTTTACCCTTGAGGGAATGGAGGATGGTTTGCAGTTGGTCATTTTCAGTTCTTCTAGGCCATGTTTGATGTGCTTAGGTTGAGAAAGTAAGATTTTATCCCCAATTCGCTCGTATTTCATCCTGAGGATGGTGTTGGGCTCGTGATGGCTAGAATTTGGAAATTGATTGAGGAAGGCCTGTTGAAATTTTTTTCCTGTTCCGACCAGGATTAGATTGTCGACGTGGAAAAAGAGAAGAGATTTGCTATCAGAGTGGATGTAGAGACAGGGGTTGGAGATTGATTTGTAGAAGCCTTGTTTGCGTATCCAGGAAGTTAATGTGTGGAACCAATTTGCCGGGGCCTGTTTGAGTCCGTAGAGTGATTTCTTGAGAATAACGTATTTTGAAGTTCTTTTGGATTCCTGGGGTTGTTTGATGATAACCTTGTCTGTTAGAGGAGCGTGTAAGAATGCGCTCTTGACTTTGAATTGCATTATGGACAGAGAGTGGTATAATCCAAAGAGAAGAGCCATTCGGAGGGATGCCGCTTTGCCGGTGGGAGAGAAGGTGTCTTGGTAATTGAGACCGTAGATTTGGTCAAAACCTTGGACACAGAGACGGCTTTTGTATACAAACAGATCTCCGTGGCAATTGTCTTTGATTCAGTACACCCATGTGGTGTTGAGGGGGTTGATAGGTTCAGGACCTTTGTAGTTGTCCCACACAGCAAGATCATCAATGCCGTTGAGTTTGCAATCCATTGAATTGTCCCATTTGAGAGAGTCAGTTCAATTTTTAGCTTGCTTGTACGTTCTAGGGACGAAATAATGATGGTACCCGTATTGATTTGGGCGTTGAATCAGGTATTTGTCTTGCAGTTTGTAAGTGGGGTTGAGCTGATGGGCAAGATTGTTGGAAGAGTCAGAAGAGGAGTTGGAGGAGAGTTCTTCAAGCTGAGAAGAAAAAGAAGCAGGATTAGGAGAAGAGACAATTGGAGTTTGAGAGTTGGGGAGTGAGTTAGAAGTGAGAGGGGTAGAGTTCAAAGGAGGAGGAGGAAGAGGAAAGTCATTGTCAAGCTTTATAAGAAGAGGTTTTTTAGGAATGTTGTTGGGGAGAGTAGTGGTAGTTGGAGATGAGACAGAACTTTTGATGATCTTGATGTGTTTGGTAGAAATGATGGAGTGGTCAGGAGTGAGAATTTGAAAGGAAAGGAAGCTTGGGTTATAACGCATTAAAGTATGGATGAGGCCGCGATCTTTGAACTTTTCACCTCGAGCTATTTTATTGTTAACGTAGACTACTTTGGACCCAATGGGATGAAAATAGCTGGAAGGCAGCGTTTTGTTAGTAAAAACTTGGTAAGGAGAAGGAGAGTGCGTATTTTTGGGAATTTGATTGAGAGTGAGGCAAGCAGTTTTGGAAATTTCAGCCCACAGGTTGAGCGGAAGCTTGGAACTTCAAAGAATGGAACAAATGGATTTGGTAAGAGTTCTGTTGGCTTGCTCAATTTTTCTGTTGTTTTTTTGGTGGTAGGGTTCAGTGATGAGATGTTGAATAGAATTTGAAGTGAAGAAGTCTTTGAGATCAGTTGAACAGAATTCACCGCCGCCGTCAATGCAGATGGTGGCTGGATAACGATTTTGTTTCTGATGCTCATGATTAAGAATGATTTTTAGCTGGGGGCCGGCGTTGGATTTGTATTGGAGAGGAATGGCTGATAGGTAGCCTGAGTAATTGTCCACAATCAACATAATGTAACTCATGTTGTTTCTCAAGGGTGGCGTGATAGGCCCTATTAGATCTATATGAAGTTGTTCAAATGGACGAGAAGTTGATGAGGATGTGCTGTTGAAGGGGGATCTAGTGATTTTGGAGAAGACGCAGTCTTTGCACTAAAAATCTGAGATGGCTTGAGGTGAAAGATGAGGGAAGAGGTTCTTAAGGCGATAAGGACTGGCATGACCCAGTGATTTGTGGAAATATTTTAGGCCTTCAGCGGGGAGCTCCTTTTGGTTGAGATAGCAAAGCTTGCAGCGGTTTCCTACCAGCAAGGGAAGATTGACGAAAAAGAGATTTCCCTGGATGAAACCGGAGAAGACAGGATTGGCCTTGGAGAAGAGTTGGAATTGGGAGCCTTTTGACACTAGGGAGAAGCCCTTGGTGGAGATGAGTTTGCCGGGGCTAATGAGTTTGATGACAAGATCCGGAACGAAGAAAAAATTGGTTAGGGTAACCACTGAGTTGTTCCAGAAGAGTTTGACAGTTCCTTTCCCTTTGATGGGCAGTTTAGCACTTTCTTTTCCAGTGTTGATGAAATTGTTGCCAGTGAGGTAGTCAAGATTAACAAAGAAGTCCGTAGAATTGTACATGTTACAAGAGGCACCTGAATCAAGGATGATTTGATTGACGGGGCTGATTTCTTTGATCCAAGAGGTGAGTAAGGCATGGTAGTGAGCTACTTCTTTCCCTTTGGAATTGGAATTGAGTTGGGCTCTTCAGTTGGCTTGGGCTTCTTTCCACCATTTGGGAGCCAGATGTTCGTGTTTGTGCCAGCATTTGTCTTTTGAGTGGTCTGGGGATAAAGGATTATGGAAGCCGCGTTTGCATCTGAGTTAGCGGG
This sequence comes from Puccinia polysora, assembly GCA_025617555.3. Classification (NCBI taxonomy): domain Eukaryota; kingdom Fungi; phylum Basidiomycota; class Pucciniomycetes; order Pucciniales; family Pucciniaceae; genus Puccinia; species Puccinia polysora. Next base: position 3,408,272 of record CM062628.1, read on the forward strand.
GAACAGGTTTCTTGGGGTTTTGAGAAGAGACAAGTGCAGTATAATGAGACTTAGTTTCCTTAGACTTGGATTTGGATTTGTTGTCAATTTGAGTAAGATGGTTGAAGACCAGATCAATGGTGACATCCTTATTGGAGTGCATTATTTTTTGCCGGAGTGGATGAAGAGTTGACGGGAATTTGAAAAGAAACAAATACAAGAGGATATCATCTGGAAGGTCAATTCCAACGTCTAGCATTTTCTTAATGGATATCTTGGTGTCGGTGATGAAGGTATTTATTGCGTCTGACCTGAATTGTTGGTATAGAAAGTCGTTGAAGATGCAAGCACAATTGGCTGTTTGAGAGGAGGCAAAACGCTCCTTGATGTTTAACCAGAGAAGTTTAGCTGAGGAAATATTTGAGGAGTTGACTACGTTGTTGTGACTGATAGCGTCAATCCGAGAGAGCAGGATCACTCTGATTTCCATGTCTTTTTTCAGACTGAGACTTTTTGAATTGTCTTCTAGAGCATCCTTCACACCTTTAAGTTCCATTAACATCGTCATCTTGTCCTTCCAGATAGAATATTTATCTTCTGTCAGGATAGGAACCGCCTCGAGAGCAGCTTTCAGAATGACTTGACAAAATCCATTGTTGCTTGATCCCTCCATTGGAAAGGTTAGGTTTGTCAGTTCGGCTTTGGATTTTAACCGTTTTAACTATTTGAATTTCTGAAAAAGAGTTAAAACAAAGAATGAACCTAAGAGGGCTGGAACAAGAGTGACTATGAGTTAGATGTTCAATGTGAGAAAACAAAATAAAGAGGCACAATGGAATTTGAGACTAGGAAACAAACATCAAGCTAGAGGAGCTTTTGGCAACAGTTGAGGAAAAACAGTTGAGGTTGAAGAGAGGTTGAGGGGAAGTTGGGTTAAGCTGGTGAGAGGCAGTCTGCCAGGGTGAAGATTGAGTTAGGAGTGGATTTCGGTCTGTTGAAAGAGTTGGGATGGGACTTGATAGGTCTTACCAGGCATTTGAAGATGTTGTATTCAATGGAGTCAAAGTCAGTGTGCTGAGGAGGTTGATGGTCTTGAGGAAGTCGCACGTGATAGGGAATGGAAGGAAGATGAAAGAATAAAAGAAGGCATTGAAATGAGAAAGAAAAGAGATTAGAGTAAGAGTTGTTGGATTAAGTTGAGTTCACGAGAAGTCACTGAGGAAAAGAACTCCGGAGAAGATCTTGAGTCGACGGGAAGAAAGGAAGTCAATTCCAGTATTTGAGAGTTGTGGTGGTGTTGCTGAGAGATGACAGTTGAGTGATCATGAGAGGGTCGGCAGTGACATGAGAACAGATTGTGACATGAAGATGAGAACCCGCAACACTGACATGAGAACCCGCCCATAGGCATGGGAATCCATGTCAAAAGAAATAAGACAAATGAAGAGAACAAGAGAAAACAATAGAATAAGAAAATGGTAGAAAAAGGAAACAAAAGAAAAGGAATGAAAACATAAAACAGTAGAAAAAGGCAATGCTGAGAATTGATTATTCAACAGCTTCAAATAAGTTTACTGTTTGCTTTTAGAGCTTCTTAAACATAGTGCTTTGTCTTGTGCAGCCACCCTCAGTTATCTGGTACCCTTCAAGTGCTTGATTGCAGAGAGTTGGGAAGGTTCATTGAGAACCTGGAGGTTGGTTGGTTTTGAGTTTTTCATTCCCAATCTTCTGCTGAAAACCAGAGTTCTTAGCTTGTGGGTGTTGTTTACATACAACAGCTTTGTTCTTTGAACTTTAAACAAACTTGAGCTTCTTTTTTCCAGGTTTTTCCCACATAATCTTGGATCGGATAGTTCTGTTCCATTGCTACTAAACTACTATCATTTTTATCCTTTACTTCTTGATTCCTCATTACCAGGTTCTTGACCTTGATCTTGGTTACATTTAAATATTTTTGTAAAACTCAGGAGGGAAGCCTAAAAAGCACCTTTCCCCTCCACAGAACTGCCATGGCCTAGCACCATTTGGAGTCTTACATTTGGTCCCCTGGGCTGGGATCAAACCAGCAACCTTGGGATTTATGGTCCAAATTGAAGAATCAACTCTGAAATCCAATCCAATCCTTTTCTTTTTTTTCTTTTTTCTGTCATCATCCAGATCTGATCCGTGGAGGCAACTTGTTCCAGAAGTAAGTCCTCCCAATTGTGCACCATCTGGGCAGGATTCTTGTTATTTTTGTGAAACTCTACCCTTGCCACGCTTGTGAGCCACCTTGGAACTCTGCTTTTTGGATCCCCTTAGGAACTCTGTCTTCAAAATGGAATCTGTTACCTCCACCACAGTTGGGCCAAGATGTTCAAGATCAAACCCCAGAACAAGAACCTAGGCTTCAATGGAGCAAACGTGGAACAATTTTTGGACTCCTATGAAATGGCTGCGGAAGTGGATGGTGCAAGTGAACATGATATGGCCTATCAGTTACAATTTTTTATCTCCTCTGATGAAGTCATGGAAGTGATCAAATTTTTTTATTGATTTGAAACTCATACCTTGAGGCTCTTGAAGGAGGCTATGTTGGCTTATTGGGGAAAAATCAATGTGGCTAGGTTTAACTTACAGGACTTGGATGCTCTGGTTTCTCAATGGATTTCCAATGGTGGTTTCTCTTCAGCTTCTGATTATCAGTCTTTCAGAAAGTCTTGGGATCTTATTCAGTCCTATCTTCTCATTAACAATCACATTGACACTGTGGACAAAATTTGAGTTTGATTTTTCTAATATTTTTCATCAGGAGTGCAGGACAGGATTAGGGATGAATTGGTCAACTCTGGATCTATGATCACTACTAGGGATAATCAATTCAAAATCCCTGTCTTTCTGGTCCTTAGGAATGTGGTAGACAAATTCATGAAAGGTCAAACTGCTTTAAATTTTTAAAAGCCCAGGATCACTGAACTAATCTATGCTCCTTCTTTCCAAGAATCCAACAAAATCACCAGCTGATTCAAATGCGGGCATAGAGAACAAGAAAGATGAAAAAGATACCAACAGCCAGGTCTATGATCAGAGTCAGGACAGAATGAGCGGCAGAAGAGAAGATGAGGCTAGAAGAGATAAGTAGATAGCTGAAATGGAAAGGATTCAGTGTTGTTAGGCGTGATAAATCATACGGATAGGTCTCTTACCAGACAAGAGCACATGGACCATACTCGAGTATTTGAGATGGTAGATTGAGGATTGAAGAAAGATTTCGTTTGTAGAGAAAAAGGAAAATAAAAGTAAAAAAGAAAGATAGAATAAAGAAAGAGTAGATAAAATGAAGAAAGAGATTGATTTGGGTAGTTTTTGTGGGAGGTTATTTGGAGAGAGAGGAGAGTTTGTCAAGAAGGAAGAGACAAATTGTGGAAGAAAAAGAACAGAAGAGAAAGAGAAAGATATAGAACCAAGTCTCGAGAGTCAGTCTCCTATTGGGAGGGAACATCCCTCAGAATAGAGTGCTTGCACTCATTTCCAGGGCGCGCGGTAGTCAGAAAGTAGAGGGTAACATATGAGGAGGCAATTCTCAACAAATCCTCCTTCAAAGACCGCCATTCCAGAGCTAGTAGGGTTTTTGAGGAACTTCATTTGGACACCGTTGGACCATTACCTTCAACTCAGTCGGGTTTCTGATATTTCCTAACAATTGTGGATTGTCATTCAAGGTTTTGCGCCGCTCTTCCGGTAAAAGGGAAAGATGAAATCGCTGAAGTCCTCATCACGTGCATCAAAGTTGAAGCCAAGCGTTTTGGCTGCTATCCTATCACTCTTCATTCCAACCAAGGTACTGAATTCATCAACTGGAAGATCTCTGATTTCTGTAAATCCAACTACATCAAACATTGAGTATCTGACCCTTATACTCCACAGCAGAATGGCCTGACAAAAAGGTTTAATTGCACTGTTCTTGAGTCTCTCAGAACTATCATTCTGGACTCCAGTTTCTCCTCCTTGCTGTGGCCCAAACTAATTTCTGTGTCAACCCTGACCCTTAATCAGATACCTACTTCCAAGAACAAGAAATGGCCTTACGAAATGTCTAAAGGTCACTCTATTCCTCTTTCTTTTTTTCATCCCATAGGTAATCCAGTTGCTTTTCTTTGTCAACCAAAAATCTCTAACAGCAAGCTAGATCTTCCTGGCAAGAAATGTAGACTCTTAGAGTAAAATCCAGAGCTTCTGTTGTTTTGGATCTTAGCGGATAATGGCAAGATTGTGGAAAACAAAAATGTGTTGTTCCTAGAATTCTGCCCCCCTTCTCCTGTCAATTCCTTCACTTCTGACAAATTTTATCCATCCGCAAGAACTTTCCTTCCTGAATCTAACTTTGGAATCAAACCAAACCTTGACTCTTCCCACAAAATTACCCCCAAGTCTCTTGACTCCTCTTCAGAAGAACCCAAAGCCCTCTTGCCTACCAAGTCAGTTTTCAATACGGCTCCAATCATCAGCTGTGACAGAGTCCTTAGAGATTGAACTCCCAACATCCGGCCTGTCAAATTCAGCCATGACTCCTGTGCTGATCCCAACTCCATTGTCCTTGCAAAGCGCACCAAACTCTTAGATATAGAGGACCATCAAGCGTGGGATGATTACCATGAAACTCCTGAGAAAGCCCTCAAAACCACTTGGGCTATCAGGGACAAACCCGCTACCTCCTCTGCTCCAGCCAAGACAAAGGCCAGGCTGTGCATTAAAGGATTCCTTCAGGAACCCAGCGTTGACATTCACAAGACTTTTGAACCTACTGGGAAGTTTCCATCACTTCTTCTTCTGGTTATATTAGCTGTTGAAAAATTTCTACCAGTCAGGCAATTGAATGTTAAAAGTGCTTTTCTATATCCCCCTCTTAAGGAGGACACACATATTCAAACTCCTTCTGAATCTCATCAATCTTCTCCTTATCTCAAACTAAAGAAGTTGCTCTACAGCCCTTGGCAAGCTCCCCTCAACTGGCATGAAACGCTTATGTCTTGGCTTTTGTCCCTAGGATACCAAAAATCAGATTCAGACGCCTGCTTCTTCTATAACAAAATCACTCCCTCATACCTGCACTTCCATGTTGACAACCTAGTAGTTGCAGGTGATGTCAATGCCTTTCAAGTAGCCTTGTTGGAACGTTTCCCAGAATCCGCCGCTTACAAACCTGACACTCTCCTGGGAATGGAAATCAAGATTGATAAGTCGAGATGCTTCCTAAATCAGTCAAAAATCATCAAGAAAGGCTTGGAAATGCTGCACTTGGAAAACTGCCAATAGGTGCTTACTCCCCTGACTCTTAATGTTTCTCTGACTCCTGCTGACAATGAGGATGCTTGAGCTTTTGCTAAACTAAATATCAATTTTCAAAGTTTTGGCCGCAGGAGAGAAAATTCAATGAGCATGTGGTAGATGTTTTCAACCAATTTGTCCAGGGAGTTGAAGCCAGATTCATGAATAGGGCTGTCAACTGGCTGTCCTTCAATCCAAGCCATTCCTTCATGTGAGCCAAGAAAAGTGGCAAAATACTTGATGATTGATTTATCACAGCTTGCCTCATCTTCAGTACCTGGTGGTTGGATAAATGCTGGTGGTTGGGTGAGTTCTCTTGAGACCAGGAGGATTGATTGGAACCATAATTGTTCCCATCTAACCTTTGAAAACTCTGGAAGGTGAGTAAGGTGGATCCAGAGATTGTGCAGCTTAGACCCTATGGTTGTGGCTGGTGGGGGTGGTGACCCGGGTAGAAGAGGCAGAGAAAATAAATCTGGCATGTAATATGGCTCAGATGTGCAAGGTGGGAAGGGATTTGCGTCTGTAGGAATGAGGAGAGGTTGGCTACTGTGAGGGCAAAAGATCCCAGTGGAATCAAGCTTACCACTTGTAGCCAATTGACTGATCCATTCCTTAATAGCAGCACTGATGGTGTTGAAACGGATTGTGTGAGATAGAAATTGAGGGTAAGATCCCCATTCTTTGTGGTCTTTTGAATTTAATCCAAAGAGGTGCACTGCTGCCTCAACAGCACTCTTGTAGCACTTTGAGTTGATGATGCCATTTGAAAAGGGTTGAATGGCTTCTTGGAGTTCAGCCGGGTATTTTTTGAACAGTGTAGTTAAATCCATGGAGGGAGCTACAGTGCTTGGCAATCAGGGAAGGTATTTGGATGGATGTGATGGAAGTGACTTACCAGGGTCATTTGCAGGATCAGCGGCAGAGGGGGGGGGGTAGCCCCCTTGGTGGGTTGGGAGTCTGTTACCATTGGTGTAGCATTGGGTTCAAGGGGAGTGGTGATGGAGGCCTGCTCTGCTGGGACTTCAGTGGTAAAGAGTGGATTTTGGGATTCTTTGGAGGGCACTTCATTTGGAGCAGCTTGTGTGGGCGGAGTAGCGGGGCCTGAGGTACTTTCCTCTTCATCACTTTCCATCAAGGGCGAAAATTTATGCCTCTTCTTCTTGGGATTGGCAGAGGCAGTTGCAGCCTGTCTTTTGGCGAGAAGATTCCCTGACACAATCAGAACCTCCTCCTCAGGAGGGGGTCATCACCGTTTTCAACCACTGGTGAAGGACACAATGAGGATCAGCCAGGGATTACACTAGCATTCAAGTGTTTCAACTGACAGGCCATTGCATCTTGAAGACCCTTACAGGCCTTGACTGCCATGTCTCGCACTGATTGTGGCAGTGATTTGTCATCAGCCATTTTGAGGAGCTTTGCCATTTTCCGCTTGCTATTAGAAAGGAAGTTATACTTTGAGACAACCAAGGCTTCCTGTGTGCTCATCAAGCCACCGGTCTGGGCTGGGGGTGGGGGTGGGGGTGCAGCATGGCGGCTTGATGATGATTCTGTTCCAACAACTTCAACTCATGGTGGGGGTGGTGGAAGAGAGGCTAAGGGAGGTCTGTTCAGTAGTTGAGGCAAACATGACAAAGTGAAAAGAGGACTCATGGTCTGGAGTGATGATTGCTGGGCAATCAGCACTTGGTTGATCTCCACTGGGCTCAGTGGGCTGGGCAGACAGAATTGAGGGTGGGGGTTTGGTGTGTACTGGATCAGCAGTTGGTTGATCTCCAGTGGGCTCAGTGGGCTGGGCAGAGGGAATTGAGGGTGTGGGTTTGCTGTGTGCAGGTGATGTAGACATAGTGGAGAAGTCTTGTGGTGATGGTATGGATGGATGGATGGTATGGATGGATGGATGGTATTGAAGGATGGATGGATTGATGGATTGATGGATCAAATGATGGAGGGATGGAGGGAGGGAGGGAGGGATTGATTTGTCAATTGGGTGCACTATCCACCCACACCTTATACAATACCTTGTATGCATTTATGCATTGAGGGGTGACTCACCCTCAATGGTTGCCATCCATTACCTTAGCCTCATGGTTTCTGTTCATTACCATAGGCTGAGCTTGCCCCAATGGTTGCTAACCATTAGCTTGCCCCAATGGTTGTCAACCATTAGCTTTCACCAATGGTTGCTGACCATTAGCTTTCCCCAGTGGTTTCTGACCATTAGCTTGCTCCAATGGTCATCAATCATTAGTGTGCAACCCAATAGTTTCCAACCATTAGCTTGCTCCAATGGTCATCAATCATTAGCCTGTAACCCAATGGTTTCCAACCATTACCTTGCCCCAATGATCATCAACCCTTAGTGTGTAACCCAATGGTTGCTGACCATTAGCTTTCCCCAATGGTTGCCAACATGGTCACTGAAAATTAGCTTGCGCAAATGGTTGCTAACCATTAGATTTCCCCAATGGTTGCCAACCATTAGCTTGCCCCAATGGTTTCCAACCATTAGCTTTCACCAATGGTCACCAACCATTAGCTTGCTCCAATGTTCATAAATCATTAGCATGCAACCCAATGGTTTCTGACCATTAGCTTGCCCCAATGGTCACCAACATGGTCACTGACCATTAGCTTGCGCCAATGGTTGCCAACCATTAGCTTGCCCCAATGGTAGCCAACCATTAGCTTGCCCCAATGGTTGCCAACCATTAGCTTGCCCCAATGGTTGCCAACCATTAGCTTGCCCCAATGGTTGCCAACCATTAGCTTGCCCCAATGGTTGCCAACCATTAGCTTTCCCCAATGGTTGCCGACCATTAGCTTTCTCCAATGGTCATCAATCATTAGCGTGCAACCCAATGGTCGCCAACCATTAGCTTGCTACAATGGTCATCAATCATTAGCGTGCAACCCAATGGTTTCTGACCATAAGCTTGCCCCAATGGTCGCCAACCATTAGCTTGCCCCAATGATTTCCAACCATTAGCTTGCCCCAATGGTTGCCAACCATTAGCTTGCACCAATGGTTGCCAACCATTAGCTTTCCCCAATGGTCGCCAACCATTAGCTTTCCCCAATTCTTGTCAACCATTAGCTTTCCCCCATGGTTGCCAACCATTAGCTTGAACCAATGGTCCCCTACCATGAGCTTTCTCCAATTCTTGTAAACCATTAGCTTTCCCCAATGGTTGCCAACCATGGGAAAGCTTGAAGGTTTTCTTTCACCAAGATGCCTGAACCCTACTGTTTCTGTTTGCAATTCTGTGAAAGCAGCTTGAGAACACAACATGCATAATATCAATGTCAACCCCCCCAGGAGGTGTGTCAAAATGAAGCTTCAAAAGAGGTGTCTCTTGATTTATTCCCACACCCTTGCACAAGCCAAAAAAATTGCAGTTGAGCCCTTGTAGGCACAGATTGAACAACCTCATTATATCCTATGCACCATGATCCTTTCAGGAGTTGTAAGATGGCCTCCCAGCATACAACTCCATTTTGGGTTCCTTCACAAGGGTGTGGGCATATTAAGCCAGTTTGGATCTACAGCTTATTTTATTCCCACACCCTTGTGTAGCACTCAAATGCCAAGCTGGGCCTTGGCCACCCACTTGCACAAACTCATTATTTCCTATAAGAATGAGCCTTTCAGGAGTTGTACACTGGCCGCCCAGCATACAACTCCATGTTATGTTCCTTCACAAGGCTGTGGGCATATCAAGCCAGTTTTGATCCACGTCTTATTTTATGCCCACACCCTTGTGTAGAACTCAAAAGCCAAGCTGGACCTTGGCCATGGGATTGCAAAACCTCATTATGTCCTATGCACCATGTTCCTTTCAGGACTTGTAGGCTTTCCGCCCAGCGTACAACTCCATTTTGGGTTCCTTCACAACGGTGTGGGCATATCAAGCCAGTTCTGATCCACAGCTTATTGTATGCCCACACCCTTGTGTAGCACTCAAAAGCCAAGCTGGACCTTGGCCACGGGATTGCACAACCTCATTATGTCCTATGCACCATGGTCCTTTCAGGAGTTGTACGCTTTCCGCCCAGCGTACAACTCCATTTTGGGTTTCTTCACGAGGGTTTGTGCATATCAAGCCAGTTTTGATCCACATCTTATTTTATGCCCACACCCTTGTGTAGCACTCAAAAGCCAAGCTGGACCTTGGCCACGGGATTGCACAACCTCATTATGTCCTATGCACCATGGTCCTTTCAGGAGTTGTACGCTTTCTGCCCAGCGTACAACTCCATTTTGGGTTTCTTCACAAGGGTGTGTGCATATCAAGCCAGTTTTGATCCACAGCTTATTGTATACCCACACCCTGGTGTAGCACTCAAAAGCCAAGCTGGACCTTGGCCACGGCATTGCACAACCTCATTATGTCCTATGCTCCATGGTCCTTTCAGGAGTTGTACACTTGCTGCCCAGCGTACAACTCCATTTTGGGTTCCTTCACCAGCATCCTTTTCCATTCATCCCATGTAGATCTGTCAAAAATGGAGCTGTAAGCTTGCCACCCAGCACAAAAGTCAATTTCAGACCCTCTCAAATCAATCTTTGCCAGACCATTTACCACTATTGACACAAGTGAGACGTCAACCCTCCCACCCTTATGCATACTTCCACAATGAGAATTTGCATAACCCTCAATGTAATGATGTCATATGCCACTCATTTCAAGAACTGTATATATTTTGTTAAACAATGGTGTACATCATCTGCATGAGACTATGCCATGCTTTGACACAAATTCCTACCACAGAGCCACCTCCTGGTCAGCTCAAAGATATAAGTACTCACCTTCACATGCTTTTTTCCCCCCTCACAATCATTTCTCTTCTCACAATCTCCCACATATTCCATCCATCCGTCTATTAAATCCCTTACTCATCACATTACTTCATCAAAGCTTAGCCATGGCTTCCTTCACTGCTAAATGTCTTGGCCTCCTCAAAACCACCCTCACCTTGATTCCTGAAATTGTTCTTCCCTATCTCATTTCCAAACCATCAACTCATTGGGTCTCCCTTCTTTTCCAAGATGGCAGACTTGTTGTCAGAATCCCAACCCTAGATCAACCTGTGGGCTCCTTACCACTTCCCCTGTCACGTCTCCTTCTCCCTTATATCCCCAATCAAACATCATTTGTCCCTGCTTGGAAATGCCCTTTGGAATTTCCCAACCAGACAGCTTCACAGCTCTTTGTTGAGGCCTTTCTGCATGTCTCCTCCCAGCCTGTTGTCACATTCAATTTGGCATTATTGATATTTTGCAGCAAAAGTGATCTCATGGCCATCACCACCTCCATTGTTTCCTCATTCATTACCCTTGAACGCCCTCCACAATACAATCCCGCAAAACAACACTCCATTTCCCTTTCCAACCTTGCCACAGAAACTGTAGACCTCCCGTCTGCTATCAAAGAGCTACATTACAACCCCGCTCTACTCGAGGTGCCCAGTGGGTGTGATCTGGAACCTGTTTCTCCTCCTGCCAATTCAATCAAAACCCCATTGCTACCACATCAGTCTCAAGGACTTGCTTTCCTCCTTGATAGGGAATGACCACGTGCTGCATCCGCCTTGGCTTTTTGGAAGAAGACCTCAATTGATAGTGGTGCACTATGGGAGAACAAGATCACTGGTGAGAGCATATCTCTTGCAAGGGGTGAGGACATTCCAGAATCCACACTTGGATCTATCCTGGTAAATGACATGGGTCTTGGTAAAACAATACAATCAATTTCACTTATTGCAACCACTTTGCTGCAAGCCTGGACCTATGGCCTTCCCCTGGATCCCCCCCCCCTGAAAAACCTCCACATCAAGCCACACTGGTGATAACCCCCCCATGCCTCCTGAAGAATTGGAAAAGAGAGATTATGAAGCATACGCAGTCAAAGGCAATCAATATTCTCACCTACCATGGAAAATGGCGGCATCAGACCATGGATTGTCAACTGGAACATGCAGATGTGATTCTAACATCATATCACCTGGTGTCATTGGAATACAACAAAATGCAAGCCAACTGCAACACCCCAAGCTCCATTATCTTCTCCAGAAAATGTTTCAGGATTATTTTGGATGAGGCACAGTAAATCCAACCTTCATTTTGCCATCTTTCCTACCCATGTATTTTTTTTTTTGGACCAAACTGACTGCAATTCACTTGCATGACAGCACTATCCAAAATACCAAGTCCAAGCTTTCGCAAGCGGTCACCCAGGTTGCCACCAATTGTAGAGTTTGTCTCACAGGAGCGCCTGGGCAAAACTGCCTTCAAGATATCCTCTCTCTCCTTAGCTTCCTGGGTATCAGTCTAGAAAATGAGTACAGTGACTGGGCAACTACCCTTTTTCTCCACCTAAAAGCAGGGGACTTTGCCCCAATACAAATGGTCCTCCAACACACCACCCTTTGAAGGACAAAGGTTGATGAGCTGTCAAATCTCCCCAGTATTACTCACAACTACATCAAGACACCACTCTCACCTGCAGCGGAAGACTTCTACTTCTGACTCCAGGACCAATTCATTTCTAAGATCAGGAATGAGCTGCCTGCTGATGGATCCAAGCCGATGAGGTTGTCAATACTCAAAGATCTTGGCCAGCTCATAGGAGCATGTAATCATCCCATTTTGGCAGATCCCAATGTCATCATGGACCAAAATGGACGATTCATCCTTCCAGAAGAATTGGGTCCCAAGGATCACAGCACGGGAGCTGAAACAATTGTCCACCACATTGATATTGACACCTTCCTTGAGAGCTCCAAAATCAAACAGCTTGTAGGGATGATTCAGCCAGGATCAGTGGTGGGAGCTGGAGCAAGCAAAGTTGTGGTCTCCTTGTGTTGGACACGTTATCTTGATCTGTAAGCTGGCGGTCTTTTTCTCCTTTTTCCAATGAGACCCCACTCAAAAGTCCATTTTCTCCCCTCATGTGCAGGATTGGAATGAGGCTAGATGAATATGGAATATCCTCCTTTTGTCTGGATGGAGGGTTAATGGCAAAACAGCAAGAATCAATTCTTGAGCAGTTTTCAGCAAGTAGCACAACTTATGTGCTTCTTGCCTCCATTCAGGTGGCTGGTGTTGGAATCAAAATCACATCAGCCAATGTTGTATTCATCATGTTAAGCACCCAATACTTTCTAGAATTTTGCCATTTACTTAGTCTAAATTCATTTGATCTACATAGGAACCCCGTTGGAACCCCACAACCCAGGCACAGGCAGTTGATTGGCTGCATCAAATGGGTCAAACAAGGCCAGTGCAGGTTTATTACCTCTTGCACCCAATACCATTGAGGAGAATATTCAAAAGGTAATGTCCTCATACTCCACTCATGATATGCACCTCACTGAATTTTCCATCTCTCCTTCAGATTCACAAACGCAAGGAGAAACTTTCCCAGTAAGTCTTTTTTTCCTGGAAATATATCCACCAACCTTACAGTTGGCTGATTCAGGAAATTGTGCTCATATCATATTCAGGTCAACTATTCTCACCACCAGGGATTGGGGGGAAGTGTTCCAATCCCTGCAGGATGACACCTAAATCCCCTCTCCCTTAGCTTCTCATCTCCTGCTTCCCAATCTCACTCATATGGTTGTTGTCTTCCGTCCTCACTATTGTGTACATTACTCTTGCATCACAATTCTTGAGAAGTACAATTTTTCCACTATGTCATGAGTAACTTTTCTCACAATTCACATCACGCTTGTTGTGTCACTGCGTGTCACCAATACTCCCATATGTGTAGATAAGATGTTACACTGTGTGAAATTGTGTGGTACATTCTTGTCCTTGATGTGACACTGGCAGGAGAATAAATGGTTGGCAACCATTAAGAAGAACATTGGTCACCATCCATGAGGCATTCTCATGGTCGCAGTTGCTCATCAGAAGCAATTTTCATCATCCATAAAGAACTTCAATGGTTGGCGACCATTAACAAGCACATTGGTAACTGTCCATGAGGCATTCTAATGGTAATAGTTGCTCATGAGAATCAATTGTCATCATCCATAAAGAACTTCAATTGTTGGCGACCATTAAGAAGAACATTGGTCACCATCCATGAGGCATTCTAATGGTCGCAGTTTCTCATGAGAATCAATTGTCATCATCCATAAAGAAATGCAATGGTCGGCAACCATTAAGAAGAACATTGGTCACTGTGTGAAGCCCCTCATTTTACCAACTCAGGTTTCACATAAACAGTGACAACCAAAATACATGTCTCCCTTGTGCCCAGTGTATTTAGTCCCTTTCTCACCTCAACCCCACCTAGCTCTGCAGAGACCCTCTGACTTTTCCCCTCTTGGAGCTAGGTAAGTTTTCCCCGGGAGACCACGTCCTTTCCATTCGACACAGAGACCCTCTGACTGTTCCCCTCTTGGAGCTAGCTTCTTTCTGTTTTTGCAATACAACACATCCTTTGGTTCTAGAAAGGTCTCCCAGGGCAATTCACGTGCCCTGTTCTAGTTATCCCCCTCTGATCCGCTTGACCAGTGAGGCTTCGGACGCGGCCCTTACACTTTTTTTTTCTGGAACCAACCACCTCCTGATTGATGTCCAATCAGGCTCCTTTTCCAGACCCCGAGGCGATCATCTGAGCTGCAAACGCTACCCCCCGCCGCAAAGCCAAACTCAAAGCAAACCTTGCATCTTCCAACAACAACTCTAACCTTACGGAGGATCTACACTCTGAGCCTCCTGCCACGGCCGCCAATCTCACTTCTACAGCTTCAACCTCAGCTATGGCAGAGAGAACCGTCACCGATCCCATACCCCTCTCCCTTCAAGAATACCTCAAAGGGGTCATTCAGCTCCAACACCGGAGTATTGACCAGGCCAACATTGATTGATTGGAGATGCTGGACCACTACAAGACGGACACTGAGAGGATTGCTCGACTGGAAGAAGCTCTCCTCCATCTGTCATTCAAGCGCGAAAAGCCTGAGGCCCCCACTGACCCAACAACGGGCCGCATTGACCTGCAACGGTTCCGCTCTTCAGACGGACCCACCTTCTCTGGCCCCTTCCAGACGGTCGAGCCACTGATCAACTGGCTGCAGGCGGTGCAGCTCTTCTTTGTGACAAAGGGTATCAGCCACAATGACGACAAACTACAGGTGGTGGGGAGCCTAATCCGAGAGACCAACACCCTGAGCTTCTACGCGGCTGGCATCAAAGGCTTCATTGGCCACCCATGGCAGGAATTCAAGGATGCCATGATTGGGTTTGCCCTGCCACCCCTATGGCGCACCTCCCTCCGAGCCGACTTCCGCAACATGAAGATGTCCGGGCATGAATTGTACCAAGACTATAGCACCCGAGCAAGGACACTCCAGTCCATGCTGAACTTTGACCAAGACTCTATCTCCGACTTTGATCTTGCGGAATCGATGAGCTTCGGAATGCCCGCTGACCTTCAAACAGAGGTCAACAAACATCAGCTGTTACTGGCCAGGCCATTCCACTTTGCAGAATTTGATAGCTGTGCCGGGCTCTTCTGGGAAGGCATCTCTCGTCGCTCCACAGGAAAGACGAGAGCTACTACCAATGTGGGACCCACAAACCAACCACCGACCAAACCAAGGGGTCAAGAGGAAACTATATGGCGCGTGAGGTCATACCTGGACTCCCAGGGGCTCTGCCATTTCTGTAAGAGACAGTGTGGAAGCGCCCCAGGAGCCTGCCCAGGGCCCTTTGACAGCTCCTTTGTCACTATCCCCAAGTCCTTCAAGACACCCCCCAAGCCGGCGGACTACAAGCGCCCAATGGCTCGACGAGCACTGGTCCCCGCGGTGGGCAGACCAACAACTGCCCAAGCAGGCAGTCCCCCTCATCGTGCTGCCACCGTGGCAATGGTCACCAGCCAACCGTCCTTCCTGGAATTAGACCCCGTCTCGGCAATGGCAATCACCAAGCTGGAGGAAGAACTACGCCTGGCCCAAGATGAAGGGTGCGTCCCCATGATAAAAAGCCACCGCATTGTGGTCAAAGTTCTAGTGAATGACCATTACCTCTTCGGGATGATTGACACAGGATCGGACATTGACCTGATCTTGGAGACAGCGGCGGACAGAACGGGCCTTGCGAAACAGCACCTCCAAAGACCAATAGCGGTCAATCTGGCATTGAGAGGCGGGACACCATGGCCAATAATCCTCAAGGACTTCTGAATGGCAAGACTACACGACCCATCTGGGGGACTAGTGTTCCCAAATGTCCATCTCAAGGTGGGCCACATTGAAGGGACCTATGAAATGATCCTGGGTGCCCCCTTCCTCTCCCAATTTCTTCTATTGGTATCCATTGCCAAATTGGCGGTCCTGTGTACACGTTCTGGCTGTAAAATGGTTGATTACCGCCACTCAACAAGAGCTATGACGCAATGTAACCCCCCCTCCACTTTGTCCCTGAGCACGGCAATGGCCACCGTAGAACAACCCGCCAGCTGCGAGGAGAGGATTCTGAGAGAATTCTCTGACCTGTTTCCAGCAGATATCCTGGCCTTGACCGACACGCTGGAGGGTGATTTGAGTGTTGTAGATGGCACCTTCCCAGAGAAGATGCAACCCAAGGGTTCCCAAACACGCCACAAGATTGTACTGACAGACCAGAACGCGACCTTTAATGAGAAACAGTATCCTTACCCCCAGAAACACCTGGTGGCCTGGCAGACCTTGTTGGACCAACACCTAAAAGCCGGGAGGATACGCCAATCCAACAGCCAATACGCGTTGCCAAGCCTGATAATCCCAAAGAAGGACACATCAGCGCTCCCCCGCTGGGTCTGCGACTACCGCAAGCTGAACAGCCTGACGGTGAGAGACCGGTCACCACTACCAAACCTGGACAAACTAGTCCGACTGGTTGTGACCGGCAAGGTGTCCTCCATCCTTGACCAGACTAACGCCTTCTTCCAGACGCGGATGCGAGAGGCAGACATCCCGCTAACGGCGGTAAAAACCCCTTGGGGCCTCATGGAATGGGTAGTAATGCCCATGGGCCTCACTAACGCCCCAGCCACTCACCAAGCAAGACTAGAAGAAGCCCTGGGTGAAACAATAGGGGACTTCTGCGTGGTCTATCTGGACAACATTGTTGTCTTCTCCAGCTCGGCCAAAGAACACGAGCAGCATCTGCGCCAGGTCCTGGAACGGCTGAGGCCAGCCAACTTGTACTGCAGCCCAAAAAAGACGCAGCTCTTTTGAGAGCGGATCAAGTTCCTGGGCCACTTCATCTCCAGGGATGGGATCGCGGCGGATGACTCTAAGGTTGCCGATGTACTGAACTGGCCATCCCCAAACTCACCCAGAGGGGTGAAGAAGTTCCTGGGCACGGTCCAGTGGATGAAGAAATTTGTGTGGGGCCTCCAAAGGTATGTCAGTAAGCTGACCCCACTCACAAGCACCAAGCTTGACCCAAAGAAATTCAGATGGGGCGAGGCTGAGGAGAAAGCGTTTGACAATATAAAGCGGATCATGACAAGCCTGCCGTGCCTGAGAAATGTTGATCATGAATCCAAGGACCCCCTGTGGCTATTCACAGACGCCAGCGGGTCAGGGTTGGGAGCAGCCCTCTTCCAGGGGAAGGACTGGAAGACGGCACCCCCCATTGCTTACAACTCCCACCTCATGACCCCGGCGGAGCGCAACTACCCGGTGCACAAACAGGAGCTGCTTGCCGTGATCCACGCCCTGCAGAAGTGGCGGATGCTGCTGCTTGGCATGAAGATCAACGTGATGACGGACCACCACTCCCTCACCTACCTACTCAAACAGTGGAATCTGAGTAGGCGCCAAGCGCGATGGACCAAAATCCTGGCCGACTTTGATCTCAACTTCAACTACGTCAAGGGTGACAACAACTCTGTGGCGGACACCCTCTCTCAGAAGCACGGGCCCAACGACGTGATCAAGGTCCTCCCTGCGGATGTGGCAAAGGTGGCATCCCTGACAGAGATAGGGATCAACCTCGACACAAAGCTGAAAGCTGAGATCCGCGAATTGTCCAAATCGGACCCCTTCTGTATGGCGATCCGTAAGATCCTATCCCTGAGGAGCGACTGCTGGGAGGAGGACGGCCTCCTATTTTTAGAAGGCTGGGTAGTGATCCCACTGGAACACACTATACGTCAATTGCTCATCCGACAGGCACACAACCGTCTGGGACACCTGGGGTATCTGAAGACAGTCTTGGAAGTACGCCGCGATTTCTTCTGGCCAAAGCTGGCGGCAGACGTGAAAGCGTTCGTCCGAACCTGCAACATCTGTCAACGGACCAAGGCCCCAACTACGGCACCATTAGGCAAGATGCTCACCTCAGACATTCCCCGCCTCCCACTGGTGGACCTAGCTATTGATTTTGTAGGCCCCCTACCGGTGTCTACTCATTACAACATGATCCTAACCTGCACGTGCAGGCTATCGGGATTCACGCGGGGCATACCGGTTGTACAGTCGGACACGGCCGAGAGGAGGGCGTCGAGGTTCTTCGCCAGCTGGATTTCCATATTTGGCCCCCCGCGCTCCATTTTAAGCAACCGGGACAAAGCCTGGACCTCAAAATTTTGGAGGTCCCTCATGTCCCGCCTGCACAATGACTTCCACATGTCTTTGGCCTTCCATCCACAGGCCGAGGGGAGGAGCGAACGGACAAACAAGACCATTGGCCAAATTCTGCACTCATTCACCTCGAAACGCCAGGGGAAATGGCTGGAGGCTCTGCCAGCGGTAGAGTTTGCCATCAACTCGGCGGTGAATGTAGCCACCGGGCTCAGCCCATTTGCACTAATCTTTGGAAGGGAGCCAGCCATCCTCCCAAAAGGCATGGCCAACCCCAGCGATCCACCCTCAGTCTCATCGTGGTTGAAATCCCGGGAGTCCTCCTGGGCCGCCGCACACAATACGCTGTGGACCAGCCAGATACAACAGGCAGTCCAACACAACAAACACACCCAAACCGCCCCCCCCCCTCAAGCCGGACAATTTGGTCCTCCTCGACTCGGGCGACTGGCAAGGCCAACACCAGGGTGGGGTTGACAAACTAAAGGAGCGCTTTGAGGGCCCGTACGGCATCCAGAGAATTTTCAACCACGGACAAAATGTGCAGTTGAACCTACGGCCAAACGACCGTCAAAACCCGGTCTTCCATATCTCCAAGATTAAGCCATTCCATGAGCGCAATCCGGAAAACTGTGGAGGACCTGAAGTAAGTTCCTCCGATTGTACTGCACCCCCGGAGCGCACTGCATTGTAGAATTTACCTTGGCCACACTGTGAGCACCGCCCCAATTGCTCAACAGGTTCCGCGTAACCCAATTGCCGACAACCATGGACACCCTTGTCAAAGCCGCCCATGCCCTTCAACGGCCACCCCGACCATGCACTAATCTTATGATGCGACACACCCCCCCAACCTCCATGGAGACTCCTCTGGCCTATAGGGGGGGAGATTGTGAATCCCCTCATTGTACCAACTCAGGTTTCACATAAACAGTGACAACCAAAATACATGTCTCCCTTGTGCCCAGTGTATTTAGTCCCTTTCTCACCTCAACCCCACCTAGCTCTGCAGAGACCCTCTGACTGTTCCCCTCTTGGAGCTAGGTAAGTTTTCCCCGGGAGACCACGTCCTTTCCATTTGACACAGAGACCCTCTGACTGTTCCCCTCTTGGAGCTAGCTTCTTTCTGTTTTTGCAATACAACACATCCGTTGGTTCTAGAAAGGTCTCCCAGGGCAATTCACGTGCCCTGTTCTAGTTATCCCCCTCTGATCTGCTTGACCAGTGAGGCGTCGGACGCGGCCCTTACACACTGTCCATGAGGTATTCTAATGGTTGCATTCTGTCACAAGAAGCAATTGTCATCATCCATAAAGAGCTGCAATGGTCGGCGACCATGAAGAAGAACATTGGTCACCTTCCATGAGGCATTCTAATGGTTGCAGTCTGTCACAAGAAGCAATTTTCATCATCTATAAATGTGCTAAATCTTTTTTCAGCTAATGCAGAAAGTCATCAAGGCTTAAATATGCACAGTTCTATCCCCAGATAATGCAAGCCACATGCATCACACCAGCATGACACACAAATGACTATGGATCTGCATGTTGCATCATGTAGACATGGTCAGCAGCCATGTTTGTTTGGTGGGTTTCAGCAAGAAAAATGAAACAAGTCTTCTTGTCAATGGCTATAAATAACCCTCCCTTCCCTCAGGTTTTTTACATTTTCTTCATTCCCCAATATCCCTCAAGCCAGCTTCACACCTTTTTCCCATCTATTTATTAATCCAATCACAATGGCATCCACTGCTCCTACACAAGCAATCCCACCTTCAGGTTTGTTAACCCACTGTTTTGTATTTCATCAAATTGAAAGAAAAATCCCTACCAACCTTGGCATCCATTGACTAATGCCTTGGCATAATCAACAGAGTCCTCACCATCAACTCATGAAGATGAACAAATCTCAGCGCCTGCAGACAAGTCTGACCCCGCATCAGAAAACTGAGGAATAATTCTATCAGAATGTTGATACTATTCAAGAGATGGTCACTACCTGTGCTTGCCTCAGGATCCCCAGGTCAATCTGAGATACTGTGAACAGGTTAAACTCCAGCTTGAGTGATATCCAAAAAGGTTAGTTTTTTCCCCACTTTCATTCTTCACATTTGCAGATTTGGAGGTCTGATTGGTTTGTTTTCCCTTAGAATAAAATTTTAAAAGGTGTCTCCCCGGCAGAGAACAGCTGAGCATCACACCCAGCTCCTCATTGTCCCAACAGCCCCATTACAGCGACCTCCAAAATGTCCACGCTTGACTCATCCCCCTGTGGACATGACCCCACATCTACAAATCATGGGAAATCACAATCCATCCCCCTCCTCCCCTGATGCAGCATCAAATCATGAATCCATTGCACCCTCCCCTCAACCAGAAATCCAAATAACTCCTGAACCTTCCCTATTTGCCCAACCCACTGCAACCATGGAGGAACCCCAAGTCACTTCTGAGCAATCCCAGGTGGCCCCAGATCAACCTGAGACATCCAATCAAGCATTAGTGATTGAACCAGACCCAACCTCTCCCCAGCCCATTGTTTCTGGTATGTATGCTCCCCAAGATGAGGAGCCCACTTATGATTTTGATGATCAAGCAAGTAGAGGTTATTTTACCATCATTTACCACAAAAGAATACACAAGGAGCTTCATTCAATCACTCAATCTTTCAAGGGTAGGAAATCTCCAAAGAAACTCCAAATTGGATGGGATGCGGCGAAGCACTTTTTGGATTTCTGTCTCCAGGCCACCGCTACTATGGAACCACCAGAAATGGGGCACATCTCCCATTCAGCCAATTTTGAGTATGGTAACTGGGTTTTGCAGATCCGTGAGCAAGGTTATTTTTATTTGAACATCCCATCAACTTGCAAGATTTCTTTTTGCTAATTACCACTTTTTCATTTCACAGCAAAAGAGTTTCTATGCTTGGATGCACATGAGCCATGGTTGGCACCAGACATCATCAATTTTCCTGCCCTCAACCACCTGCAGAACAGCCATTTTTGTCCCACTGGTGCACCCCCCCTAGATCAGAAAACTGCTCATCTAGAATCCAACTGGTGTGCTTTCTTCATGCCTTGGACCATCCCACTGGGAAAGCAATCAACAAATGGGCCAAGACATTGGCTTTCTCAGTGAAAATAGTTGCCAATGAACTGTGTGCACAGCCTCCCCATCCTCTCACATCTCCAGTCTCCAATGTCAAGGCAAACCTACAAATGGTTATGTGGCTCCAAAGCATCAAGACATTTCCAAATTCCCTGTAGCCCTTCTCCATAGAGCATCACATGGTTCTAGACAGTGAGGCCAACACCAATCATTCAGAGGCTATGCCCACCAATCAGTCAGAGGCTATGCCCATTGAGCCAAGGGACTGTCTTCAAGAGCTACGCAGCATCATTATTGATATCATGATCAGCTTCACCTTACTTCAGGCTCATTCCCAGAAAGACCCAAAGGAGCCCTCCACCGGCAAGAAGAAAAAGCACAAGCGCAAATAACCTCCAGAATCCACTTTTGACCACTCTTCCCTCACTGTCTCAGAGTTTTCAAATGAACGATGTTGCACTGAATTGACTCAACTAGAATGCCGCCACAATTTTGGCCCTTTTTTCTTCTATGTTCTTGCTGGCATCCGGGGGATCTTCATTGCTTCAAGAGACAGAAGGACTGCTTCTTTATGTGATTGTCATGAACTCCTCTGTTTAATTAAAAAAATTCAGTCTCTCTCAGATGGAAGACCTTCAGCCAAGGAAACCATATGGGCTCACCTTCAAATCTACATTCGATCCATCATGCTCAGTATATCTGAGAACCCTCAAGATACTGGGAAATTGACATTACCCACCCGGCATGATCTAGCCAAGGCTATTTCTCATGACTACATGAACCACATGAACAAAAATTCCTGTTCCAACATGCCTTTCAGCCTAGAAACCCCTCCAATCTCTGAGTTACCAAGCTCAAATGGTTAATTTGAGTGCTTTCATTTCTTCTCTGAGTTTCTCTAGCTTTACAGTGTCATCTTGCAATTGATTTGAATATTTTTTTTCATAATTTTAGCTGTATTTTTCATCTGCCACATTTCTTAAAATTTTTATTTGCATGATTATTCATAATTCAAAGTTTCAAAAGAGTGATTTTCCCATAGTTTTCAATACTGCAAGCCCCAGTCACAAACATTTCCCGTGAGCAGTCAGATTGGATTCCTCAAGGTTGAATTTTGGATTCAGACTGTCTTAAGCCCTAACCCACCACTCAGAACTTTTAGATCAATTGAATATTCAAAATGCCACAGATTGTTTTCCCCCACCCACTACTCAACCACCTTGCTGAAGCACCCATCAAGAACTACTTAAATAGGACCTCTTTCTCCCCTCAAGCTATTTCCCCCCATCCCATCCCACCACACCCCTTGACTTCAACTCCCACTTCCACTCTTAATATCCACAAATGCCATCTCTTCCATCCATTTAAAGATCATCATCTTTTTGCCCAAGCATAACAAGTACTCTTCCCTGTGAATCGCTACCATCCAAATCAATATTTTCATGGCCAGGAACAAGACTGAAGCGTATAGTTTTTTCATTGTTATTATCCTTTATGTTGATTCACCAAGCTGACATTTTCCCAATCCCTTCCCAATTTTTCACTGTAATTCTCTTTTGGCAATTCTATGATTCGATATGCTATGGATATGTCCCCTGGTGAATATGAACTGCATACCACTCAATTATTAATTTTTTTACTTTCACCATTCACCAGGACAAAAGCATATTGCAATCATAATATTGCTGGAGGAAACCCAGCTCAGTACAAATTGAACAGGGATCTTCTCTTTACCCAAAAAATCACAGGTAGCAAGGACAAGTCACAGCAACCCAAAATTATGTGGAGCTACAGTTCCTATAAAAAATGCAAGATCTATCCCCAGATTGATCCTGAAAATCCCAGAAAGCCAACAAATGAAGAGTTTCAAGAGGCGCATGCCTTTGTTGAATCCAACTTTCAACTGTTTTATCATGGTCAAGTGCTCCTGATGGATAAGGAGAAGAATGATATTTGTTAAAATTATGGCCAGCAATTAACTTAGGAAAATGAGAATTTTTAAAGAAAAAGAAATGCGGGACACTGGGTGTCAATATTGGCTAATGGGGCTCTCACAATGGGGCAATATGTTGGATGAATTTGATTGGAATGATGAATGAATGGATGGAAAACAGCAGGTAGAAGAGCTTCTTAAGTACAAAAAATTGGCCTCTTGTGAGCCCATGATACAACAAGCCAAAAGGCAAATTTTTCGCCCCAAAAGAGCTCTACAGGCTCTACTGGCCTTGTTACTTGGTTGGGACTACATCAGCCTGCATGGCATCAGTTCCTGAACCCTTACAACCCGGCTATTCCAGTCCATTCCAGTGTTTCAACCGTTACGGGGCTGAACCAGCCCCGTGCTGTTCAATCCCCTTGGCTGGTTGTCCGTTAAAACCAGCCATGATGACCTCGTTAGGTTGTTTACGGGCTGATTGCCTCATGCAGCCAGCCCCTGGCCCCTCAAATGGGCCAGGTGGGACCCAGGGCACACCTGGGTCCGGTCTCAGACTCACATGGGGGGAGTGACCAGCGGACATGCTGTCCCCCCCCCCTCTTTCTCTCAAATCCCTGGTGGGGGCGGTCAAATCCCCTCACCAGGGGCCCTGGGGTCAATACCCCCAGGGCTTTGTCAAGAAAGTTGGCCTGGGAGGTGATCAGGTCCCCCCAGGCCCATCGCTCCTCCCCCTTGGTAAAGGGGGGGGGGGAGAGCGCCCCTGCTTGGTTGCTTCACACGCTTGATGGTGGAGGGGTGATGAATTCCCCCCACCTGCCGGTTGCTACACTTGCGGCCGGCGCCACCACCTCCTTGGGCAAGAGGGTGGTCAGGTCCCCCCTGCCCTGACCGACCGCACTGTCGCCGCCAGTCACTGGCTGGTTCAACCCAGCCAGCTTGCCCCCATCCCCCTTGCAACGGCAAGCAAGGGGAGGGGGCGCAACCGGGGCCGCAAGCCCCAGCTCTGTGGTTCTGGTCGCCGGGCGCGACCAGCCGGGCCTGCACGGCATCCCACTGCGCGGGATCCCTCGGCCGCGCAACAGCCCCACGCAGGCCGTCGGGTCCCACGTGGGCCGTACCTAGGAACACAGGCGGCCGCAATGCAGGCAGGGGCCCCAAGCAGGCCGCAACAAGGGCGGTGGCCCCTAGCAGGCCGTGACAGGGGCGGCGGCCCCAATGGGCCACCCCAAGCCCGAATCGTGAGAATTACATACTTTGGCGGGCCAGCCCGTCTGGCAAAGTATTTCCATAATAAATCTTGGGCCCTTTTATGCCCAAATAAGCCCATCTGGCTTGGGTGGCCCATCCACCCTGGCGGGCCCTCACGGGCCCGTGTCCCAAAAGACCATAAAAACGTGTTTTGGCGCCCAAATGCCCAAAAACAATAACACCTACATAGGCCCACGTGGCCCACGTGATGTCCAATGGGCCGTGGAGGCCCATTTTTGCATCCCATTTGGATTACACACTCCTATGCACATTACCTGAGTGCATCCGCATTTTAACAATATTATTGCCTATATCAAATTTATCCCAATCCAGGACCTATCACCTCAGGAGTATCATGATATTGACTTCTTGATTGGTTCCTGCACCAATGCAAGAAATTTGTAAACCCAGTGGGCTCACCATCTAGATCATGGGCAGGAAAAATGTGGGCAATTGGATGAAGAAAGGCCATGGTAACAGCTCAAATGATTGGCCAATATATCAAGGACCTGAACACTGCTACTGCCAAATGCCGGTATGATGAACTTCTGTCTTACTCTGAAAGGGCTTCTAGTATACTTGGAGGATTCTTCAGCAATATGGCACATGTTCCATTCAAGAAAAATCAAACCCTCATGCAAAAGTATCACATCCCATCTTTCTCAAACTTATCATTTGATGATCCTCTTCGGACCAGCTCCTGTTCACCTCACATCACCTTTACCTCTGATGGCTTCTGAAATTTGCCCCATATTGATGAAAATGATATATCCAACTTTGCCTTTGCTTTATTTTTACCACAGAAAAATGCATGGGGATCACTTGCTACTCCCTCCAAGGGCTACAATGTTCATGATGGGAATTTTGTTGTACCTGACTATGGGGTTGGGATCAATTTCTCTACTCAAAAAGGAATTGTTAAGTTACTCTGGCAAACAAAAAAGTATTGGCACTGTACACCTCCTCCTGTAGAAAATGTTTTGTATACCCGGCTTTCCATGTCTTTACAAATCAATGTTAGAACCCTAAACACTTGTAGAAGCATTCAGGATGGTACTATACGTTATACCAAAGCTAACAAAAATAAAGTACTCCATATTGCTGATCATCATTATTATTTGCATAGAAATTAAACTGTTTCTTTTGAATCTTTGATCTTGAACTTTGTTGGTCTTGGGAATAATGTATAATTAATGTATGAATAAAAATCCATCGCACTGCTTTGGCTGCTTTTCAAAGGAAGATCCTGGGGTAAAATCTGTTTTTTTATAACGTAATTCTGAAATTTGGCTAATTTTGATTTGCATCATACTTCATAATCAAAAGTTTTGAAAAAGAGTGATTTTCAAATATTTTTCAATACTGGAAGCCCCAGTTACAATAATTTTAGCTGAGCAGCAAGATTAGATTCCTCAAGGTCAACGTTTTGATTTGGACTTTCCAAAGCCCTAACCCACCACTCAGCACTTTTAGATTAATTGCATATTCAAAATGCCACAGATTGTTTGCCACCACCCACTACTTAACCACCTGGCTGAATCATCCATCAAGAACTACTTGAAAAGGTCCTCTTTCTCCCCTCAAGCGATTTCCCCCCATCCCATCCCACCCCTTTCAGCACTATGGCACATGCTCAATTTCAGAAAAACCAAACCCTCATGCAAAAGTATCACATCTCCTCTTTCTCCAACTTGTCATTTGATGATCCTCTTGGAACCAGCTGTGATAACATAAATGCAAATTGAATCCACATGTTGCTTGGCTAAAATGCAACAGTACCTGGCCAGAATTCACCAAATTGGATTGTGTTTGCAGCTTCCAGGGCACCAAAGTAGTTCCTCATCAAGTCTTTGACGGTACATTTGTGTGCCTTCATCATCATGGATCTCACAAGGTTCCAATACCATCTTCTTTTCTTGTAGCCAAATTCATTCAGACATTTGTTCAAAGAGGTAAACTACCAGCAAAGGCCGATTCATTGTTTTTGTGTTTTCCTTGGCCCACCATTGATCTGGATGCCTGTAATTTGAATCAATTTTTCATTCAGATCAAAGGTGGAACAAGGAAGACAAAAAGAATCTATCCTCCTGTGCTGGTAGTTTACTTCTGTGAACAAATGTTTGAATACATTGGGTTACAAGAAAAGCAGAAGGTTTTGGAACCTTGTGAGATCCATGATGATGAAGGAACAAGAAAGTACTTTCAAAGACTTGATGAGGGACTAGTTAGGTTCCCTGGAAGCTGCAAAGACAATCCAATTTGGTACATTCTGGCCAGGTACTGTTGCATTTTATTCAAGCAATATGTGGATGCAGTTTGCATGCATTTTATCAGAGCTGGTCCCAAGAGGATCATCAAATGATAAGTTGGAGAAAGAGGAGATGTGATACTTTTGCATGAGGGTTTGGTTTTTCTGAAATTGAAAATGTGCCAATCTCAATTTGAAGAATTCATGATGCAATGAATTGGTGTTTCCACACTCCCAGATGATTGAATAAATTCTCTATAAAAAAATTATGAAACATGAATATTTTAGTCATGAAATCTGTTGTTTTTGTGAAGCAAAAAAACTCTTTGCATGGGATATTTACTTGCTCAATGTGGTGTTTTAAAATTTCCTGATGTAAAGATATCAATTCCAATCATGGGTTTTTATCAATATCATTAATCTTCAAATGAAATACATGATTATCATCAAACTTCAAAACATCACTGGTCAAGTGTCATTGATACCAAACTTCCAAAAAATCAGTGACCAAACATTTTCCAATCTATGAACAGAAGAAACCCCACAGGTAAGCCACTACAAGAAATTACCAGCCCTGTGAGTAAAGATCTTGTTCAAAATTATGTTTCTTTTTTTTATTTGAACTGGGGTTCATTTATTTATATACCCTATGATTTTTCACATTCAAGCCATCAATTGAAGAGTTCTGTTTTTTTTGCTTTTTGGTTTTTTTGTGGTTTTTTTCCTGTTTTTTTTTTGGTTTTTCTTTTTTTTTTTTTGTTTTTGCTTCTTTCCATTTTTTTTTTTTGGTTTTTTTGGTTTCTTTCTGTTTTTTTCTTGTTTTTTTTGTTTATTTTTTTGGGTTTCCATTTTTTTATGGGTTTCCTTTTGTTTCCTTTTGTTTTTTTGTTGGTTTTTTTTCTGGATTTTTTTGGACTTCCTATTGTTTTTTGTTTTTGTTTTTTTGTTGTTTTTTTTTTCTGGATTTTTTTTTTGTTTCCTTTTCTTTTTTTTGTTTTTTTTTGTTTTTTTGTTTTTTTGTTGTTTTTTTTTAGTTTTTTTTGTTTTTTGTTTTTTTTTTCAGCTTTTTTTTCAGCTTTTTTTTTTTTTTTTTTTGTTCTTTCTTTGTTTTTTTTTGTTTTTTTTTGTTTTTTTTTTGGGGGGGGTTTTTTTTTTGGGGGGGTTTTTTTTTGGTTTTTTTTTGGTTTTTTTCTGTTTTTTTTTTTTTTGTTTTTTCTTTGGTTTATTTTCCATCAGTTTTTTTTTGGTTTTTTTGTTGCTTTGCTTTTGTTTTTTTTCACTTTTTTTTTTGTTTTTTTTAGTTTTTTTTTAGACTTTTTTTTTGTGACCGAGCAAGCAAGCGAGCAGGCTTGCAAGGGAGGGCCTGGCTTGGTGGGGGGATCTCATCACCCCCCGACCGAGCAAGCGGCAAAGGGGGGGGCCAGCCCGGTGGGGGGATTTCATCATCCCTCAACCAAGCAAGCGGCAAAAAGGGGGGGGCTGGAGGGGCTCGCGGTGGGGGGGACTTGATCACCCCCCCGCCAAGGGCAGCATTGAGGAGGCTGGGAGGGGGGGTGGATTTCAAATCCGCTCCCCACCTAGCAAGCGAGCAAGGGGGGAGATCAAGGGGGGAGATCATGGGGGGAGATCAAGGGGGGAGGGAGGGGGGGATTTCAAATCCGCTCCCCACCTAGTGACCAAGCAAGGGGGGAGATCAAGGGGGGAGGGAGGGGGGGATTTCAAATCCGCTCCCCACCTAGAGAGCAATCAAGGGGGGAGGGAGTGGCTTGGTGGGGGGGATTTCAAATCCCCTCCCCACCTAGTGAGTGATTTAGACACCTGCACCACACTTGGGGTCTGTCAGCTCCGATTTGGGGGTCTGTCCTACTATGAGGTGAACCACCTCACCCACCCACCACCACCCACCAACACCCACCAACACCCACCAACACCCACCACCACCCACGACCACCTACCACCACCACCCACCTCATCCACCACAACCACCACCCCATTGGTAAGTAACCTTTTTTTTTTCTTTTTAAAAAAAGAGGGTATTCATTGTTTTTAGATATCAGTCTTTTAGATATCAATCTTGATGGAATTGAATATGGAATTGAATGAAGGCATGTCTGGTAAAAATGGGTATGGGATTTAAATTTTATTCCTCAATATTGCTCAACAATAAAATTACTAATTGAAATTTTGATTCTGCATTATTTTTCTTTTTGTTTTTGATTCATGTTGTGATTCCTGGGTGTCATCCTGAAACATGGTTTGTAGTTTTGATGAGCTTGGCGTTTCAGTGGATGCCAAGGAGAAACAACATGCATGGGAGCGTCTTGTAGTAGGAAAGATACACAGGCTATTGAACTCAAATGTTACGTCAACATCTGCAAGTAACAAAAATTTCAACCATGCTGGGAGACATTTTGTACAAGAATGTGATGAGCCAACATACTTGGTCACACTGTGGGAAAATCTTGCACCCAATCATGTTATCTTACCGCGCATGTGCCCTCACATGCTGGCTAATGCTGTCACAAACCACCAGTTTCAGGATACTTCATTCTTAAATACCACAGTTTGAAGGCGGCCAAAAGCACTCCACAAATCAATGCTTTGTGCAACATTGTCTTGGAATTGTACCAGATGGCAAAGAACCGCCATTCACTCAGCAAGAAAAACACAGCAGCCTTGACTGGCTCCATGCATGCCGTTGGTTTTTGTGCTGGAAGTGATAGGGGTGCCTCTGCAGGTTTTTCCAATTTTTTATGTCAGGTTTTGTCATAAAATTCAAAAAATTGATTTATGTTGACTTCAATTCAAAAATAGGGGCCTATTCTTGCAAACCAGGTTTGAACAAAGAGACCATCAAGAAGGATGATGAACTGTAGGACCGTCTCCCTGCTCACAACAAATTTGTCTTTGGAAGGATCCAATCACTATGTACTTCAGCTCATGCTCAAAACAAGAAAGTTTCAGATGAATATCTAATCCCACACTGGTCTTCATCTGAGTGGATGGAAAAGGAGCAAGATTTCTGCATGTTCTCAAATGTGGTTGTGACATTTGATGACTTCTCAAACAAGCTCCATACTGATAAGAATGACTTGAATGGTTTTACATATGGGATATTTTCATACATCAACAGATATACAGGACAGCCTATCCTTCCTCCCTGCAATGATTTGGGTCATGGTTTATCTTTTCCAAAACTTGGTTGTATTGTTGACTTTGCAAAAGCTGAGGGCATTATTGAAATTCTTTGGCAGACTCAATTTTTCAATCATCAGACTACATTTCCTCCTCCTAGTTTAAAAACCTCTTCAACCCACACTCAGTTTGGCTGCTCATTCCAAATTAATAAAAAACTATCCAATGTATCTTTAAAACTCCAAGATTGTAGTACTCCAAAAATTGATGAAAGAATTTTGGGAAAGAAGGCCCGATATGGTTGATGTTGTTTCTATTGTTTCTATTGTATTTTTTTCATTTTTGAAAGTTTTATCCAATCAATAAATCAAATATATTTACAAGACCAGTAATTGAGCAATCTCCTTGAGTGCCTCCACTGTTAGGAAGCAATGAAGTGATGAAGGGATGTGATGAAAGTGGGGATGAAGTGATGAGAGCATGGATGTGATGGAAGCAATAATGTGATGAGGGTGATGAAGCTTTGTGAGCATTAAAGTAGAGTGATGAAGCAAACAGGATAGGAATGGAGTTTGAAACCAGGGGTTATGATGTTAAATGATGGGTTGAGGTGGTGAAACCCATTAGATACTTTATTTGAAAAAATCCATTTATTTTCAGGTGACTCTGACAGGTCTGATGGGAAATAAGGGTATTTTTTGGATTTTTAATGGTGTGTTTGAAGTGGTGGATTTGGGTTGAAACCCACTATTAAAAAATGGCAGGTTTGCTTAACTCTGATATGCCCTAATTTGACCTTTTTCCTGTGGTAAAGACATGTCCTCTCATGGCTTAATTTTCATAAATCAATTTTTGATTCAGTGACACTTTTTTCTGTAACCAGGGCTGGTAGTCAACACATCTGCATTTGTTGATTGCATGCCTTTGTGACTAGCCCAATTCCCACTAAATTCATGTCTTCCTTTTCTTCCAAGATGGATTCCCTTCTGCTCAGGCCAGAACTACTTCAATGCATTTTTCTATTTTTATAAATTTCATCTATGTCCCTGGCTTTTCTATATTGCAAAAAGAAGCCTGCCTCTTGCCTTGGTTTTGACATTCTCCCTCAAAAAACAAAATAAGCTGCCCTTATTGCAGACCAGGGATGGTAATCAAAACTTCTAAGTGAGAATGTTGACTTTTTTTTCTTCCTTCTTTTGTTCTTTTTCCTTTCATTACTCCCTTGGCATTTTTTAATCTTCCATTTCAAATATTCTTCATTTTTTGAAATTTGAACAAACAATTTTGGCTTGGCTTTCTGTATTTTCCCTGATAAAAAGTAGAAGTATAAAAAATAAAATTACACCAACATAGGCTATTGAATAAGAAACCAACAGAAAAGAAGCCATCAATGGCTCATTTATATAAGGAAAGATTTTTACATTTCTAGGAGCATGGTGTGTTAGTATTATCCTAAATACATGTTTATGCATTTAATTTTGGGCTGTGAATAAGAGGACTTACCCAGTTTTTGACCAGTTAACGGAAATTCCAGTCTGGAAACAATGAGCCTCTTCTGGAATTTTTAAATTTCACTTTGAAGGAATTCCCAAACACCAACTGCAGTAATTTGTGGATAATATGTGGACTGCTTGTGAAGCAACAGCTTTGCTCATATCTAGCTTTCACTTGACAATCTATTTTGAACTAATGAGCTAGAAGTTCAGCAAATGCTGATCTCTAGTCACAATATTTCACCACCTGCTGAAAGTTAATGATGAAATACAGCATTACACAACCCTGAGATATCAGTGGGATACAGAAAGGCCACCTGCATACAGGTGGCGTCCATTTTTCTGTGGTGAAAATATCTAAATTTTAGGAAAGGTTTATTTATTAATCAATTCCTGATAAATAAAACAATTCAATTTCACTAGATTACTTCTCTTGAGCTTCAAATATTATATGAAATGTTTAAAAAAAAGTTTCTTCCAAAAGATATTAGAGAAATAAAATGATTCAAGGCAATGTTTTGCTTTTTAGAAATTCATTCATTCTGAAAAAGAAAACATGAACCTCCCCAATTATTTCAATGTCATATTTAATCATTTGAAATATATAATTTTTTGGTTATTTGATTGACTTATTCCTCTCCCTCTTTATTTATCTTTACTTCTCATTTGATTACCATTGTCCATCCTGCATTTCCTTCCTTCTTCATCCTTATCTTCTCATCTGCTTCATTTTTCATTGTGGCCTCTATTATGGTTCCCTGTCATTTCCACGCTGGGCTTATGTCACACCCCGAACTATCTGGTGAGCCCTATACGACTTGCAACCTCCTCTACAGACAACTCCTACAATCTATCCATCACAGGATCTTCCTCATTGTCTTGTTACTTGTTCTCCTAGTAACGTTTGTATTCCGGCTCACCCAGCTCTTGACCAGTAATTGACTTGATCACCCTTCAACCAAAGAATGGTAGGTATCTCAACTGATTCAACTCTACATCAAGACTCATCAAGATCCTGATTTCCTATCACAGTTTGCTCATTGTTACCGGTTGGATCAGTCATTCACCCCTTGAGTTCTCAAGCCAGAGTCCTGTGAATATTTAATCTTCCCCTCCTTCTCCTGGGCTCCCAGCGGATCATCTTTCTTACCTTGTCTATTCTTCATGTCCTATGTTACTTCAATTGTTTTGCTAAGTCTGTCAATAGGCCATTACCCTGCTTGCAAACTTTTTCTCCATCCTGGTCTAGGTTTCTCAGATCACTTTACCTTTTACACGGTTCAAAGCCAAAAAGGACTCAACCTGCTCAACCAACATGGCCCAACCATCTGTTTCACCTGGACCGGGCGTAGAAAGTAACTTCAAGGCTCTGGCTCTCAAGTCGCTAATGGAATCAACTCCTCTCCTTACTTAATCCAACTACACTGTATAGAATAAGAAGATGGAGCGCTTGTTCAAAATGTGAGGAATCCTAAACCTTATCAACTCAAGCAATCCCCTCGAGGAAATTCCCGACAACAATGAAATGGCTGGCTCTCTTATGTCTAAACTGGATCCTTCCACTCACACCAAGATCATAACTCAACAAAATGAAGTCTCTTCCAAGCTGATCTTGTTGGGTGCTAAAAACCACTTTGCCTCCAGCCAAGCCGCGAACAGGGCACAAATTTTCTTTAACTTTCTATATCTTGGTTTTGATCAAAACAATATAGATGGCTTTGTTACTGCTGTCAAGCAACACCTGATTAAACTTGAAGAAGTTGGAATTGACCTGCCGTCCAATATTCTCAGTTATCTCATTCTTTTCAAGTTGCCCGACTCTCTCAAATCCATTCAATCTCAAAAAATGCACTCAGGAATTGATCTATCCGTAAATCTAGTTCTTAACCACCTAGTACAACATCAAAACAAAGTTCAATCTAAGAATCAGGATCCTTCCGACACATCCTCTGCCCTCTATCATCAAAACTCAAACTTTTCCAGTACGCCGTGTTGTGAAAATGGTAAACACAATCCGCTAGTTAAATCTCATCCACCATCCTACTGCTGGAGCAAATTCCCTCAACTTCGGCCAGAACATCCCCCAAAAAAAGCTAGATGAGGAGCAAAGAAGAAGGAAGAAGCACACTTCTATTCCTTCTTCTGTGCTCTGAAACTGAACTGCCAAATCAACTCAAACCAATTTATTCTAGACAGCGGTTGCTCTATCAATATGCTTAGAGACAAATCCCTTTTCTCAAGACTCACAGTTCAATCTGGAGAAGAAAAGATCAAAACTGGAAAGGAGGGCAAAGGATTAGCCATTCTGGGCTTAGGAACTGCCAACATCCTCACTCAAAACAAGACTATATCACTTGAAAACTCCGCCTGGGTGCCTGAAGCCACGGTCAACCTCATCTCAATGGGAGCTTTACTGAAGAAAGGATGCAGTCTAGTCGTGGATATCAAGCCTTCCACTCCTACATTTACCATTCTACTTCAAGGTAAAACTATTCTAGAAGGTACCATTGAGAATAACCTTCTGGTTCTAGATCATATTCCCACTCTAAAGGATCAAAGCTTCTACCTGAGCCTATCCAAACTTCACAAGCTTCACAAGAAGCTTGGTCATGCCAGTCTAGGTAGAATTGAGAAACAGTTAGTATGGGAAATCAACAGTAAGGTCAAAACCGACTTTGAATGCATACCCTGCAAGATATCCAAAATCACCGGGTCAACATTCAATAACCAACAGATCCCTGCTACTTGAGTCTTTGATCATCTCCACATGGACCTGATGGTACCTTTGAACCCCACTAGCAAAGGCGGTATGAGATATTCTCTTACTGTAGTGGACAGGAAATCCGGTTACCTTTCAAGTTTTCCTATACCATCCAAGGATGCAGCGGCTTCTACCATAATGTTCCTGATTGACATCAAGGCCAAGGAACTGGGATACTACCCTATCAAAGTTGTCACCAATGGAGGTGGAAAATTTTTAAAATCTTCTCTATCCAATTACTTCAAGACAAAATCCATCAACTATTTTATTAGAAAACCATATCATCCCCAACACAACGGCAAAGCCAAACATGCCAACAGGA
Source organism: Puccinia polysora (assembly GCA_025617555.3). Lineage (NCBI taxonomy): Eukaryota > Fungi > Basidiomycota > Pucciniomycetes > Pucciniales > Pucciniaceae > Puccinia > Puccinia polysora. Next base: position 3,442,405 of record CM062628.1, read on the forward strand.
CAATTATTGAATCACTTTGATTGGCCTTTAGTTGCTCTACTATCCCAAGGAATTTGTGGCACATTGTTATTCAAAGTTGCTGCTTCAGCTTAAATCAGATTCCTTAACAGAAGGGCAAAGAGACTCCATGGGAACAAATGCATAAGAATTGTATTCCTACAGATTATTTAAAACCCATATGCTCAAGAGCTATCTACCTTCTCTCAGAAACAAAAATCCTGTCAATACTGTCTGACAAAGGAGCTGACGGAACTCTGATTGGTTACAATCCCCAATTGTTATCCTATAAATTACTCTCTAGCAGTGGAAAAGTCATAGAAACAAAACACGTTGAATTCTTAAAGTCACCAGTCAAAACTCTGGATGTATCCATTGAATCTGAGATCCCACCAATCCCAAATCCTTCTACTGCCTTGGCACAGACTCCTGACTCATCAAATAATCATGCGGATGCCACTCAAGATGAACAAAAACCAGCAATCTCCAATCTCACCAGTCCTCCTAAAACTTGCAAAACAGACTCCATCACTTCTGAATCTGACAATACCAATCAGACAATTCAAAACTCTCTTCAACATCGACTGAGGGATTGTAACTCAATCAAGGCTCCGGAAAGATACAGCTATTTTCAATCTAGTAAAACTCCTACCAACAAACATAAAGCCCTGAAGACTCCCAAATGGATACCTTCCATTGAGAAAGAATTTAACACTGCCAAGGATCTTGAAGTGTGGGAAGAAGCTGGCAAAAGTGAAGTAACTAATGTTGAGCTCTTTATCTGAGGGTACGCAGGGGTTTGGAGCAGAACAGAAGGATCATGATTTCATATGGAATGGAATGAGATCAGCAGAGTAAAAGAAAACAAACATATAACAGATAAGAAATAAAATGTAATAGATTGACTTACCTGAGGGTATGCAGGGGTTTGGAGCAGAACAGAAGGATGAGGAAAGAGATCCTTCAGTCTGCCCCAAACTCTGCCCTCAGGTAGTGTACAACAGGATTAGGATTTGTGACATGTATGTGCACGCATGTGATTGGTGTGGTTAATGTGAGTGAGAGCGCGCGCATACATGACATGTGGTTGAGGATGGTTTCTATTGGCCATGTATAGAGAAAGAAATGAGATTGAAAGGGAAATGAAAATGATGACAAAGGACATGAGAAAGAAAAGACAGGAATCTATGATAGTATTCCAACACCCCCCCTTGCTAGTCAGAGCCGGTGAGACCAAAGGTCCGCCGATTAGCTTCAAGAAGGACCCTGGATAGAGGCTTGGTTAGCATATCCGCTAGCATTTCCTTTGTGGCAACGTGACCTACTGTGAAAACGCCTCTGTTGACACACTTGCGGATGAAATGATGGCGGGCGTCAATGTGTTTTGTCCAGGAGTGATGTTCAGGGTTTTTGGCGAGCGCTTTGGCTCCTTTGTTATCAACGAGCATTGGCACGGGGGAAGAATCTGGTAGATGAAGCTTGCAGAGTATGTTGCGGAGCCAGAGTCCCTCCTTGCACGAGTCGGAGAGGGCCTTGTATTCGGCCTTGGTACTGGAGAGCAAAACAATGGGATGTTTCCTTGACTTCCAGGAGATGGCTCCTTGCCCCAGCCGGAATGAGTATCCTGACGTAGAGCGACGATCCGATTTGTCTTCGGCCCAGTCGGAGTTGGAGTACCCTGTAAGTTTGATGGACGGGCTGCCAAGAGTCAGGCGATTATGTTGAATACTACGAAGATAGCGCAGGATGCGGAGGGCAGCTTTCCAATGGTCCAGGGAGGGGTCCTGGAGGAATTGGGACAGCCTGTTGACTGCAAACGCAATGTTGGGGCGGGTGCATTGGGAAATCCAGAGAAGGGATCCCACAAGCTGATTGTACTGGGGAGGGGATGGAGGGGAACCGGGTGCGCGTTGAACTATGTCCCTGAAATGAGTATCAGTAGGGGTGCGGACAGCTTTGGTGTCGTTGGGGAGGAATGATTCCACAACGGTTGAGATATAGTGGCCCTGAGAGATAGAAACCGCTTTTCCGTCAAGATCTCGTACAATGGAGATGGAGAGTAAAAGGGAAAGATCTTCATCAGAACCAACTTTGAAACGTTTGCTGACGGACTTGATAAAGGAGCGGACAAAAGAGTTGGTCCCAACAATGGCGAGATCATCCACATGGGCGGTGACGGCACCAATGAGATGTCCGGCGGCCAGCTTGTAGTACAGGGAGGGATTGTACAGGGACCTGGAGAGACCAAGGGACAGGAGCGTGGAATTCAGTTCCCTGTTCCATTGACAAGGGGATTGTTTGAGCCCGTAGATAGACCTGGTGACCTTACAGACCCAGTCCGGGTGGCTAGGATCCTCAAAGCCGGGGGGTTGCGCCATGTTGATAGGATTGTTGAGGTGGCCATTCAGGAAGGCCGTTTTGAAATCTAGTTGACGGCCAACCCATCCCTTGTGGGCGAGAAGACTAAGAAGGAGGCGCAGCGTTTCCAGCCTGAGGGTGGGTGCAAAAACCTTGGAGAAATCTAAACCACGAACTTGGGAAAAACCCATGGCAACAAGTCTGGCCTTCAGCTTGATGATGGAACCGTCTGGAAGCCTTTTAACCTTGAAAACCCACTTACTGGGAATGATCTTGCGACCCTTTGGAGGTGGGACAAGAGTCCACGTGTTCATGCCTTGGAGGGAGGACATTTCTTCTTGAGCTGAAACAATCCACCGACAACAATGAGGTGAGCGCATGAGTTGTTTCCAGGTTGTGGGGGCGATAAGATCATCCTTGACAGAGGCACGGCGGGAGTAGTTTCCGTAGCGGGTCGGGGGCGAGAGACACGGGAAGACCGGCGAGGTGATGCAGCACGGGGAGAATGCGCTATATTGAGAGAAGGCAATGGGGGACTTGGGGGAGGGGGAATGGAAAGTGGTTCAGAAGAGGACGGAGTCGAAGGAGGAGGTGTGAGGGCGAGAGGGTGGAGAAGTATAGAGTCATCAGAAGGAGCTGGGCTAGTGGAACGAAACGGCCGAGACACAGGAGCCACCAGGGGGTTTGAAGGGAGGGGAGAAAGAGAATGTGGGGAGGTGGACGGGTGATTGTTGGACGGTGCGGATGGATTCCGTTGCAGGGAGGGGGTGGGAAGAGGAAGGGCAGGCTGAGTTGTTGTGAACAAGGGGGAAACGGGTGGTGGAGCTGGCAGATTGTCAGGCCAAGGAAACTCTATGACACTGGGGGAGGGAGTGGCTTTGACTACGGTGTAATGGCCATAAGGGAAGGAGGACTCGTTGAAAAGACAATCACGGGATTTGATTACTTTCCTCGTAACCAGGTCAAGGAGACGGAAACCAATGTGATCTGCCAGATAGGAGAGGAGAGCAGCTGGTTGACCTTTTTGATCTAGTTTTCTTCTGTTGGCTTCTGGAACCTTGTACCATACAAGGCAGCCAAAAGGACGGAGATTGTCAGGTCTAACATCCGCCGTTTCAAGTATGGAGTTTGGTGAGACAAAACCTTGGGGGGTTTTGCATGGGTAGGAGTTAAAAGCGTAGAGGCAGTGATGGAGAGCGTCTGCCCAGAAAGATTTTGGGAAGCCTGAGGAGAGAAGGGAGCAGCGAATCATGTTGGAGATAGTGCGTTTGGATTGTTCGGCAACCCCGTTCAGTTGGGGTGAGTGAGGAGGACCGGGTTTGTGTGAGATTCCTTTCTCAGAGAGGTATTCCTTCATGGTCTGGTTCAGATATTTTCCTCCATTGTCTTATCTTATTGTGGCAATTCTTGACCGGTACTTGTTTTCAAAAAAGGAGATAAATGACTTGGTGAATTGAAGAACTTCTGATTTGAGTCGGATAGGATAAGCAAAAAGAGCCTTTGAGCAGTCGTCAATGAAGTTTACAAAGTAGTTGAATCCTTCCCTGGAGGTGGTCTCAAAAGCGCACACATCCGTGTGGATCAGTTCCCCTGGTTTTGATGATTGGTAGCTGAGGCGGGAATCAAAAGGTTTTCTTGTCATTTTCAATTGGATACATGTGGTGCATTGCTGGACTTCTTTTTTTTTCCTTGGTTGGGGGGTTATCCCGTGCAACCTGAGGTATTTCTGGAGGGATTTCAGATTCAAGTGAGATAGCCTACAGTGATAGCCAAAGAGACTGTTGTCAGAAGCTTGAGTGATACTCAAGCAAATTGATTCTTTGTTGCTTACATTTGCTTGAGGCAGATAGTAAAGGTTTCCATTCCTGTACCCCATTTGGAGCGGTGGTTGATTTATATTTGAGATCAATTGGTGGAAAATCTTGCAACTGTCCTTATGGAATAACACCATCAGTCCAGAGTCACATATACTCGAGACGGAGAGAAGGGGCTCATGAAGATCTGGCGCCACCAAAGATTTGAGTTGTCCAAACAGAAAGTGAATAATTCCTTTTTTGAGTGACAATATCTTTGATCCGTCTGCCAGGCGGATGACCATGTTATCTGGTGTTCTATTTTTGATTTGATCTCGATGAGGAGTCATTGAGACCAAGCATCCGGAATCAAGGTTAAAATGGTGTTGTATGGCGTGAGAAGGATTTGATGAGCTGCAAGTGGCCAATCCAGCGTGCACTATGATCTCCGAGTCAGAAAAATTGTCGGATTTGGAGTTGAATTCGGTTGCTTTGGTCTTGGTCAAGTTTGCGTTCAAGGGCCTCGAATTGTTCCCGGAGGACCGATTCTTGGTCTTGTTGGTGGTTCTCTTCATCTGGTCTAGTACCTTACGAACCTTGGTACACCTCGAGAAGGAATGCCCTTTGACGTTGCAGTGAGTGCAGAAATACGTTCTGGGTGGTCTGGAATCTGGATTTTGATTTGAGGAAGAGGCGTGTTTTTGTTGATTTAGTTTGGTTGAGTTAGCCATAGCTTCTTTGTTTCTGGTTTGACATTGGAGGTGTTCTTGCTTCAGGGCGGCGATGAGTTTTGAGGAAGGAACTGATTCTTCATTCATCATACTGGAGACGCAGTTTAGCCAGTCGTCAGGCAGAGAGAGAAGGATGGCTGTTGATTGGAGATTGTCGGTGGTGAGAGGATTTTTGGCTGTGATCAGGGAAGAGAGCTTCTCTCCATACAATACTATTTCTGACAGGTGTGTTGTCATATCCTTGTCGTTGAGTCGGGTGAGGAGAAGTTTCCGAAGCCAATACATTCTACCTCCGGACGATTTATCTTGATGAGCGTCGCGCAAGGCATTCCACATTCCAACGGCGCTTTCCTTGTGTTTCCGTATGAACTGGAAGTTCGACGATGTGATAGATCTAGAGATGACTGAACATACCGCGAGATTTTCACAAGTCCAAGTTTCCTGATTTGCTTTTTGTGTTTTGTTACTGATTAGGTATCCTACACTGGAAGCTTGGAAATGGATTTGGAGAATCATCGCCCAGTCAAGATAATTTGATTCGGATCCTGGGGCGTTGAGAGGGATGATGGCGGGAGTTTTTAGTACTTGATGGGAGGAACTCATTTCTTCCATGATTGAGGAGTTAATGACACTAATGAAGTGACGGATCCTTCTGAGTAGCAAGTATGTTCAGTTATTGATGTAGCTCTGGGCTCATAACCTGTTGAGCTCTTGATATGGGGGTATGCAGGGGTTTGGAGCAGAACAGAAGGATCATGATTTCATATGGAATGGAATGAGATCAGCAGAGTAAAAGAAAACAAACATATAACAGATGAGAAATAAAATGTAATAGATTGACTTACCTGAGGGTACGCAGGGGTTTGGAGCAGAACAGAAGGATGAGGAAAGAGATCCTTCAGTCTGCTCCAAACTCTGCCCTCAGGTAGTGTACAACAGGATTAGGATTTGTGACATGTATGTGCACGCATGTGATTGGTGTGGTTAATGTGAGTGAGAGCGCGCGCATACATGACATGTGGTTGAGGATGGTTTCTAGTGGCCATGTATAGAGAAAGAAATGAGATTGAGAGGTAAATGAAAATGATAACAAAGGACATGAGAAAGAATAGAAAGGAATCTATGATAGTATTCCAACAACTAACCCTCTCAATAAAACTTGGAACTTCAAGCGTAAGCAAGACCTTCACACTGGAGAAACCACACTCAAATCTAGAGTCTGTGTTCAGGGATTCAATCATCAATACGGGGTAGACTACTTAGATACCTTTGCACCTACAGGAAAAATAGCCTCACTTTGAGCACTCCTCACCTACGCAGTTGACAAAGACCTACCTATTCTCCAGTTTGACGTCAAGGGAGCTTTTCTTCACGCCCCCCTAGACAAAAACGTTTATATTAGAACTCCAGCTGGATCAAAAAGGACCTGCAAATTCCTCAATCTCAAGAAATCTCTGTACGGCTTGAAACAGGCGCCGCTCAACTGGTATAAAACCCTAATCAACTGGATCAAAAGCAAGGGCTTTCACAAAAGTGACTCTGACCCCTGTCTATATCTTCACAAAGATGGGACTACGAGTGTATTCTTTCATGTCAATGATCTAGTTGTTGTAGGAAACGTTGAAAAGTTTAAATCCAGCTTCCTGGACAGATTCAAAGATTCCTCAGCTCAGGAAATCAACACCCTTCTAGGGATGAAGGTAGACCAAAACAAGGATTCCATCAGTCTTTCTCTACCCAACCACATCAAGAAAGGACTAGAGGAGATGAATCTTACCAAAGCTAAACCTCTGAACAATCCCTGTACTCCTGGATTACACCTATTTCCGGCCACCAACAAAGACGTCTCCAAGTTTGAAGAACTCAATGTCAGCTACCAATCTCCCATTGATCGTCTCAACTATATAGCAAGCCTGGGCAGGCCAGAAATCAGTTTTTCTGTTTCCAGCCTTGCCCAATTCTCAGAAAGACCAGGAATTAAACACTGGCAAGAGTTAGTGCAAGTATGACGATACCTTTTGAACACTCTTGACTTCAAACTTGTAATCAAACGCAGAATAAATTCCAACCACTTAGAAATATACAGCAATGTCACCTGGGGTGAAGACCCAGACACCAGACTTTTTCAGTCTGTTCTTCTATGCCTTTTCAAAGGAAAACCTATCTACTGGACCAGCCATTGTCAACGCAGTATTGCACACTCCTCAACTGAATCGGAATTCAACTCCCTGTTGACCGGTCACCTGGAGGGGAAATGGCTCCATCATCTATTAAGCAAACTTTGGTGCAAACCCCTTGGCCCTCCAGTACACTTGATTGACAACAAGGTACTTGAGGATAAGCTCAAAAATTTTGGAACAAATTCTCACCCTAAACATATAGACATCAAATTGAAAAGCCTACACAACAACCTCAATGACGTAAAAATTCTGGTGAAACTTATAGTATCACAGGAAATGCTGGCTGATGCTCTGACAAAAGCAGGAGCAATTCTACTGTAAAACGTTTGGCTGAGTATATCAACTCCTAAGCTCTCTTGATGTAGAGTTGAGTGGGCGTGTTGGTTATTTGATTGACTTATTCCTCTCCCTCTTTCTTTATCTTTACTTCTCATTTGATTACTATTGTCCGTCCTGCCTTTCCTTCCTTCTTCATCCTTATCTTCTCATCTGCTTCATTTGTCATATTACAATTCCCTGTCATTTCTGTGCTGGGCCTATGTCACGCCCTGAACTATCCGGGGAACCCTATACAACTTGCAACCTCCTCTACAGACGACTCCTACAATCTATCCATCACCGGATCTTCCTCATTGTCTTGTTACTTGTTCTCCTAGTCATGTTTGTATTCTGGCTCACCCAGCTCTTGACCAGTAATCAACTTGATCACCCTTCAACCAAAGAACGGTAGGTATCTCAACTGATTCAACTCTACATCAAGACTCATTGAGATCCTTATTTCCTATCACAGTTCGCTCATTGGTACCGGTTGGATCAGTCATTCACGTCTTGAGTTCTCAAGCCAGAGTCCTGTGAATATTTAATCTTCCACTCCTTCTCCTGGGGTCCCAGCGGATCATCTTTCTTACCTACTCTATTCTTCATGTCCTATGTTACTTCAATTGTTTTGCTAAGTCTGTCAATAGGCCATTACCCTGCTTGCAAACTTGTTCTCTGGCCTGGTCTAGGTTTCTCAGATCACTTTACTTTTACATAATTGAACTCAATTCCTTTGTGGTACAATATTTCCAACATGTCCAAGCAGATTTTTGAATCTTCAGTTAAAATATAGATTGAAGTTTAAATTTCCTACATCAAATTAAGATTTATTAAATTTCACAAGAAGAAAAAAATATATTAAAAACTGAATTTAATCTTTTCAAAAAATACAATTTGTTTCAACCATAAAGTTAAAAAAAAAGGACCCTCTAACCTCTTGTAATGATCTAATAGGAAATAGAAAGAAAAAAAGCATCAAAATCTTGACTTATCCAATCCAGATAGTGAATTGTATGTGTCAGGTGTGAAACCCCACTACTTCACTCCTATATATATATCACTTTTCATAAAATTGGATTTCCCCATAATTCAAAATCTTCTTTATTCTATACATGCGCTAGAATTACTTGGAATCCTCAAGAACTGATACAAACAACTTTATTCAAGGTCCAACTCAAGTTGGAAACATAGTTTTCTCAGATTCAAAACAAAACCAAAAAAAGATTCAGGTGCTACACCTGCCGGCAGGTGCTGCCATTTTTTCATGGTGAGAAACACTACCCACCTGGCCATGGGAGCATTTGGCAGCACTGGCAAGTTTATCATCCGTGCCAAGGCCTCCAGGTCCACCAAGAGCTCAAAGTGAACGCCCCGGAGAAGATGTTATATCCTTTGCACAATCTTGGTAACTTTGCATAGTTCCAACTTCAGCTGCAAGTAGTGTCTCTCCTTTGCGGTTTAGGTAACTAACTTGTACAGTACTGGTGGATCCTTCCCATCCTCCTCCTGCGCCAAAATTACTCAAGTAGACTGCCAAGTGTATCCCCCTGGCGTTGTAGTCAAGGTCCCGGAGGAAAATGTTGCGCCCCACAATCTCCTTGAGCTTTGCAAAGGCTCCATCACATCCCGTGTGTGAGAATTATTGGACCACAAGCTTAGTCAAAGAGCAGTACTTAAAGCAAAAGAAATGCTGAGACAATAATGTCTTATGATTGATCCTTTAATATGAGGCAAAGGCAATGGCACACTTTTGAATTTGAATGAATTGGTGAATGAATGAATGAAAAACAATAGGGAGGAGAGCTCCTTAAATACAAAAGATGGTGCTCATGTGGAGCTCATGTAATAAAAAGCAAAAGGAATAAATTTTGCCCAAAATGGGCTCTACAGGCTCTATAAGCCTTGCTAATTGTTTTGGGCTTACTCTGTTATAATTAATGCCAGCAATTAGCTTAGGAAAATGAGCAGTATTTAAAGCAAAAGAAATGCTGGACACCTTGTGTCAATAATTGCTGATGGGTTCTCAGAATGGGGCAAAACGTTGGACAATATTGGTGATGAATTTGATTGGATGATGAATGAATGATGGAAAACAGAAGGGAGAAGAGCTCCTTAAGTACAAAAGATTGGACTCTTGTGATCCCATGATACAAAAATCCAAAAAGCAAATTTTCCGCCCCAAAATAGCTCTATAGGCTCTACAGGCCTTGTTACTTGGTTTGGGCTACATCAGCCCACATGGAATCAGTCCCTGTACCCTTACAAACAGCCTATTCCGGTTGTTTCTGGTGTTTCAACCTCAATGGGGCTGAACCAGCCCCTTCGCTGTTCAATCCCTTGGCCGGTTGTCTGTTACAACCAGCCATATTGCCTCACACACTGGCTGTTTTCCTCATGCAACCAGCCCCTGGCCATACAAATGGCCAGGTGGGACCCAGGACACACCCGGGTCCGGTCTTAGACTCACATGGGGGGCGTGACCAGCAGACATACTGTCCCCCCCCCCCCTCTTTCTCTCAGATCCCTGGAGGGGGTGGTCAAATCCCCCTACCAGGGGCCCTGGGGGAAATACCCCCAGGTGGTTGTCAATGGAAGTGGGCTGGGGGGTGGTCAAATCCCCTCAGCCCCGCCCCTCCTCTCCCTTGGTAAAGGGGGGGGGAGAGCGCCCCTGGCCTCTGCGTTGCTTTGATGGTGGGGGGGTGGTCAGCTCCCCCCCACTGCTGGTTGCTTTTCTGCAACCAGCCTTTTCATCCCCTGGGCAAAGGGGTGATGAACACTTCCTTTCCCTGACCAACTGCCTTGTTGCGGTTGGTCGCTGGCTGGTTCAACCCAGCCAGCCACCCCCTCCCCCTTGCAATGGCAAGCAAGGGGAGGTGGAGGGGGCCGGGGCTGCTGGCCCTTGCTCCCGCAGCGGTGGCCGCCATTTGCAACCGGCTGGGCCCGCGCGGCATTGCACTGCGGGATCCCTTGGCTGCCGCAACAGCCCTGAGTGGGCCGTTGGGCCCCGCATGGGCCAAACCAAGAGATACAAGCGGCCCTGAGCGGGCCGCAGCACAAGCAGCAGCCCTGAGTGGGCTGCAACACAGGTGGCAGCCCCAATGGGCCTCCCCAAGCCCAAAACCTGAGACAAACATACTTTGGCGGGCCAGCCCGTCTGGCCAAGTATGTCCAAAATAAACCTTGGGACAATTTATTCCCATAAAAGCCCATCTGGCTGTATTTGCCCATATCCCCCACCGGGCCCGTTAGGGCCCGTGTACCAATGAGCCTGTTTCAGACCCATATGTGCATCCCATTTGGATTACACTTATACGTAGCACACGCATAAGTACATACATATTTTAACATACTTAGCCCACTTGGCATTAGTCCCTGAACGCTTATGACCAGTCTTTACTGGTAAAATTTTGTGTTTCCACCCTTACTGGGCTGAACCAGCCCTTTTTGCTGTTCATACCCTGGCTGGTTGTCCCTTACAACCAGCCTGTTTTACCTCTGTGACCTCATTTGTCCCTGTTTACCAACTTTCATGGCTGGTTGCCTCCTGCGACCAGCCCTGGCCCTCAGATTGGCCAGGGTGGACCCAGAAACAACCTGTGTCCGGTCAAACTTACAGGGGGGGGTGACCAGCGGACATGCGTGTCCCCCCCCCTCTCTTCCTCAATCCCTGGAGGGAGCGGTCAAATCCCCCCCCAGGGAGCCCTGTATGTTGATACCCCCAGGGCAACACAAGTAGTTTGGTGGGATGTGTGGTGGTCAAGCCCACCCAGCCCCAGGTCACCTCCCCCTTGGTAACAGGGGGGGGAGATGGCCCCTGCAACCGTTGGTTACTACACACATGAGGTGGGGGGTTGATCAATTCCCCTCCCACCTTGCCGGTTTCCTCATTGCAGCCGGCCTGGTTGGTCATATGGTGGGGGGTGATCAAATCCCCTCCCACCTTGCCATGTTGCGGCTGGCCTGGCTGGTTGAGGACCAGCCAGCCTCCTCTCCCCTTTGCAACCAAGCAAGGGGAGGGAGGGAGGCAGGGGCGGCCAACCCCCGGCGGCCGCAACTGACTGAGAAATGTGACCAGGGACGCGGCCCTGCACACAAGCGGGTGGGGGGACTCCAAACAGAGTCCCCTGTCCCATACAAAGGCCCTGTGCAGGCTGTTGGGCCCTGCAACAGGCCCCAGAGAGAAACAAGCGGCTTTGAGCAGGCCGCAACAAGGGTGGCGGCCACAATGGGCCGCTGAGGCCCAAAGACCATAAAATGCATAATTTGGCAGGCCAGCCCGTCTGGCCAAGTATTTCCAAAATAAACCTTGGGCCAAGTTATTCCCAGATAAGCCTGTCTGGCTGAGGTTGCCCATCCACCCTGGCCGGCCCGTTAAGGCCCGTTTCCCAATAGACTTAGAAAATGTGTTTTGGTGCACAAATCCCCAAAACCAATAGCATCCACATAGGCCCACATGGCCCACATGATGTCAAATGGGCTGTGGAGGCCCATTTGTGCATCCCATTTGAATTACACACTAATATGCACATTACCTGAGTGCATCCGTATTTTAACACGGTAGTCCATGCCCACTTTTTACCTTTCTGTTTCAATGCCCATAATGGGCTTGCTAACTCCTCAAACTGCTTGATAAACATGCAAAAGTAGCTACAAAATCCCAAGAACTGGAGAATGTGCAAGACTTTCTGCGGCGTTGGACACTCAAGAACCTTGTTCTGCTTCTTTGACAAAATCTTCCTCACGTCAAAAGCCACCATGTGTCCCCAGACCTCAAGAGCTGGAACGCAAACAGCCAGCTTCCTCCCCAAAACCATTATCAGCCCAACCTCCTCAATGTGAAACAAGGCCTGCTCCAGTTTCTCAGGGTATTCCCAAATGAAGCAACAAATTGCAGGGGCCCCCCCAATATTGCGCCTCTGTAATTGGTCTTCAGGCCTTCAATGCCCGCATCATCAATGAAGATTTGAACACACTCCAGGAGATTTTTGCGCAGGATCCAAGTAATTTGTGCCTGGTAAACCGCCATCAAGTTGGTAGCGCCTTGTAGCCAATGTGTTAGTTGCATCCTTCCCAACCCAGTCTCAAATGCAGTTTGTGGCTGCAAATCAGGATGGAGTTCCCGCTTATTGTACCCGCCCATTAAATTCACAAATAGATAAAATGCGTGCCCTGCCGTTGAATCCAGGAATTCTTGCACATGCAGGGGAAGTCCCACCTCACAAATGGTGAAGGAGTTGAGCTGTTGAAGATCATGGACAATCCTCAACAAATTTCTGTCCTTCTTGACCACAGCAAAGATTGGGCTAGAGTAGCTCAACATAGACTGCTTTTAAAGACCCATGCTCACAGGCTCACGTACCAACTCCAGAAAGGGCTCCCAAAAGCTCTGGGGAATTTTAATTGGCTTAATCTGCCATTGCTTGTGCAGAACCATTGGAATCACATAAGGGTCTCCAATCTCTCCTTTCAGCAATCTGCACTTGTCTGGTCCAAAGGCAAGGGCCTTCTTGGAAAGCACTAACACTGACGCCAGAAAGTCCTTCTCCTCCACACACAAACACCATGGTGGCCCAAAATTGAGGGCTTTGATCCACTTTTCCATGATCTGCGCCAATTGTTTTACCAAATTGGAATTCTTCAAAGGTGTTACCCAATCTTCAAAGGGGTCTCCCAAGGATCCCAAGACCAGGCTATTGGCTGCAGAGGCCCGTTCAGCCCCTGCAGCATTGGCTCATTCCAAGGTTGGACCTTCTGTGCAAATGGCTTGTAATTCCCAGAATTGCATCTCACCATCCATACACCTCTGTCATTGTTGTAAGCCCTAGCAATAACCAAACGGCCGCTTTTGCCTTTGCTCACAAGTGGGTCACAATGATGGCTTTTCAAAATGCACTACCTCCCAGAGATGCATGCTGAGGAGGTGAAATTACTTCTGCCACCTGCACCCTATGTGAGCCTACCTCCTCCACCTGCTCCTTGCTAGTAAACCATCTTCTCAAATCGGGAGCCTGCCTTAAGCAGTGTCCACGGCCAACTAGGCAAAATCCTCCGTGGGGTGACCCTTGCAGTCCAACCCCCGTTGGACTTGCAATCACTGCATATCACTGGCCCTTGAACCCACTTCCCTTTTCCTTGGTTTCAGATTTTTTTCTCAAAAAATGTGCCAAACAAGTCTTCCACCATCAATGCTTCTGTACACGCCTCGGAGTTTAAAGCCATTTGAGATTGTAATTGGACATGAACGGCCACCCTAGGATCACTTCTCAGCACTCCACCAAAAGGAAAAATAGTATCTTCTGTACCTTTGCAACCTTGAGCTCCTCACCCTCCACCACCCCATCCACTCAACATTCTCTGCCATTCAACACCAAATTCCCATTTAACACTTCCTCTGTACAAATCCCAGCTTTTCCACTAACCTTGATGGAAGAAGATGGACCATAGATCCGCTATCCACCATTTCTGCCACCTTCTGCCCTGCAATCTTCATTGAGACATAGGCAAGCAGAAATGATACAGACTTCAACCAGTACAGCTTGCAATCCACCTCCTCCTCTGCCACATTCACCAGGCCTTGCCTGCACTCCTTCAGCACCTGAGCCATCTTGTCAACAACCACCAGCTACACTGCTGCCAATTCCAACAGGGTCAGGGGTATTGGTGCTCTGTTACCCATTACCCTTTTCAAAATTTCTGCAGCCTTCTTTTTCCCTGTGGGGTTTTCTGGTGGTCTTTCCCCTGCCAGAGGGTGCAGGAATGCTTTTGGTGCCAGTGGTTGCTCCTTAATGTCAACTTCTATTCTTTCCACCCTGGTTTTTTTGTTTTCTGCTAACACCCTGACCTTGGCCTCAAATTTCAGAGATTCCCAATTTAGTTCATATTTTAATAGTCCTAGCCTCTGTCAGGTGTGGAAGGCAAACTCAAAAGAGAAATAGAGAGAGGAGTAAAAGGTATATTCCTTCCTTCCTTCCTTCCTTCCTTCCTTCCTTCAGTCTGTGGTGATATATCCTCCCTCTTCCCCTAGCACGGCTGTGGGGGAAGGCATTGTACCCTTCCCCCAAGCCCTAACCTAAGTAAAAGCACAAATACAATCCAAAAAAAAATGGAAAGAACCCTAAAAAACAGAGACCCTAACCCAACCCTATCCTGCTATCCCAATACTCACACCGCTGTAGTAGTCTAAAGCTACCTGATATCCATCAGACTCAATTATTTAGCGCAATTATTACTCCAATCATAAAAAAAACCTGAGAAATGGATTCTAAACCCAAAATAACTCATAGTCACTCAGCCAAAGCAGCTCTCTATCTATTATGGTTTAGAAGATAAAGCCCAGAAAACCTCCAACTGTGGAAAACTCATACCCAACCAGGTGTCACAGCTCTGTGGAAGGCATAAAGACATACCTTGGAAACCCTAAAGTACATACCAGTAACAGCTTAACCTCAACACCAGGACCATAAACCAACCCTGTCACCTCAGCCGCAATACAGAAATACAGATACACAAGGCAGTGCAGCTAGTTCTGCTCCTGTCACCTCACCAAAAAACCAGGCAAATGTACACACAGAAGGCTGTGCAGAAGTATACGGGAAAATTGCAAGCCGGAGGAAGTGAAAACATTCTCAACCAGAACCAAACATATAAGCAAATATACATACAGGAGGCTGTGCAGAAGCATACAGGAACAGTATAGGCAGGAGAAAGTGGAACCAGTCTCAACAAGTACCAAAAACGCCACCAGTACAAGTACCACAGGGCTACCCAGAAAAATATGCAGGCAGCCAGAACCATGCAGCACCAAACAAACCACCTGTACCAATCACAAGACTAGAAAGTAACATATGCAGGCAGTCAGGGCCATGCATTACCAAAGTAACCAACAGCGCACAAGAGGACCAAAAAAACAAGCAGTACAAGTCCACTCCACCACTTCACAGAAATACATGCAGTAATAACAGTCAGTACCAAATAAGCAACCAGCACCAGACCAATCTTATCAGAACCTCAAAGCAATTTCATTCTTTTCCTAACCAGCAGAATTGCCTCAGTTTCAATCAGTTTCTTTTGTCTAACCAGCAGGATTGCCTCAGTTTCATGCAGTTTTTTTTTCCAACCAGCTAAAATTTCTCATGTACCTGTATCCCACTGTAACAGGGGAAGCCCCACGGCACCCTCAGGGGAAGCCCTGAGCATCCCCTGAGGACCAGATTTTCTATCTGAGGAGGGCCTCTCTGCCCTGACGAGGTTGTATCAGCATGCCAACCAGCTCTCCCAATCAACCCATCAGTGGTCATCTGTGGTGCCAACCCAGAAAAATATTATAAGTGAACCAGTTATAAAAGGAAAAAAGAAATCAGGAACCAATTCATTACTCATATTTGGCCAAATTAAACCAGCCCATCAGGTTCCAGAATAAGGGTTCTTCTGTGACGTAAATATTCAGCACCAAATGGCCAGTCCCCTGTGGGTAACCCATGCTTGGGTCCTCTCTTGATCACCCCTTTGAAAAACCATTGAACCCTTTAATGTTGGGATATTGGTCAATATCACACATATCTGATCAATCATTGACCAATACCCCTAACACATCTGACCCACTCTTCAGCAAATTCTACCAACCTGTCACACAACCACCCCACATACTATAGGGAAATTCTTAGATGATTGTGAGCGCAAAAGAATGCCAAGTGCAAGGGCAAGTGCGAATAGCAAGACCCAGTTGCAAAGTGCAAACTTGGTTATTGCCACTCAACAAATGGAAAGAGGAATGGAATGTGTTCCGAAGAAGGAAACCCAACCTGAGTCCAATGTGATAACTAGGTTGTAGCAGAATGCAAGAACGTATGAAATTAACTAACTGAGGAGACAATCATCAGGCAAGGGGATAGCCCTTATAAGGTAATCCAAAGTGACTAGATACAACCTGGTGATGAGCTAACACCACAAAAAAACTATTGGCACTTGCTAGCAAGTGCCATCAAGGAAGCTTTGGTTGAAGCTCTGTCCAATCTCTAGTTGAAGGTATTTTCATTCTCTAACATGTTTTTGGTTCACAGTTACTGTGCACAATGCAGAGTGACTGTGCACAATGCACAGTGACTGTGCACAATGCACAGTGACTGTGCACAATGCACAGTGACTGTGCGCAATGAACAGAAACTGTGCACAATGCAGAGTGACTGTGCACAATGCACAGCAACTTTGCACAATGCAGAGTGACTGTGCACAATTCACAGTGATTGTGCGCAATGCACAGCAACTGTGCGCAATGCACAGCAACTGTGCACAATGCACAGCAACTGTGCGCAATGCACGGCAACTATGTGCAATGCACAGCAACTGTGCGCAATGCACAGCAACTGTGCACAATGCACAGCAACTGTGCACAATGCACAGAAACTGTGCACAATGCACAGCAACTGTGCACAATGCACAGCAACTGTGCACAATGCACAGCAACTGTGCACAATGCACAGCAACTGTGCACAATGCACAGCAACTGTGCACAATGCACAGCAACTGTGCACAATGCACAGCAACTGGGCACAATGCACAGCAGCTGTGCACAATGCAGAGTGACTGTGCACAATGCACAGCAACTGTGCACAATGCACAGCAACTGTGCACAATGCACAGCAACTGTGCACAATGCACAGCAACTGTGCACAATGCACAGCAACTGTGCATAATGCACAGCAACTGTGCACAATACACAGCAACTGTGCGCAATGCACAGCAACTATTCACAATGCACAACAACTGTGCACAATGCACAGCAACTGTGCACCATGCACAACAACTGTGCACCATGCACAATAACTGTGCACAATGCACAACAACTGTGTAAAATGCACAACAACTGTGCAGAATGCACAGCAACTTTGCAAAATGCACAATGACTGTGCACAAGACACAATTACTGTGCACAATGGACAGTTACTGTGCACAATGGACAGTTACTGTGCACAATGGACAGTTACTGTGCACAATGGACAGTTACTGTGCACAATGGACAGTTACTGTGCACAATGGACAGTTACTGTGCACAATGGCGCAATGCGCAGCAACTGTGCACAATGCGCAGCAACTGTGCACAATGCACAGCAACTGTGCACAATGCGCAGCAACTGTGCACAATGCGCAGCAACTGTGCACAATGCGCAGCAACTGTGCACAATGCACAGCAACTGTGCACAATGCACAGCAACTGTGCACCATGCACAGCAACTGTGCACCATGCACAGCAACTGTGCACCATGCACAACAATGCATTGTTCACAGTCACAATGCATTGTGCAAAGTCAGTGACTGTGCATTGGAGTGTCAATAAATTTTGACCTGAGCTTGGTTGGAGCTTGACCTGAGCTTGGCCATACATTGGACAAAAGTTCTTTGATGGCACTTGCTAGCAAGTGACATGCATATTTCTGTGGTGTAACTACAGTTGAAGCAGTGAGGCAATGAATGACAGGAACGGGATAGGAAATGAAGCAATTGTATAGATCCGAGGTCTTAGCGTAAGTGCAAGACAATAGAATCTGAGCGTACAATTGCATGACGCATTGGGACAGGAGCGAGTGACATTGAAGGTAATGCAAATGACAGGTAATAATTTATGCAGGGTAGGGACTAGTCCAATTGCGAACTATACAGTAGTGATGGCTTAATTAGAAGTAGATGCGAACTAACAAGCAATGCATGCCCAAAGATGGAAGTCTGAGGCTGTTGATTGGCCAGGGAAGGAGATTGGATCTCATAATGGATTGCCAACCGGTATGGAGTTAACCGCAAAGTTTGCAAGTATACACTGAGTTGGTTGCTGTGGTGCCCCATCTGGGACGCCCTGGCCGCCTTAAGACCTCAACCCATAAACTGTTGCGCAAGCGTACCATCCGGTCTCAAAAAAAAAAAAAAAAAAAAAAAAAAAAAAAACTTATCCTCAGGCTCATCCGAACCGTCCTTTATCCCCGCGTGTTGCGCCTCGCGCTCTGCGCTTCCTTTATCCGCACGCGTTGCGCGTCTTTCATCCGAGTTGCTCATCATCCTTGCCATTGCGCGTTGCTTGTCATCTCCGCCGTTGTCATTGCGCATCCTCATCTTTGTTGTCGCGCGTCTTCATCTTTGTCTTCGCGCGTCCCAATCTCCTCATTGCTACCGTCCTGCGGCGCTCATACATGACTTCCCAAATCCATCCCGACCGCACCCCCAAGCATTTGGCAAATCCTCAGATCCGTCAAATCTCCCATCTCACTTGATCTATCAGTTGTGAATCTCAAGCCTGTCAGGATTTACTAAACCCTTTCAAGCCAATCTCCTATCCGCCCATCTGCGCTCTCACGGACTTCATCCGTCACCTTTCCTGGGGCTCTCCCACCCACTTCTGCCTTCAGACAAGGGGTGAAGAGTGCCAACTACCGCCCACGGACATCCGCGGCGGTTTGGTTCATTTCTCTTTCCCACCCCGTCTGCCTTTGGACAAGGGGTGGGTGACCCTGGTATTGTTGCGTGCCCTCATCCACGGATGGATGCGAGTGACCACATGATTGTCTTCCCTTTTCCGCTCTATTTGTAGAATCTGTTGTACATAGTCTAACAGGGCCTCCGGCCCATATAAGGAGGGGCTCTCCCCTGCCTTTTTGATCAATCATTGGTGCATGGAATGATCCAGCATGAAATCAGCACACCTTTGATCCTTGAGCCTCCATACTCAACCCTTGATCTCTGATCCTTATCACCAACCAATAGCCTTGCTGGTTGAAGAAAGATTCTTTCTGTTGGAATTTTTTGAGTGTGCCATACCACTCCTTGATCCCTTTCTCTGACCATACTGGTCCTGATCCCTGATCACCTTTCTGGAGCCAATCACAATTGATTGAAGAGGTCTTATTGAGCTTAAGACCTGGAGTGTTATACCTCCCCTTAGCTTCTTTGGAGTTGCATTCTGCCAGCCTACTCTTGAGTCCCTTGAGAAGTGTTGAGGTTATCCTTGCTTCAAATCAGTTACTGTTTGTTTTAGAGCTTCTTAAACATTGTGCTTTGTCTTGTACAGCCACCCTCAGTTATCTGGTACCCTTCAAGCGCTTGATTGCGGAGAGTTGGGCAGGTTCATTGAGAACCTGGAGGTTGCTTGGGTTTGAGTTGATCATCCCCAATCTTCTGCTGACGACCAGAGTCATTAGCTTGTGGGCGTTGTTACATACAACAGCTTTTGTTCTTTGAACTCTAAGAAGACTTTAACTTCTTTTGTTCAAGTTTTCCCCTGCATAATCTTGTCTCAGATAGTGCTGTTCCGTTGCTACCAAACTATTATCATCCTTATCCTCTACTCCTTGATTCCTCATTCACCAGGTTCTGGACCTTGATCTTGGTTACATTTAAATATTTTTGTAACACTCAGGAGGGCAGCCTAAACAGCACCTTTCCCCTCCGCAGAACTGCCACGGCCTAGCACCTTTTGGAGTCTTACATTGCCAAGATTGGAAGGTCAGCGCGAGCCAGAGGAAATAGCGGATTGCACAATTGATGTTGTGCTTTTTTTTGTGTCACGCTTTTAGACTGAGGTAGATGGTACTTAGGAGAGGACATGTTGAAGTGGTGAAGACAATAATCCTTAAGTGCAAAGCGTGACACCACCCACAGCTAATAAATAATCAAAGGTTTGATCTGAGGCCTATACTAAGTCTAAAACAAAACAAGCCAAAAATATTGGAAGACTTACTATAGTTTAAAAGGGCAGGAAATTCAAAACAACTTCATTTTACCAATTCACTAAAGGAGTAAAAGTAATACTGAATTCTCCTTCAAATACCGTGTGAACCTTTAGGGTTGGTCACCAAGACCAAGCTGGCAATGATTTCATTCAGAACAATGGATCAGAGAGAGAAATTTACTCCAGCAATAACAGAAGTAGAAACATGAAATAACCAATGAGTCGGGATACTGGCTAGATCAGGAGTCTGGTGAATGATTTATTGATAGGAGAAGATGAGCAGACTCCTGGGTAATAGCAGAGGTGCAAGAGATAAGCAATTGAGTCGGTTAGAATCTAATAAGGAAATTAACTTAGGGCCAGATATCAATATGCCAAGCCAGTTGTAATACTTTGAGGTAAGTTGTCCTTGCGCCTATAGCGAGCTGTGTGAAGAAGTCATGAGTTCTCTTGATTTATGAGTTGAATGCTTCAGAGTATCTTACTAGAGTCGAGCTGGCTGCAAGAGACGGTTGGATTGATTGATTGATCGAATCTTGAATTGGTCTTGTAGTACTGGTTGGTTGTCTTGATGGTAAGTCTTTCCTGGAGAAGTAAGGTGGCGGTCGCAGGCTCATGGTGTTGTTTGTGATGGTAGTTGATTGAGCCGCGCGGTCGCGCGCCTTGATGATTGGAGTATGTACACCAGAACATTGAGCGCACCCAGTGAGACCGCCGGCACAACCAGTGATGATGAAGAAGAGACATAACGCAGATAAATAACAAAGAAGAACACGCACCAACATGTTGGAGTGCCTCAAGATTTGTGATATGGAATAAATAAGATAAGATAGAAAACTGGAACATGCAGTGAATGAAAAGAATGCAATCAGTTGTGAGAAATAACTTAACATACCGCCAGCAAGCTATTTGCTAAATTGAATTTTATGCCATTAGGAGTCTCACAATTGGTTTCCCACCAGTGGCTTTTTCCCTTTAGATTTGATTGGTTATTAAGAAAAAAAAAAAAGTGGAATATTAGCCTGAAGAACCATCTCAACATTCAGAAGGCAGAAAGAAGAAACCCACAGCAGATAATTCAAGACCTCAAGGAACAACTCAGGGGGATTG
This sequence comes from Puccinia polysora, assembly GCA_025617555.3. NCBI lineage: Eukaryota > Fungi > Basidiomycota > Pucciniomycetes > Pucciniales > Pucciniaceae > Puccinia > Puccinia polysora. The sequence goes on from CM062628.1 coordinate 3,463,604, forward strand.
TAGATAATAACCAAGGGGCCCTATCTTCAATAATCAGAATGGAGAAACAACTGCAAGAAAAGGTCAAAATTCCCAGTGGATCCACAGAACTAGATGAAGACAAAGAGAGAAGGGAAAATTACATGGCAGAAATGGGAAAAAATATTGCCAATATCTCCATGGTGTTAAATCAAATTCTTGAAGAAAAATCAGCTCAGAAAATCCCAGAGACCCCCTACACCCAACAAAGAACCCAATTTCACACTTCCAGCCCAAGATCAGCCTTTGGTAGAATACAAGCAGAAACCATTGAAGAGTCAGAAAACCCCTCCAAAAGCCCAGGACTAAACATATTTTCCCAAACTAGAGAAGAAAGAAGAGAAGCTATTAGGGATCAACATGAAGAAAGAACCCCAACCAGAGGACCAGCCCAGGATATCTCAATGATCAATAACAAAGAACAAAATGCAGTATTATTAGATGGAAAAAAGGTGTACATTGGAATTGATGGAACAGAAGTGGAGCAGTTCATTAAAAGAGTAGAGAAACCGGCAAGAATTCAGAAGGCAGGGGGAATAGACATAGCTCTACAATCACCTTTTCTAGTCCAGGAAAAGAAGATCAGGGAGGCTATTGAACACATGGAAGAACATGAATATGGAGACTGGGATCTCTTGAAGAGGGAATTGAAAAGGAAATGGGGCACAGCTACCCCCATCAAAAGGTTCAATGAGGAAGCCATGCCAAGGTTTCTCAGGCATAGTCAAGAGATAGGAGGCATCAAGACCAAGCAGGATTTCAAGGAGTTCATTCGAAGCTATGAAGAAATCTTCCATTACTTCATCAGGATGGGGTATGACATCACCAACTGGGAAAGTGGAGAAACCCTCTGGAAGGCCTTGTCCACTGATCTTAGGAGGGAGGTGAATTGAGAGTTGGCTCATGCAGGAAGAATAAAGATTGCAAGGGATGGTAGATACCTGCACCCAGACATGGAAACCTTGAACAAATTTGTAGAAATTACCTTGGCCTTATGGGATGTGGATGAAGAAGAAACTGCTAAACCTATCATCAAGAACTTGGTAGAAACTAAGAAAGAAATCAAGTTTCAGCAATCAGGAATGGATGAACTCTTAAAGATGAAGGAGGAAATTTCAAAACTCACTATTGCCTTAAATCAGAAGCAGGAACCTCCCCACTTTTAAAGGACCAACCAAGGAATGGCACCCAATTACAGACCCCCATCCCCCAATGTAGGACCTAGATGGCCAATCAGATGTTACTATTGTCAGGATGAGCTCCATACCCAACTCACCTTCCCAGAATTGGCAGAAGATTTAAAGGCCAGGAGGGCTTTCAAACAAGGACCCAACTATTATTTCTCAAACAGACAACCCATAGCTTATAGCAACCAAGAGAGCTTCAGAGATCAAGTTAAGAAATATTCAGAGGCTCAAAAAGTTGCAAAATTGGAGGAAACCCAGAAAAAGGAAAAACCAACCAATGTTGTAGCATTCTTGAAGACTGGAGATTGGGAGGCTTGGACACCATCAGAGGTAAATATGAAGGAATCTCAAGTTCAATAGGGAATGAGAATATCACAAAGGTTGGCAGGAAATCCACCAGAGAAGGATAAAACCCAGGAGGCACCATTAGTAGACCAGGGACCTTCAGAACCAACTTAATAAAAAGCCCCAGAACCAAGAAAGAGGAAGCCAAGCTATCCAGGAGCATGGGTGGAAATGGACCAATATTCTGAAGATGAAGAAGAGCCCCCCAAATAACCTGTCAATGAAACTGTAACTGAAACTTTGAAGAAGAGCCCAGTAAATTCATAACAAGTGGATACCTAGGAAGGAACCAGGATGGAAGAAAGTTTGAAGAAGAAGATATTAAAGCAGAACTTTAGCCTTACCTTGGAGGAGCTCCTTTTGGTTGCACCAAATTTTTTCCAGAAGTGAAAAGATATGAATCCTGAAGGAACCTTGAACCTAAAGAGGGCCTCTACAGAATCAACCATCAAAATCAATAGGAGGATCAATGGATGTAAACACCACTTTGAAGACTATTGAGATGATGAATACCCATGCCACTTAGGCAAAAACCTCACCTATGCTTTTCCATTAGGATTCATTGACATTTGGATAAAGGGAAAGAAGATCAAGGCTCTGGTGGATACTGGCGCTGAGTTGAATGTCATACCAGAAAATTTGGCCATTCAGACAGGCTTGGTGTCCAGAGAACTATTCATGAAGTTTACAGGAATTGGAGGCCACTCTAAACCACTAATTGGATTGGCTGAAAGAACAGTATTTGAAATAACACCTGGGGAACCAAATTATGCACATTTCTTCATACCCAAAGGTTCCATTCACACAGTACTTGGAAGGCCTTTCTTAGTGGATCATAAAGTCAGGCTGGAATTGTCCAAGAATAAAGGGGAAGTCTTGAGTTATAAAATTGCAGAAGGATAAAGGTTATGTATCCCAATCTGTTCACCAGATCAAGCAGGATGGCAGGTCACACCAGCCAGAAGATCAAGGGGCATGAACATTATCATAGAAGATTTAGAGGAATGAGAAGCCTGGATTTTTGGAAAGAAAATTCCAGAAAGGTGCCTTGAAGGCACACCAGACCCCTGGGAAAGTAAAAAAATCACCCCTGAAACACCAGAAGAAAGAGGGTGGGGGGAGGTGTTGAATAAACAAGAAGCTGAAGAAACCCTGGAAATGTTTCAACAAGTATTTGGAGGATTTTTGACCAACCTGGAAGATATGGAAGGAACCAATTGGGGAGAATCACCTGGAGCAGGATTGGACAACTCAGATTTTATGGACTTACTCAACACTTACACTGGAAATACCCTACTAGTTCATGGACAATGGCCATCCCACCATGGGAAAGTCCCATGGATTTTCAGGTATTGTTTATATTATGGGGAAGATTGGGCCAAATCCTGGGTTAGCGATATGATCATGATGGACCAAGTCATACCAGACCATGTCAGATGGTCAGGATACTTGGAAGAATAATTTCCTAATGTTTTACCTTCAAGATGCAGCAGTAAGCATTCAGTTTCCTTTGAACACCAGGGCCAAAATGGGGTCTCTGGCTGGCCAGTGACTTCATGTCACCATCCAGTCCCATTTTCTGGCCAATTGAATCCCTTTATGGGAAACTTCTCTTCACCAATGAGTATTCTTGAGTTCACCTCAGTTTGCATCAAAAAGAAAATATGATTCACCTTGTATTCACCATGGTGGAAAATGAATGTCACTTGTAATTCCCCAAGGAAAAAACCTGAATTCACTTGAATTTTCACATTGATTCAACTGGGACTCACTTGAAATTCCTTATGGAATAAAAATTTCCAATTAAATATTGTATATTTTGATATCCCAGCTACAATTTCAGTGATCAATATTTTCCACAATGCAATGACAGCTTCATTCTGATTAATTCCAGTATTCATAAAAAAATTATTTTACAGTTTATTTCATATCACTTTTATGTAACACTACCACTTCTATAGTACAAATTTAATTGGTGTTTTTCCAGTCTTTCAGCTGTGTTTCACATCTGGTTGCATTACTGAAAAATCAGCTCCAAATCAATTTTAGTTTATCCTTCCCAATTGGACCCTACTCCCCCAGCCGGGTAAAACCATCAACGTTCCACTGTCCAAGAAAAAAAAAGAAAGAAAAGTCAAACCAAGGAGGGAAATCTGCAAAGATAAACAATAGAAGGTGTATCCTAAACCCAGAATTGAGGTTGAATTGTATCAGCAATAGGAGCCTCATCCTTGTTGTCGAGTCACTCAGCTTTTTTTTCATTTTTTCCCCCGGGCATCTTGCCATGGCCCATTGGTCTTGTCCAGCGAGTATTGATCCTAATTCAAATCAATCGGATGAAGAAGAGGATTGCATCAAGGTTGATGCTGAAGGTGAGTGAGGGTGTCAAGGTGAAGCTGGAGAGAGAGTTAGACGCCTTGAGTGATCTTCACGATCTTGATGACATGTGGTTGCTTGATTTGACATCAAGAGAGTCACCCAATCCAGCTCCTACTGGATGTTCTTCCACTCTTTGATTGTTTCCCCTTCATCCATGACTCCCATCCTCCCGCTTGCTCAAAAACTGGTAGGGTTCTTCAATCATCAGTCAAATTAGGATCAGGCTTGTGACCAATTTGGGGTGTTAGCCTCCCGGGTTTTGAAACCTATATCAATTGTCTTTCTCTCTTGTGCATCAATGATCTCTTTAGATCTTCCAAAACTCATTACAGGATACTTTCTACTGCTATCTACACGTTTTTGAAGGGAACTGACCCAGGTTGGAATGGGATGTTCAGGACTTCCTCTGCACAAATTTGTGAAATTCTTGCATGCTCTCACTTTCCACATTACCACAAACTCGGTGTTTTTTTTTTTTTTTTTTTTTGATCTCAATTTCTGACTACTCAATTGATTCAAAAAAAAAATTAAACAATTAAACAAACATGGTAAGTGATTATTATTATTATTGATTTATGGGTTCTCATTTTTGATATATATAGTCTTCTTTTGAGAAATCTATTGATTCAGAAGATCAAGGGTGATGGTCACACCACATCAGAGGAGGAGGGTCAAAAGTGCAAGGATCAGAATTGATTTTAGAATGATGTCAATGGACCTGAACTCCAATTCCACCTCAGAATACAAAAATATCAGATGCTTAAAGTCCTTCAATCAATCAATGTGTGTGTTTTTTTTTGCAGCAGTTTCCACAACTCCCAACCTATCACTTTCAAAATTCTCATCACCATCTTCTTACCAAGCCACCATCAACATCAACATCAAACCAATTGTTTTGAATCCCGTGTTTTTTTTTAAGAAAAAGAATCTCTTCAAGAGACTTCATCTTTCTTTTCTTCAACATCATTCCCCTTTGCAATCCTCACTCTCTCACTCACACCCTCATCAACAAGAACAAAAAAATATTGATGGTACTGGATTTTTCAATTTTTTCAATTTTTTTCAATTTTTTTTTTCCTCCAGCGTATTTTTTTGGAGTTTTATGCTTGATTTGATATTTTTTCCAAAAATTTAAATTTTTTTGTTAAGTAGAGAGTACGTACAGATGTTCAAACAATCTAAATTTCAAGAACAGAAAATGAATAATACATGCCTTTTATTATTTATTTTTTTTTGAACGATCAAATTTAGCCTTGAAAGAGAAGCCCAAGCATGAATGGACCAATTTAAGGTCAATTGTTCCCATTATTCTTATCTAGCCACCGTACGTACGTACGTACACTTAGAAATCCCTTCATTCAACCCTTGAGTTTCTTCACCTCACTACCAGTGGAGTCGTCAATTGTCTTCATTCAGATTTGATTTTGATCAACAAAACTTTTTGTCTTTGACCACTTCTACCTTGATCCTCACGGCTGCTTGGAAGCTTACCCACCTGTTTCAATCCGCAATTGAAGGCAAGACCATTTGTCAAATCAGTTCATTCCTCAGCCGGTTTAGAGGATTCATCTTTGCACACCTTGTCACTATTACTATTGTGATTATGGTGATTATGATCATCATCATCATCAGATATGATCAAGTGACCACAATCTTGGGCTACGGAAATCTTTGTGGTTGTTTTTCCCTTTTGAACACTGTAGGTTGTCTTTTGTTTCTTGGGTTCTTTGACATTAGTCTTCAAGTTTGAATTGGACGCTTGCTTGCTTTTTGGAGCAGATACCAAAGGAATAATGATTTTGACGTGGTTTGGAATCTGATTTTTGGAGGACCAAGGCTTGTACACGGTCATGATAGTGTCACAGTACCGTTTCAAGTCGCGAGATTCGGTTCCAAGCATGATATAGCTGTTGACCGTGTAAGCAGCTTTGGTCAAGCGGGAGTGGTAGACACAATTTCTCAATCTTCAGACAACTCTTGCCAAAATCAAGGAAAAACAAGGCTTGATTTGACGTACTAGCAACAAACTGTTCCGCCAGGTAACCTCGCAAAATTAGGTGAAGGATTAAGTTTTCCAATTGCTTTGGATGAAAACAAGGGCAATTGAAATAATGAAGAAAAAAACGATGAAGTATTGGGCAGTTAAGCGTTCTCATTCTTCATTTTTAGCATGCTGTCTTTAAGAAGATCAGCCAACCTCTTTAGTGAGTGCAATCTTATTGCGATTCAGTTTGTCTAGTCCCACTACCTTGGGAGCTAGATGGGTTGGCAAATCATTGAAATCTTGGTCAACTTGGCGGGTTTGAATAATTTGAATGATTGAAGGCCCAACGCCACGCATCAAATCCCCTAGTTGGATCATTGTTATTTGGCCATTCATTCTAGTTATGTAAACAACGGGGTGGCAGATGTGACAAGCTTGTATTGTCAAGTCATCGTATAGGATTTGAGAAGGATCTTGTTTGCAATCGTCACAATTTTTACAGGGCTCAGGAGAGAAAGGTAGAGGATTGCCAGAGTCGCAAGTTGAGCGGGAGGTTTTGAAATAGTCGGCAAAGAGGGTACTAAGACAGCGTTCCACTTTGACAGCGTATCAGGCCATAGAGTAAACTGCAGGGGGTGGCAAGACACCACGTCAAAAAACTGGGTTGTGACCAAGATGTCAAAGAATATGAAGGCCTATACGTTTTGTGATCCCATCAGTCTTGGAGGCAACCATTCCAGAGAGTGGGATAAGATCACTTGTTTTCCAAAAGAGCAAATAGTCTGAAACATGCCCATCACGTCCAGCACAACCTGATTCTTGATAATAACCTTCATTACTTTTTGATATTGTCAAACAAAGATTGTTGGGGAGTTGCTCTGGTCAATATGAATTGGCCTTTGCATGCTGGAGACATTGGTTCACATGCGCAAATGAGTCCATTAAGGAAACCGTGCAATGTGTGGGCTTTTGTTGTTGATAGTGATTGTTTCTTTGGGCTGTGGCCGCGCCATGCTCAATGGGCATTCCTTCCTACATCTGATTTGAAGTCAAATAGGCTTGAATCAAAAATTAATGCAGGCAGGAAATGGCATAAATATGTTACAGGGGGGCATTTTGAATTTGTACAAATGATTGTTTAAGGCTTTGACTGAAAATCCAGGCTGTTAGCCTTTGAAAATAGGTTCAAATTGGATTGTTTGTAGTGACAGAAATAGAAGGGGTTTTTTTGAGATTATGAGTAAAGAGAATCTTCTGAAAAAAGATATCCCTACCAGGATGATACATATTTTAGTGCAGAAATCCAACTATATAAAACATGTGGATCAAACAATGAATGCAAAATAAAGGCAACTAAGGCAGCTCCTCAGGTGAGTATTTAGAAAGCATACAATAAACCCTGAAAAGATAAAGCTATTTAAAATCAATGATTGTTGTGGTTTAAACACATTAGCACCTTTTATGCAGAAAATTGATTGATATGAAGTAAATGGAACACAATAACCCCATCTAGGATGGGAGAATGAGGAAGCATAATATTTATCTTAGAAAGGAAGATTTACCACCACATGCCTTGACAGTTTTTGAGGAGTTTGTTGAAATGAGTCGGTGCTCTAAACTGAATTGGAGATTTGCCTTGCTTTTCTTCTGGAAGTCTCTGCCTGGCTGTCTTGTTTTATCCTAGTATGATTCTTCTTCCCATTACTGTTTACAAGTGCCACCTTGGGTTTGTTTCAACCCTCCATGTGAGACATTTTGGGAGATATCTATTCAAATTCTGCATTTCCTGGAAGAGATATCCATGTTTTTTACATGGAATAAATATTTGAAGAATGAAACAAAAGGCTTTCCTGTAAAACCGTATCAATAAAAGCTTTTAAAATATTTGAGTGAACTGTGAGTTTATTTGAGGTTTTTCCCTTGTGAAATTATATGAGGGAGATCTGTGCATTCAAAAATACTCCTGGGTCATTCAAAATCCCTTGAGTCCTATGGCATTCATGTGCTAAATTAAGGTTTTTTTACCAGGTACAAAGCCCATGTCGCCAGCTCTGAGATGGGTTAGCTAACTCCAAGGATTAGCTTGAAGATGGGATCCTTGGACAATGCGTGATTGCACTTTTTTACCCACAAGTAAAGTGGGGCCTGTGCCCCAGGTGCACCAGCAAAAAGAAAGTGAACTGTGAGCTGATTTGAAGTGATTCCCTGGTGAATTCATAGTGACACTGGGGGACAATTTTTGTTACATTTATTTTTGGTGAAATGCTGGGAAGAGTGTAACACTCATCTCTGAACAGAAAATTCCTTTGGATTTTGCTATAACTTGCTTTATTTTTTTCTCTGTTCATTTATATATTTTTTTGTTGGGATAAAGTCAGCACCAATTTCATTTGGCATGGGGAGGGCATTTATGTTTTCATGTATGGATACTCACATCTGTTACATAGAATCTTCATGGCCTGCAATCTTGGCCTTGGAAAAAATGCCAACTGTTTGTAGGAGATGCGGAGCTTTGTGAAATTATAATTTTCAAGCTGTGAAAATTGAGAATTGCAAAAACTGAAAACGGTTTATAACCATTTTGATTTTTCCAACAAAAAAACTTCCTTTACAAATCAATTTCCCTGTAAAAAAATCAACATGTTTCACAAAATTGATTTTTTCCAGAAATAGTTCTTGTTTTATCTTGGTGGAAATGGCAGAATTAAAAGTTCATGATTTGGGAAATACAGATGAATTCCAATTTCCAAAAAGGTGAAATCAAGGTGATTCTCATTTTCAGCAGCAGTGAAATCTTCTGGACTTTTGTTTTCCATAAAGGTGAAACCCACAAGAAATATTTTGTACAGCATTGTGAAAAATTGAATCAATCATTGTGAATTCATGGGGAATGTTTTGATACTTATGGGGGACAAAAGTGGCCACAAAAGTGACTTCATGTCACTGGTCAGCCAGAGACCCCAATTTGGCCCTGGTGGAAGAGCTGAGGGAATGGGTGGGAATTGTTTCATTCTCACTGTAAAAAACATGTTACCTAAAATAAAAGTAAAGCAAAAAAAAAGTTTCAGTAGTTTGTCATGGCTGATCTACCTTTATTTCAAAAAAAAAAAAAAAAAAAAAAAAAAAAAAAAAAAAAAAGAGGAAACTCACTGATGATAACCCTAACTGATAAATTTCTTCTCAACATAAAGATCATTAAAAGAAAAAGAAAGATAATCATTGCAAATATAAATAAATGTATATATTATAATACAAACATATATATTTACTTATAAGTATGTACAAAAAAACCCCCTAAAAAAAAGAGAGAACCCCTAAAAAAAATTGTAAGTTACATCAGAAAGAGAAGTCAACATTTATCCTTTCATAAAAAAAGGTGGGGATTACATTTTTACTATCCCCCAAATTTAGTTCTATTATACCGCCATAAATATCTTTTCATAAAAAAAAGATTGCAAAGCTGCCCTGGGAAGCCTTTGTTTGATCTTTTCTTAAACAAAAGGGGGAAAGAAAAGGTTTAGCATCACAACCTCTTTGGAATCTTCCCTACCAACAAGTAAAATAAAGAAGAAACTTACCAACGTGATGACAAGGAACATAATCATGAGAAGAATGGTTTTTGTGGATGGGGGAAGGAAGACCTCCATCAGTGGTCCTCTTATAGAAATGGATGAGAGGAGGAGGTACTGGAATTTCAACCTTGGGGTCAAAACCTTCATTTCCGGCAAATCCATCTTTCTTTGAATTGAACGTGCAGGCAGTTCAAACCTACACCAACAGGGATCTAAAATACAAAAAAAAACATTGCGCATTAGTGCCCATAAAAAAAACAGAAAACAATAGGGGGGGACTACTTGCCATATCTTTCTGTGTTGGCAACCAAGATGAAGGGTTATCTACCAGCCTTGGAAAGGAAGTAATTGCCCAACTCCCCCACCTATGGACTTTTCAACAACAAGGGAACGGGTCAGAAGCTGGCCTAACAAAAAAAGGGGAAAAGAAAGGAAGGACTTACCAATGCAATGACTTGGGGGAAAGGGCTGCTACCAGCTCTGGGAAAGGAGGCATTGTGGAGCCCCTCACTTCTTGATATTTCAACAAAAAATGAAGGGGCTCAGAAGCTCCCCTAGAAACAAAGAAAAGAGAGAAAGAAATAAAGGACTCACCAAAGCTTTGACAAGGATTGCAAGACGGCAGGGATGGTTTATTAGATGGAGGGGGGAGGTAACTGCTTGTTGGCCCTCTTTAAATAGACCTGGGGGGAGGGGAAGAACCTTGTTCTGGACCACCAACTTCCCTAGATTGGCGCAACGCAACAACCTTGGAACAATTTGGGCAGAAATGGCAAAATCTGCGGCTTGGCTAAGGCTGCTCACCATCAACTCAAAAAAAAGGGAGAAATTCAAATTAAGCAAGGATTTCCAATCCCTTCCGAGATTAATTAGAAAGAAATGAATTTCACATTGGGGGAAACACCTACCATAACCTCTATTTAAAGACAACACCAATGGCTGCAATTTGGGCCAATTGTGTGGTTGGGTGCAACCAAAGTTACCACAAGTCCGCACAATCACGCAACTTGTTTCCACAACCCCTGCAGAGCCTGTGTCACTTTGAAGGAAGAAGAACAAATAAAAATAAATAAATTAAAAACAGTAAAAAAGAGAAAAGCAAACCAGAGAAATCTCACAATCAGCTGCTACCATACACCACCCCAATTGTGCCGTCATCACAACAACCTTGATCTGATCAGAATATTTAAGCCAATGACCCAATGATTTTCCACACAATCATGCAACTTTTTTGCTGGGCCCTGCAGACCTCAAATCAATTGGAAGGGTATAAACAAATAATAAATAAATAAATAAATAAGATAAATTAAAAAATAAAAAAATTAAACTCAATTGACCAATCAATCTAAAATATAGGACACTCACTTCAACCGCCTGCAATGACTTTGGGCCTCTATTTTTATGAATACCTGTGTTGAGTTAAGGAGGGGGGGAGTACTGTTGTCATGATCTACTTATGTAGAAAAACTCATGAAGCCACAAGTATGGCTTCAGCATGATTATTTGGTTTGGCATTGATTAATAAGAAAAATTAATACAAAAATAAACATAGCAAAAAAATACAGAAAAAGAGAGAAGAAATGGGGAATTACCAACTGAGAAAATGCCTGAAAGCTGTATTCAAATCCAACCAAATCTCTCCATCAATTGCTTCAATCCACTTGCCTGCTCCCATGTGCCAAATTAAGTCAAATGATGCAAGCGTTTGGTTTATTGGATTGATTAATTCCATCAATGTTTTTCCAGTGAATCATTTGCTGCAACTTTGACGGCTGCAGGACAAGCATCAATCAGAAGGTTTTTTAAATAAAAAAAAGCAAGATAGATGCGCCCAAACAAATAAATTTCCCAAACAGTTTTTGGCAACTACACCCAATTGAGATGGAGGTACCTCAACTTGGAAAACCAGCTAAACCCTGGTTGAATAAACAAGAATAATATCAATAAGGAATAAATCCAAAACAAAAATAAAATAAATACAGAAGAAGGAGAAAGGGAAGAATTAAGCTCCTGAGCAAGAGCCTAAACTACTAACCAAAAAAAAAAACTTGTTTCATGAAGAGTAAATATTTTAGTCAATACTCAGGAAGAAAATGGAATCAAGGAAGGAAAGAAGGACCTGAAGAAATCAAGATTGGCTTAGCTACAACATGGACCCAATTCAAGATTTCAAGATTGTTTCAAAGTAGCAAGTAAGAAGGGATGATTGATCTTCAGCCAGGAGATTCAGATTGAAGATTTTATAGTGGGTATACAATTGGAAAAGTTATGTATCAATTTTTAATAGATTCAAACAGGTTATAAAGGATTAAAAGCTTGAGGACTTAGGAAGGATTTAAGAAAAAGAGGAAAATCAGAGGGATCTGTCTTTTTCCAGGAGGGACCATATCATGTAATTATCTGGAGAAGGGAAAAGAAGATGAAAGGTTGAATCAAAAAAGGGAACCAGAGAAGAAAAATACAAGACCTGTCTTTATCCAAGGAGAACCCAGCTATAAATTAACAATCAAGAATAATTGAAGGATCAACTAGACTTTTAATTGTTACATAAAGGATCAAGAAGGAAGGAAGATGAGAAGAGTTGAAGTTAAATCATCAAGATAGTCAACAGAGCCAACTGGAACACCTTGCATTCTTTGGACCTCTGGTTAAATCTTTCATTATTACTACTATTTTACTATTTTAGTTTTTTTATACCAAAAATAAGGACATGAATAAGGGGTAAAGAGAGAAGAAGAGAAAGATTCTGATGTCTATAGGCAGGGAATGCTGTGGAGAGCATTAAGTCTGGGGGGAATGTGGTAGGCAAAACCTTCCTGATAGCCATCAAACTCAATTATTTAGCAGAATTATTACTCAAATCATAAAAAAAACTCAGAAATGGATTCTACACCCAAAATAACTCAAAGTCACCCAGCCAAAGCAGCTTTCTATCTATCATGGTTTAGAAGATATAGCCCAGCAAACCTCCAACTGTGGCAAGCTCATACCCAACCAGGTGTCACAGCTCTGTGGAAGGCATAAAGACATACCTTGGAAAACTTCAAGTATATACCAGTAACAGCTTACCCTCAACACCAGGACCATACACCAACCCTGTCACCTCAGCCAGAATACAGCAATACAGATACAGGAGGCAGTGCAGCTAGTTCAGCTCCTGTCACCTCACCAAACAATCAGGCCAATGTACATAGAGAAGGCTTTGAAAAAGTATACAATAACAGTGCAAGCAGGAGGAACTGAAACCATTCTCAACCAGAACCAAACATATAAGCAAATATACATGCAGGAGGCTGTGTAGAAGCATACAGGAACATTATAGGCAGGAGAAAGTGGAACCAGTCTCAACCAGTACCAAACAAACCACCAGTACAAGTACCACAGGGCTACCCAAACACATATGCAGGCAGTGAGAACCATGCAGCACTAAAAAAACCACCTGTACCAACCACAGGGCTACCCAGAAAAATATGCAGGAAGTCAGGGAAATGCAGTACCAGAATAACCGTCAGCATGCAAGAGGACCAAACAAACTACCAGTACAAGTCCACTCTACCACTTCACAGCAATACATGCAGGAAGAACAGTCAGTACCAAATAAGCAACAAGCACCAGATCAACCCTATCAGCACCTCACAGCAATCTATGCAAGGCTTTTCAGGCATGAAAACCCTGTACAGTCTTTTCCCAGCCAGCAGAATTTCCTCAGTTTCATTCAGTTTCTTTTGTCTAACCAGCAGAATTGCCTCAGTTTCATGCAATTTCTTTTTCCAACCAGCTAAAATTTCTCATCTACCTGTATCCCACTGTAACAGCGGAAGCTCCAGGGCACCCTCAGGGGCAGCCTTGAGAATTCCCTGAGGACCAGATTTTCTATTTAAGGAGGGTCTCTCTTCCCTGACCAGGTTGTATCAGCATTCCAACCAGCTGTCCCCATCAACCCATCAGTGTTCATCTGTGGTGCCAACCCAGAAAAATGTTATCAGTGAACCAGTTATAAAAGGAAACAAGAAATCAGAAACCAAGTCATTACTCATATTTAACCAAATTGAACCCGCCCATCTGGTTCCAGAATAAGGTTTGTTCTGTGACATAAATATTCAGCACCAAATTAAAGAAGGACAACCCAGAAATCAAAAAATACCCTTATAAGGAAAGAGGGCACAAAAAAAGCATCTACCAACCTTTCCTCTACCCAGTACCCTGTGGGTAACCCATCCTTGGGTCCTCTCCTTATCACCCCTTTGAAAAACCATTGAACCCTTTAATGTTGGATATTGGTCAAGATCACACATATCTGATCAATCATTGACCAATACCCCTAACACATTTGGCTCACTCTTCAGAAAATCCTACCAAACCACAGCTAATAATTAATCATAGGTTGGTTCTGAGGCCTATATTAGCTCTAAAACAAAACAAGCCAAAAATATTGGAAGACTTACTATAGTTTAGAAGGGCCGGTAATTTAAACCCACCTCATTTTACCAATACTCTAAAGGAGTAAAAGTAATACTGAATTCCCCATCAAAGACTTCCAGAAAGCTATTTTCTAAATTTAACCTTATGCCATTAGGAGTCTCACACCACTACATCCATCTGGTTCATCCTTCTCATGGTGCACACTGGGCTCTACTGTCAGAAGTCATATGAAAACAAATGAACACTGGGATTTGAACCCACAACCTCAGACTCTTTATATGAGTGATGCTCTTACCAATTGAGCTAAGTGTGCTGTTGAGTAAGGAGCGTTTGATTCATGGCTATTTGGCTGATCAACCCGGAAGAGGTGTACTTATCCCAGCATTCTTTGATGTGTGCGGCACATACCAGTCAATGAACTGCTCATGGCAATTATGTAATCTAACACCTTGACCATCATCCATCACCATCCATCATCATCATCACCTACCTTCACCATCAACCATCATCATCACCTACCTTGATCATCATCAACCATCCATTCTATCATCATCCACCTCCATCACCATCAGTTATCAACTATAGGCTCAAATATTTCAAATTTCATTCAATCATCAGCTGTATCATCAAAGGAGTATCAATCAGTAACCAATAAAATAAATATAAATATATAAAGGATAATACCAGATAAAGGATTCTTCCCTTACTCCGCTTCATTCCTCCAAGTCATCTATCTGTTCCACCATTTCCTCCTTATCAAGATTGAACATACTGATCCTAGGTCTGATAGAGACTACTATAGTAGCAACTCTATTTGAAAATCAGCCACCAATCTCTTTTCTTTTATTGTTGTGAGACTACTATAGTCCTTGGATGGTAAGGCAATTCAAAACCACCCTTAGTATTCATCTATCTTATCAGTGGTTCTATCACTAAATTCCCCCTCAAGTGACCGCCAGCAAGCTGATTGCTAAACTTTACCCAATCCCAAAGGAGTCTCCACAGCATCACTGTGTATTCCCAAATGAACCAAGCAATTGTAGGAGCCCACACCAGAACCGCGCCTCCATAATCTGCCTTAGGTCCCTTAATACCAGTGTTGTCAATGAAGATCTGTATGCCCTCTGGGAGATATTTGCACAGTATCCACGTCATCTGAGCTTGTTACACCGCCACAGAGTTAGTTGCACCTTGCAGCAGCTGCATTAGCTGCATCCTCCCCAATCCCATCTTGAAAGCGGTCAGTGGATGAAAATTGGGATGAATTTCCTTCTGATTGTAGCAGCCCATCACGTCTACCAACCTGTAACATGCGCGCCCGGCCATTGAATCCAATAATTTCTCCACCCGCAAAGGCAAACCCACGTCATGGATAGTGAATGATTTAAGAAGCTGCAGGTCATGAACAATCCTTAGCAACTTTCCATCTTGCTTTATGACCACAAAGATTGGTCTGCAGTAACTCAATGTGGATTTCTTGTAGAGACCTGTTCTCACGCGCTTGCCCACCAACTCCAAAACTGGTTCTGATATGGTCTGGGGAGTTGGAATTGCCTTGATCTGCCATGGCTTGTGCGGAACTGTGGGGATAACGTAGGGGTCACCAATTTCACTTTTCAGCAGCCCAAGCTTGTCTGGGCCAAAGTTTCTCCCGCAGTACCAACACAGATGCCAACAAATCTTTTTCTTAAACGCTTAACCATCCTGGGGGCCCAAATTTCAAAGAATAAACCCGCTTGTTGGTGATCCGCGCCAATCACATTACCCAATTGGACTTCTTCAAGGGTGTCTCCCAAGGATCCCGGGACCAAGAAATTGCGCACAAGGGTCCTTTAAGTCCCTGCACAATTGGCTTGTTCTGTGGCCAGACCTTCCGCACCACCAGCTTGTACTTGCCAGAGTTGCACCTTGCCATCCACACCCGCCTGTTGTCATCATAAGTCCTAGCAATAACCAAACCAGGGCTTTTGCCTTTGCTTATGACTGTGGCACAATGATAGGGTTTTTGAAATGTAGAACCTCCCAGAGATGCATACTGAGGAAGGGAACTTACTTCTGCCTCCCGCACTTCCCACGCCACTTCCTTTCCCACCTGCTCCTTGCTAGTTGACCACTGGCACGGAGCCGTAGCTTGCTTCACACGTTAACCGCGGCCAACTAGGCAAAATCCTCCGTGGGATTACCCTTACAGTCAACTCCCCCTTTGGAATTTCTGTCACCACACATCACCGGTTCCCGCACCCATTTCCCCTTTCCCTGGTTGCAGATTGTTGTTTCAAACCACGCCCAAAAAAAATCCTCAACCATTAGCGCTTCCATTCCTGCTTCCAAGTTGAAGGCCATCTGGGCCCAGAATGCAAACATGAATGGCCAACCCAAGATCACATCTCCACATTCCACCAAAAGGAATGATAAAGGCTTCAGGACCTTTGCAACCTTGGCATCCTTGCCTTCCACTTCCCTTTCCACACAGCACTCCCCACCATTCAACGCCTGGAGCCCCATTGCGCACTTCCTCCGCACCAATCCCAGCTCATCCACCAGCCTTGATGAAAGCAAGTTGACCATTGACCCGCTATCCACCATTGCCCAAACCTTCCGCCCCGCAATTATCATTGCAATGTAGGCAAGCGGAACCACATGGACCTTGGTTGGTACAGCTTTCAATTCACCTCCTCCTCAACCACGTTCATGCGCTGGACCATTGTTGGGACCAGGCCTTTTCTGCACTCCCTCAATGCTTGGACCATTTCCTCAACAACCACCGGGGACACCGTTGCTAATTCTTGCAGCATGAGGGGTATTGGCACCTCATTCCTCATCACCTTCCACACAATCTCCGCGTCTTTCTTCTTCCCTGCAGCCTTTGTTGTCTTTCTGTCTCTGGCAGGCGCGCACACGGCTTCCTTTGGAACCGGTGGTTGCTTGCTGATGTCAATTTCCATCCTTTCCACCGCAATCCGCTTGTTTTCTGCCAGTGCCCTTACCTTGGCTTCTACCCTTGGCACTTCCCAGGTCTTGGGCGCGGTGACAATTCCAAGCAGCACCTGAGCGGCGTCAGCCCAAGCTTTCAACTGTTCCCGTATCTGCACAATAGGGGGTGGCTGACCCACCATTGAGTCCACTGGTTTGCCTGTTGGAAATGTGTATGTGAGGCAGGATGTGGGCACCAACCCCTTGTTCATTTCCTGTGTGAGATGGGCACACAACCACTTCCAATTCCCCTTCTCCTTTCAATAAATACATGTACGCACCATGAACCCTCCATAAGGCCTGCATGGAGGCTGGATCCCCTCCACCAGATGAGGTGGTATTGCGCGCGGTTGGACAGGAGCCACTGAGGCCTTGTTCCGGTTAAGAAAGATCTGCAGATTCCGCAGGATCTCTTTCATCTCACCCACCACTGCATCCGGAGCCTGCTGAGTTTTTGCAATGCAAGAGGATGTCAATGGCCCTGCATCTGGTGCTTCTGCCAGGGCCGGTCCCAAAATTGTTACTGACTTCTTTGAAACTGCTGGGTATTTTTGCTCTGTGTCTGAAATGATCTCATCTAAGTCAATCTTGCTCTCCACGGAAAGGCAGATTACCAACAAGTACAGAAGGATTTTGATGCTCCTGTCTAACAATCTCTTAACAAAGTCATGGTTGTACAGGTATTGTTGCACTTGCAAGCGGATTGATGGCTCAAGTCTGCCCAAAAACACCCGCTTCATTGCCCCTGTCTGCCCCACAACAACTTTGTTCTTCAACAGATAGCTGTAGATTTTCTCAAAATTAAACATTTACTCCACCAATCTTTTGTGCGTCCGGCAGACCCCTCCACACTCAATTGCCTCCGCCGGGCTTGCTCAAAGTTGCTTTTGCAGAAACAAGGCTTGCGCTTTCCCCACCTTGCCAACATCTTGCTCTTCAACCTTCCCCATTCTTGCCTTTCATACCCAACCATTTCCTCCACATCCCAAAGCTTCTCTTCCTCCGTCATGAAAAGAACAATTGTAAAAACCTTATCCGCGCCCAACACACCTTTGGAGTCTGCAATAACCTTGAACCTAGAGAGGAATTTCTCCATGTCCACGGTGCTGAACCAGAGGTGATGAAAGTCCCTAGTTCCAAGTCACACCCAACAAGGGACTTCAGCCACCATTTCCAACAACTCCCCCTCTGATGGTGGAGCAAAACAGCCCATCCTGGGAGCAGAAGAAGCCGGTGGCGGGTGCTGAGCTGGAGCGTTAGGAGTTGGTTGTAAAGGAAAAGCGTGTGGAATGTTTGATCCCAGTGCAGTTGTTGGAAGCATCCTGATTACCTTCAAGAGACTTGAGACAAACAAAGTTTCCCGGCCAGACCCCCAGATGTGGAAATTAAGAGAGAGAAACTCCCCTAGTTGTCCCTAAATTTTGGAATCAATGGTCTTAGCGTCTGTAAGGATAAGGATTCCCCTTTGAAGAGAGAGAGATTGAGGGTAAAAGATGATGAATTCCTTCCTTTTCTTTCCCTTCCATGATTGTATGCCCCCCCTCTTTGCTGGGTTTGAGAGCACAGGCTTTATGCCCACACTCTCAACCCTAACCTAAGTACAAGCACAATGACAGCCCAACAACAAATAGAAAAGAAACTCTAAAAACCAGAACCCTAGCCTAACCCTAGCCCTTTTCCCATGCAGCAACCACCCTAAACCAGGCCTACTGTTACACACACCTGTTTCATCCTTCTCATGACGCGGCCCTCCGCTGGGCCCTACTCAGAGCCCCCGCATTGACACACACCCAGTTGGTCCTTTTCATGACGCGGCCCTCTGCCGGGCCCTACTTGGAGCCCCCTGTGTTGTCCGTATCCACCCGGCGCACTGCGTGATTTCCTGCCCCTGGGGCTCAGCCCGCCCTTGCATGCGCCTGTCCCGCTCTACCTTCCCTGACTAACCGCCCCACAAACCTTATTGGGCTGGCTTCATCCTTGGGTCTGTAGTGTCCAAGCGGGCCGCAGCCCGCCACCTCCAATTGAGAACAACCCGGGCCTGGTATGCTGAGCCCGCAGAGGCTGCTGCTGAGCCTGCAGCAATCACTGATGAGACTGTGCACCTCCAAAATGCTGAGCCTGACCTACCAAATGCTGAGCACGCCAGCCGCAGCACATTACCCAATCCAAGGCTGTATAATGACACCACAATGGCCACCATATATTACTCTCATGATGCTTGACTTTCTCACTAGCAAAATCCCAAATTTTGGCCTGGACCTAAATTTGAGCATGATGAACTCAATAAATAAATAAACTGTGTGTATGTTTGTGCGTACATAAATCCTCTGTCCACCCTTTGACCCCTTCCAGATCACCCTCCAATCCCAAATTTACTCCCCCAACATTGACCAACACCATTGATGTAGTTCCTTCCAATCAAAGGAAGTTTATTGTAAGGCTGGACACATCTTTGTGACCAGAGCTGAAGACCTTCAAGGATCAGTAATTTTATGATGATATTTATTTTGTAATGTTTCTTTTGTTTAGTTGGAAGCAATGGGCTTGGAATGAATGGACATTGAAACAAATAAGGGGTAATTGATTCCATGGGGCTTGATGAGTTTGTTGAGAGATTTAGATCCTATTCTTTATTGCAGTCATGTTGGAAATAAACAAATCTTATAAAAATAAGGTAATCTTTAAACATTTAAATGAAAAAGATAGACCCAATAAGTAAGGAAACAAGAAACAGGCAGTAATTGAGATAGAGCATTTGAAAAGTGAAGTGAGAGCCCAAAAATACCTTTAGGAACTGCTCTTCTGACCTGGCCTTGCCACCTAATACATATTTGATAAACGGTAGTGATTTGCTTCTGGCTCCTCCTGAATTTGTGTGTCAGTGTTAGACCTTTGTTTTTTTAGCGTTAGGCAATTTGATCTTAAGCTTGGCTTCAGGTTTTTTCCGTTTCTCCTTGACTTTTTTGTTCTCCCCCTCTCTTCCTTCCTTCCTCTCATCTCCTGGTCTCTGTAAGTGCGCCTTGATGGGAGTTTTGTTCATTGACAGAAAACTGTGTATGCGTACTGCTGAAAGTGTCAGACTGACAGCCAGGGCATTAGCTAACACTCCTCCTTTTTCCTGCTGGATTCATTTTCAGCATTCTTCTGGGTTGAATAATCCTTACATACCCTAGTGGTTTGGTTAAGACATCTGCAACAATCTCTTTGGAAGGGCAGTGCTCAACAGAAATAACGGATTTGGCCACCAAGTTGCAAAGTTATTGGTAGAAAACCTAAATATGCCTTAAGGTTGGATTCAGCTGAGCCTCTTTGCTTAGAAAGTTGGCTCCGCAATTGTCATTCATTAAAAATGGAAAAGGGATCTGAAAAACTAGGCCAAGTAGTAGGGTGGACAGCCGTTGCATCTCCTTGACACATACGTTCATTGCTACAAATTCCACCTCCATAGTTGATTGAGCAACAATTGATTTCTTCTTGGCAGCCCAACAGATTGGATTGCCAAACAGTGTTATAACGTAACTGGTGGTTGACTTTCTGGTGACTTCCAAGGTGCCGTGATTGGTGTCTTCCCAACCCTGGAGACCTTGTTCTGCATTGTCAGAGCGCCTGAAGTGGATGCCCATGGACAGAGAGCCCTTGAGATACCTGAGTAGGTGCCTTGCAATGTTCCAGTGAGCTTTGGTCAGAGCATTGACATAGCATGCAAGCATGTTAACAGTGAAGGCAATGTTGGGTCTAGTTTTTATCAACAGATGAATCAGAATCCCCACTGTTTTTTGCATGAGTTTCACATCAAATGGAGGTGATTCCACAGAGATGAGGTGGTGTAGGTTGAGAGGGGCCAGGGCTTGAACTGGGTTTGCAGAATCCATTTTCAGCTTGCACAGGGTTTTCAAGCAAAAATCCAGCTGATGTAACACCACAGACCCTTCATTCTTCCAGTCCAATGTGTATCCAAGATGTTGATTTGGATGTTCCTGAACGCGGAGGGAGTAGGTGCTCTTGCTTTGGTCAAGCAGTTGGAGTAACTGATCACAATCAGAACCCACTAGCAGACCATCATTGACGTGGATGTGGAGCATTACCGTCCTGTCAGTATTCACAAAAAGGGACTCATTGCCCTGCAACAGAGTGAGCCCCAGCTTAGAGAGAGTGGCAGAGAGGTTAGATTTCCAACAGCGCGGCACTTTTCTTGTCCCATACAGGGACTTGTTCAGTCGCCACACCCAATTTTCTTTACCTGGCACCTCAAAGCCCCTAACTTGCGCAATGTGAATTTTTGCATTGATGTTGCCGTATAGAAAGGCCATCTCCACGTCAAATTGGAACACAACCAGGCGGCGCTGAACAGAAATGGAAAGGAGAGACTTGAGGGACTCCATTTGACCAACAGATGAGTAGGTGTCGAGGTAGTGACGGGGAAATTGCTGGTAATTACCAAAGCACACCCAACAAGACTTGCAACAAACCACCTGGCCATACTTGTTCTTTTTTCAAACCAGATGCCACATGCTGCCAATGACAATGTTGTTGTTGGGAGGAGTTACTAGGGTGCCAGTGTTACAACTAAGAAGGGATTAGTTTTCAATGGCCATAGAATCCAACCATAAGGGGCACTTGTTGACATTGGTAAAAACTTCTTTAACTGAGATCACCTCCAAGAGGAAGGCATCATCATTGTCATCACTGTCCTCAAAGGCAGCAAAGTTGACCAAGGAATCAGCATCCCTGGCAGAAGAGCAATTACAAGCAGGAAGAATTGCAGATGGTTCAAGGGAGCTGCTAATCTCCTTTGGAGCTGTGGTGGAGTATGGAACATCGGCAAAGTGCTTGGAAGGGGGGCAGAGTAGAGGAAGGCAATGGAAGTGTCTTGGGACCATCTGGCGCAGAAGACTTCAAGGACTCAGTGAGAGTTGCCAGAGTGTTGTCTTCTGCTGATCCAGGCAGGGAGGATGGCGCAGAGACACAAGGGCCAGATGATTTGCAAACCAAACCTTGCAAAGGAACTGTGACCACCCCTGGGACTTCAAAGGGAGAAATTGCCTGAATATTGGGAAGGGAAAGAGGCAATTTCTTTAGCAAGAGAGGACTGTTGTAGTCAAACGTGGCCTGAGGAAGAGAAAAATTGTGGCTGACCGTAGCATTTTTCTTTAGAGGATTGAGAAATGGACCTGCGTTGGAGTACTGTTTGTAGCCAAGAAACAAGAGAGGGGATGACTGAGGAAGGATCTTAGATGACTGGGGCTGTTTAATGTGCACCTTGAGTCCAAAGGGGATGAGCTTGGCAAATTTCCCTGATGGGCTCAATGGTGCAGTGATGTACCATAAGGAAGCTAACTGGTGACAACCAATTGATGGACTTGGAGGGTAGCAAATTGATGAGGGTGGAAGAGTAGCGCTCTGCTTCATCCCAGTAGGAGATGGGCACAGCAGACTGAGCAAGAAGACATCTGATCTTGGTGAGGATTGTCTGGTTGAAATGTTCCACCAGGCCGCTGGTTTGGGGTGAGTGAGCCAGACCTTGCTCTAGGACTATTCCGCATGACTGAAGGAAGGACACCAGTTTAGCAGAGCCAAACTCCCCACTGAAATCACAATGAAGAATTTCTGGTGTGATTTCCAGGTGATTCTTAATTTCCTGAATAAAATAAATAGTCTTTAATTCAGAGTTGGATTTATTTTGCATGGCATAAATTTGATTGAATTGGGAAAATTCATAAATGATTACCAAGAGGTAGTGCATTCCATGCTTGGATGGTGGGGAAATTTGCAAGATGTTCATATGAAGCCAATGGAACAGAGTCAAGGAGGATTTCAGGGGATTTGAGTAAGGTGAATGCTTTATCTTGCATGACTTGCAGACTTTGCAGTTTGTCAAGGAGAATTGAGGGTTATGATTTGTGATGGAATGAAGAGAGAGAAGTTGGCGCAGATACTCATCCAAGGGGTGCCCCAGGATGAGGTGCCAGTCAACTTTTGGATGTGGTACAGTGAGTGAGTAGGACACTAGAGGACTGGAGCCGTTCAAGTGGGCCACATAGAGGTTGTCAACACAAAGGAACCAAAAGATTATCTTTCCTGACAGCTTGATTAGAATGGTACAATGTTGGTGTAGGATCTTCAGCCCATGATCCTCCAGCTGAGTCGCCAAAACAAGATTTCTTGGACCCTGAGGAGCGAAGTACACCAGAGAGATGTGCGTCCCGCCAATGTTAAGTTTGCCCACATGGGTGATTTGAAGTTTCCCCGTATGTGTTCAGGGACTTAGCCAATGGAGTCAGTTTGAGAAGGAGCAAAAAGTTGCACACAATTGATCAGGAGGCACCATAGTCATAGACCAGCTCTTGGCGGCATCTAGTGGAGCTTGTGGTACTATAGATTCCTTTGTCATGGGTGTAGAAGCCACAAACGTTGGGGTCTGTTTCAACTGTGAAAGGTTATATTCATGTATGTCAAAGCTAAAACAAACAGAAACAAAGGAAAGGAGCTGAACAAATGAATGAAAGTCAGAACAGGCGTGAGTGTGAGAAGAAATGATATAAAAGATCAATCAGGAACATTTGGATTGATGTCGTGAGAGTTAGAGCAATGAAGTCTCCTCACGGCTGGACAAGATTAAGGAGTTGATAGAGGTTGGCGGAATGGAGTGGGGAGTCAATGCTGATTGTTATATTGAAGGGTGGCGGACGGCGGTGGAACTTGAGATTGAAAATGATTGTTGTTATAGAAGATGATGGAACGGCAACTACAGTTTTGATGGGAATTAAGATTGATGAAGTGAATGAAAAGAAAATAAAGTGATGGATAGGAACAAAAGTGACAGATAGGAACAGATGGGGAGTGAGAGCTGAGACGGAGAGAATGACAGTCGGAGGGAAGAACGGAAACGGAGATGGGAGAAGGTTTGAGTTTGAGAATGAGATCAGAAGAGATGGACGGATGGAGGAATTGGGGTTTGGATGATTGAAGCAAGAAGGGATCAAAGAGTCACCGAAAGGATGGGATGACAATGAGAAAGGAGTAATTGGATCTGGAGTATTGACACTGGGAGTGACGCAAATGCGCGGGAGGTGCTGGTCACTTTTGATTCTGTCAACTCAACACACCGCCCTGTTCAGTTGTGAGGTGCTACTATAAGGGATGTGAGAACTTGAACCAAGGGTCTAATTGCCAGCTTGGTTAACGGATTGGCAATCATTTTGTGAGATGGGATGAGATTAGTGATTAGATTTTTGGCCTTGCAATTTTCTTGGAGCCACTTGATCTGAGTTTCCATGTGTTTTAAAGCACTGTGATGCAATTGGAAACAGACTAAGTCATTAACCGCTATATTGTCAATGTTGAAGCAGTGGGATAACTGGATATCAGGGTTGAGGTCGCAAAGTAGGTTGACAAGCCACAATTTTTCTTGGGCAACGGAGACTAAGGCTTTCAGTTCACCTTCAGTGGACAAGAGAGATACCAATGGTTGGAGCTTGCTATTCCAGGACACTGGACAGCCGTACAGTAGGATGATAAAGCCGGTATGACTTCTACGCATCAGAGAATCATTGCCGCTGTTGGAGTCACTAAAGGATTCAATGTCGTATTTGAAGTGAGTCCACTTGAGTCTTAGTGCAAGTTCCTTTGTACAATTGAGGTATTGCCAGGCATGCTTGGCTTCCAGCCAGTGTTGAATGCCGGGCTTATTGTTGAATTGAGACAGAGAGGATACAGCGTAGGAAAAATTGGGACAAGTTCTACTGGCTATGAAGTTAAGGAAACCTGAGGACAATTGGAAGTTGATGTTGAGTTTGAGGAAGTTGTTGAACTTTTCATTGGATGCAGGAGAAAGGTGAACATTGGGAGTCATGGGTGTGGCAATTGGTTTTTATTCACTCAGGCCTAGCTCTTTTAGGGCATATTCAATGTGCTTGGGTTGCAGAAGACCGGGTCCCTGAGGAGTATCAACAATCTGATTTCCAAGAATCTTGTGAAGTGGGCCTTTGTGAGAGATGGAGAATTTGGATTTGAGCCAATTGCAAAATTTGATTGATTGGCCAATGACAATTAGGTCATCAACATAGACAAAGACAAAGGAGGAGAGTTTACTGTTGATGTAGAGACAGGGATCTGGGCTTGATGAATTGAATCCTTCAGACACAATCCATGCTCTTAATTTTTCAAACCAGCTCCTTGGAGCCTACTTAAGGCCGTATAGAGCCTTGTTAAGTTTGAATTAAGGGAAGATTGAGGAGTACCCATCAGGTCGCTTGATGTAAACATCCTTGTCAAGTGGGGCATGTAAGAAAGCGGACTTAATGTCCATTTGGCGGATTTTAAGGGAATGATGGAAGGCGTAGATCAGGAGAGCGCAGAGAGTGGTAATTGAGCCGGTGGGAGCGTATGTTTCTCCGTAATTGCAGAATTTAATTTGTTTGAAACCTTGGACGCATAATCTCAATTTGAAAAGGGATTCAGAACTGTTGGGCTGTTCCTTAAGTTGATAGACCCAGACGGTGGATAGGGCTTTCTTTCTGTCAGGTAGAGTGTGGCATCCCTCCCAGACTTTGAGCAAATTGATGCCGTCCAACTCCACTTTCATCAATTCTAGCCATTGGATTTGATCAGGACTCTTCTCCACATCTTTATAGGATTTAGGAATGGATCGCATAAGGAATCTAAAGCCTTGAGGGCGCTGAATGTTTGAGCAATCACAGAGATTGTAAGCGTTGTTGGTATTGAGGAGATTCAAGACTTGCTTGCCATCTGATACTTCAGAGTCTGACTTGGGGTTCAAATTGTTCTCTGATGTTGGAGACGTGGGAGTTGGTGGGTTGGAGGTAGATAGGTGAGGATTGGATGTGGATGAGGGAGAACTCTGGGAGGTAGGATTTGGAGGTTGGGTAATTTTGGAGACAGGGAAAGTGAGAATGTTGGTTAAGGGATCAGAAAGAAGAGATTCAAAAGGGGAGTTGGGAGAGGAGGAGTTAACATCTTCAAATTTCATGTTTTAAAAGATTTGAACATGTTTGCTACGGACAATTGTACTGGATTTGGGGCAGTATACTCTATATGAATTTAGGGCAAGGTCAAATCCCACCAGGATTCCTTTGACACCCTTTTTGTCAAACTTTGAGGATTTCAAATTGTTGTTTAGGACAATTGTCTTAGAGCCTAAGGTTCAAAACAGCTTCAGTTTTGGAGCTTTGTCATGCCATCGTTTGAATGGGGATACTTTGATGTGCACTGAGGGCACTGAGTTGAGGATCTTGCACACGCCAACCGTTATCTCATCCCACAAATCAAGTGGGATAGACATGTCTATCATCAATGTTCTGGCGGCTTTGACGAGTGTTCTGTTTCCTTGTTTGGCTACTGGATTATGTTGAGGGGTGTAAGTTTTGGAGGTGTTGTGGAGAATGCCATTGTCCTTCAAGAAGGATGAAAGACAAGAATTGACAAATTCACTGCCGTTATCAGAGTGAAACATTTTTAGCATTTGATCAAAGTTATTTGAGTTTAATTTTATAAAGTTGATGATTTCCTCGGTCACGTCCGACTTGAGCTTGAGAGGTATACAGATCTTGTCTTTTGAGAAGTTGTTGGTGAGAAGTAAGAAATATCTATGTCCAGTTTTGGAAATGGGGTTGATGGTACCACAGACATTGGCGTGGATGAATTCAAAAGGACGGGAACTTGGAGGAATATGATTTTTGAAGGGCAATTGGTGAATTTTTCCTTTTGCGCAAGAGGTACAAGTATAGTCATCCCATTTCAGATTGGGAAAGAAGGTGGATAGAAGCTTGGCTTTTTCATGATGAACTTGGCCAAAGCGTTTTTGAATTGTGGACATGGAGAGGAAGGTATTACAGTTCAATGGGTTTGGAGTTGATTCTTGGACGTAGAGAATATTTTTGTGAATGCAACCAGAGATTATCAGTTTTCCTTTGAAAAGTATGCCAAAGCCTTTGGAGTCCAGTCAAACCAGAGAGCATCCCTTTTGAATGAGTTGGCCAAGTGAGATCAGGTTGATGGCTAGATTGGGTACCAGGAGAGAGTTAGTGAGAGTGAGAGATGCGGTATTGGTGTGAATGATTGCGTCACCAGTTCCTTGGGACATAATGGATGCATTGGGTTTTCCAGTTGTGACTTTGGTGCTTTTGTCCTTGAGCCAATTGAAGTAGTTAGTGCTATTAAACATATTGTTGGTAGCGCCAGAGTCCAGGATCAAGGAGCCACAATCAATCATGTGGAAATTGGCAACAGCAAAGGTGTATTCCAAGTTTGCTGAGGCTTTGGGGTTGGAGGTTGATTGCAGTTGATTCTTGGAGGGGAGATTGTTGTTGATTCCATTGTAGTTGGGACAGAGGTGGGGATACAGTGCGAAGCACTTGTTCTTTGGATGATAGGCCTGAGGATTATGCCAATTGGGCTTGCATTGTAGGGGTTCTTGGTTTGCTAGGAGAGCCAAAGCGTAAGTTCCTGCCACCACCTTGTTTTTGATTTGATTCAAATGCCTGAGGACTAAGTCGCCATTGATTTTTGCTTCACCAAGGGAATGGGTTATGGTGGTCTTAAGGTGCTCGAGTTGTGGGGTAAATTTGTACAGAATCAAGTAGGCAACTATGTCTTCATCCATCTTTATGCCAATTTTGGAGATTTGAAGAAGGCATGATCACACGTTGGTGATGAACTTCTCTACATTTTTGGGGTCAAATGCAAGGTTGAGGAAATTGAAAAATAATAAGTTGTAGATAAATTTCTTGAGAACTATAACCAGCTTGGGCTGAGAGATCAGGAATGGACAGGAAGAAATATATCAGACAGAATCTTAAGAGAGAGATAGAAAGCGTGAAGAAGGAAATGAAGAGTCCTACAGCGTAGATCAGAGAATGTATTCAAGGTGAAAGCTTCGAGTTTAGAGGAGATCTGTAGGCAATGAGACAATTGAGAAGGGAAGAAGAAATAGAAACAAGGAATCCAAGGTGCTGGAGAAGAACTGTTTGGATTATCGAGTTAGATTGACTTCAATAGAGTTTGTTATGGAAGTTGTCATCTTACCGGTCAGAGATTGGCGAATTCGGTCTGAGGCATTTACTTGGTGGAGGGAGGATGATCGTCGAGAGGATTGGAAGAGATAGAAGAATGAGAATAGAAATAGAAGGGAAAGATAGGCGGGAGAGACATAGAAAGGTGAGATCAAAGAAGAAAGAGGAGGATTTCAGAGACTTGAGAAGATCCGGAGACTCGCTCCGTCCGAGATGTACGAGAAAGTCGCATCGGGGTGTCCGTTGTAGGTTCAGTGCGCATCCGCGCCCAGGGGCGCGGTTGCGCGGTCAGAAATAATGGTAGTGAGGAACTCTGGGCGGAGGCGCAATAAGAGAAGATAGGTGGAAGACACTTGAGGAATATTCAACACCCCTCGTGACTGGTAAGGTGGCGTCGGCTTAGGATTGACTGGGTTGATCGGGGAAGATGACTTGTTGAAGAAGATGAAGGGCCCCCACGGAGGTGGCTTTAGTTAGAGAATCTGCTATCATTTCGGCGGTGGGAACAAGATGTAAGTCGAACTTGGCAAGAGAAAAATCTTCCCGCAGGCCTTTAGTTTTGATGTCGATGTGTCGTGACTTGGAGTGTGATCCAAATTTCTTTATTTTATCATCTAAACCTTTATTATCTATGTACATCGTTGGTTTGTTGGAAGTAGAGCCGTGTATTTCTTCAACAAGATGGGTGATCCACTTCAATTCAAGGTAGCAATCAAGTAGGGCATTGAGTTCAGACTCAGTGGAGGAATATGTGATGTTTTGTTGCCTTGAGGAGTTCCAAAGGACCGGACTACCGTAGTGTAAGACTATGTATCCAGTTTGGGACTTACGAGAAATAGGGTCATCTCCCCACGTTGCATCACTGTAGCTTGAGATAGATTCCTTGGTTGAGTCGTACTTAAGAGTCAATTTGAAGTCCTTCGTGGTCTTGAGGTACTTCCATACTTTCCGTACTTCCTTCCAGTGACTGAGGCCCGGCTTTGCATTAAATCTTGCAAGACTGGAGACAGCAAAGGAAATGTCCGGGCGAGTATATTGGGACAAATGATTCAGCAATCCGATTGCAGATCGGTAGTTGATATTCAGTTGACTGAACTGCGCGTGATCTTCATCTGAGGCCGGTTCGAGATGAAAGTTTTGAGTGAGAGGCGTATTGATGTTTTTGCAGTCGGTGAGACCCAGTTCTTCAAGACCTCTCTTGATATGTTTTGGTTGGCTTAGGAATATACTATCCCCGTCGAGTTGCATTAACATTCCGAGGATTGTATTTGGTGAGTGACAAGAAGAGTTTGAGAATCTTTCTAAGAAATTGACTGCGAATGAGTCAGACCTTCCTACCAGAATTAGATCATCAACGTGGAAGTAAAGGACTTCCTCCGATTTAGAGTTGAGATATAAACAGGGGTCGCTGGCGGATTCGCAGAAACCTTGGGACTTGATCCAAGCGGTAAGTGTGTTGTACCAATTTTTAGGTGATTGACGTAGCCCATAGAGCGATTTTTTTAATTTGAGATAAGGAGATTTTCGGTTTGATCCTTTGGGAGTTCTGATTATTACCGTTTCATTCAGAGAAGCGTGGAGAAAAGCTCCCTTTACATCGAATTGAGTAAAGGTCATTTGATTTTTCAAGCCGTAGATTAGAGCAAGACGAAGGGATCCAAGCTTCCCTGTTGGAGCCCAAGTCTCTTCAAAATCTACGCCTTGAACCTGATCGAATCCTTGCACGCACAGGCGCGCTTTATATTTGACGGGTTCTCCGTGGCAGTTTTCTTTAACCTTGAATACCCAAGTCGTGTTTAGTATGTTGTCTGGTTCCCCGTAATATTCTTCCCAAACTTCTTGCATTTCAATTGATTCAAGTTCTTCTTTGGAGGCTGTTTTCCACCTAGGCCACTCAGGGCATTTCCTGGCGGCTTTATAAGATGGAGGTTTGTAGTAGTGGTGGAAGCCGTATCTTTGAGGTTTTTGGAGTTTGTGTCGCGGACGGAGGTTGGGCCGATGACAAGGTTGTTCGAGTTCAGGATGTGAAGGAGGAGGTGGAGATTCCGGAGAGGATGGGAGAATGTCTTCTCGATCCAAGTCCAAGTCAGAGTGTTCAGGGGTAGACTCTCTAATTAGGTATTGTTTTTCATTGGTTGAGAAGTCAGTTCCATATTCATTTGAATCAGGTTGAGAGAAGATGTCAGAGCCTTGTGGTTCGTAGAAAGGAAAGTTGTTGAGCTGATTCTTGAGGAACTTAACGTGCTTGGTTTCCACGACGGTTCCAAGCGTGGTTAGGACCAAGTAGGAATGGAAGATGGGGTTGAATCCAATGAGGACTCCTTCTAGACCTTTTTCATCAAATTTTCTTCCTTTCTGAAGACAATTGGCCAGGTAGATCACGGAGGAACCTATGGGTTGTAAGTAATTAGCTGGGAGAGTCTTACCAAACATGAGTTCCCAGGGAGACAATTGGTTACCTTCTCGAGGGATTTGATTTAACATGAAACAGCAGCTGCGTGTCACTACGTGCCAATAGTTTTTAGCAAGGCGGGAAGAGGAGAAAGTGGACCGGGCGGATTCAATGATTGTCCTATTGGCTCTTTCAACTCGTCCGTTGTGTTGTGGGTGATATGGCTTGGAGGTGCGGAGTTTGATAAATTTCCTTTTTGCAAAGTCTTTTAACGTAGAATTGCAGAATTCAGTTCCTTTGTCCGAGTAGATCTCGGTGGGGTAGTAATTCAAACGCTTATATTCGGTTTCTAGAAGATTGATGATTGTTTCAGATGTTTGGTCTTTGGAAGTTAGAGGAAAAGATGCGAGGTAGCCGGTATAGTTGTCAACCAGATTGAGCAAGTAGTGGTGGCCGGCCCTCGACTGAGGGGTGATTGGACCGACTAAGTCGAGATGGATTTGTTCTAAGGGCTTACTAGCAGGAGTGGAGGTGTTTGAAAAAGGAGATCTAGTAATTTTGCTCTTGATGCAGTTATCACATTGAAAGGCCTGGAGTTCGTCATTTGAGAAGCGGTCTTTTAAGAGAGGTTTAAGAGTGGAGACAGACGCGTGACCGTACATCTTGTGCAATTTGGATAGAGTATATGGTTGAGAGGTTTGACTGGCAAAGTTCACTGTGTTATTTTGGCCAGTCGAGCATAGTTTTTCAATGACAAAGAGATTATCTCTTATCGATCCCTTCAGTACAATTTGGTCCTCTCTGGTTACCTTGAATGTATTTCGGGTTTGAGTGAGATTACATCCCTTCTTTGCGAGGAGTCCAGGACTGATCAGGTTGACAACTATGTCGGGTACGTAGGCGCAATCTTCAAGCGTGATCACGGAATCGTTCCATTCAAGTTTGACCGATCCAATCCCTTGTATTTTGAGATTAGCTTCTAGTTTTCCGGTCTTGATTTCCTCAGGATCCTCTTGTATTTCTATGGAGGAGAAGAACTTCAGATCATTAAAAATATGTACGTTAGCTCCTGAGTCTAAGAGCAAATTAGGGTTATTATCTGAATTAATCCATAGAGTCAGCAAGGCGTGGTAGTTGATTGTCGGATTCTTCTTGTTCTTGTTTTTCCACTCGTTTTGTTGTTTGATCCACCACTCAGGTGCAATCTCGGGGTGTAGATGGAAGCATGAACTCTCAGCATGAGGGGCGTTGGGATCGTGATATCCTTCACGGCATCTCATCTTAGCTTTCTTCTCGTCCTTGTAGCTCCTCGTCTTAGTTGAGACTAATTAGACATCGGTAGATGACTTATTCGGATTGGACTGTGCCTTTCTCTCGTTGTGGTATTGGATGAGGTGATTGAAAACAACGTCCATCGTTAGATTCTTCTCTATGTGCATAATTTGTTGCTTGAGGTTTTCCAATGTAGGTGGAAACTTGAATAGTAACAGGTACGCCAAGATATCGTTGGGTAGCTCGATCCCAACGTCCATCATTCTCGTGATGGCTTTTCTCATTTCGGTGATGAAGCTTTCAATAGCATTTTCGCGGAAGACGGAGTGGAGGAAGTGATTGAAGACTCTTGCTTGGTTAGCTGTTTCTGAGGATGCAAATCTTCTCGTAATTTTGGCCCATAAGAGTTTAGAGGAGGAAATGTTGGTGGAATTAACTACATTTGCATGGGTGGTACTGTCGAGCTTGGATAGTAGTATCGCTCTGATTTCTCAATCTTGTTTTGACGACAGAGGGCCCGAATTTCAAGTGATAGCGTCCTTGATATCTTTGAGATCGAACAACATTAACATCTTGTCTCGCCAGATTGAATAGTTCTCTTCATTCAAATGCGGTATGGCGTCGACCGATGCCTTGAGGGCAACTTGATGGAAGTAGTCGTTCGCTCCGGCTGGTTCGTTCATGGTTTGGTTGGTTCAATTCGTAGGAGGGTCCTTCGGCTTTTAACCGTAATAAGTTGTAGATAAATTTCTTGAGAACTATAACCAGCTTGGGCTGAGAGATCAGGAATGGACAGGAAGAAATATATCAGACAGAATCTTAAGAGAGAGATAGAAAGCGTGAAGAAGGAAATGAAGAGTCCTACAGCGTAGATCAGAGAATGTATTCAAGGTGACAGCTTCGAGTTTAGAGGAGATCTGTAGGCGATGAGACAATTGAGAAGGGAAGAAGAAATAGAAACAAGGAATCCAAGGTGCTGGAGAAGAACTGTTTGGATTATCGAGTTAGATTGACTTCAATAGAGTTTTTTATGGAAGTTGTCATCTTACCGGTCAGAGATTGGCGAATTCGGTCTGAGGCATTTACTTGGTGGAGGGAGGATGATCGTCGAGAGGATTGGAAGAGATAGAAGAATGAGAATAGAAATAGAAAGGAAAGATAGGCGGGAGAGACATAGAAAGGTGAGATCAAAGAAGAAAGAGGAGGATTTCAGAGACTTGAGAAGATCCGGAGACTCGCTCCGTCCGAGATGTACGAGAAAGTCGCATTGGGGTGTCCGTTGTAGGTTCAGTGCGCATCCGCGCCCAGGGGCGCGGTTGCGCGGTCAGAAATAATGGTAGTGAGGAACTCTGCGCGGAGGCGCAATAAGAGAAGATAGGTGGAAGACACTTGAGGAATATTCAACAAAAAAGATCCAAGATCTGTTGGCAGTCTGAGAGGAGGCATAAAACTTGTTGATTGACTTCCAGAGTGCGATTCCATTCAGAGCATCGGTATCCTTGACGCAGTTAATATAAGTTCAATTTTCCAGCTTGGCTAAAATGTAGCTGGCAATTTCCAGGTTGATTTCTGGAGGGCATTCTTTGTTATTGTTGTCATTGAGCCATTTGGAAATTCCTTTCAGAGAGAATATGGTGGTTAATTTGGATCGCCACAATGAGAAGTTGGATTTGTGGAGGTTAGGGATGGAATCGGTTAAGGTGCGGAGAAGGGATGGGTTTGAATATGTTTGTCCAGTTGAGTCCATGATTGCCAGATTGGCTTGGTCGTGGCTTTTGGCTTCTAACCGTGAAAGGTTATATTCATCTATGTCAAAACTGAAACCAACAGAAACAAAGGAAAGGAGCTGAACAAATGAATGACAGTCAGAACAGGCGTGAGTGTGAGAAGAAATGATATAAAAGATTGATCAGGAACATTTAGATTGATGTCGTGAGAGTTAGAGCAATGAATTCGCCTCACGGCTGGACAAGATTAAGGAGTTGACAGAGGTCGGCGGAATGGAGTGGGGAGTTGATGCTGATTGTTATATCAAAGGGTGGCGGACGGCGGTGGAACTTGAGATTGAAAATGATTGTTGTTATAGAAGATGATGGAACGGCAACAATAGTTTTGATGGGAAGATTGATGAAGTTAATGAAAAGAAAATAAAGTGATGGATAGGAATGGATGGGGAGTGAGAGCTGAGACGGAGAGAATGACAGTCGGAGGGAAGAACGGAGACGGAGATGGGAGAAGGTTGGAGTTTGAGAATGAGATGGGAAGAGATGGACGGATGGAGGAATTGGGGTTTGGATGATTGAAGCAAGAAGGGATCAAAGAGTCACAGAAAGGATGGGATGAAGATGAGAAAGGAGTAATTGGATCTTGAGTATTGACACTGGGAGTGACGCAACGGCGCGGGAGGTGCTGGTTGCTTTTGATTCTGTCAACTCAACAAACTGCACTGAGTGCATCTGCAATTTCCTCATCAGTTTCCTCAATGTCCTTTTTGATTGAGTTGAGGGAAATTTGGGTTTGTAGCCTCTTCAGTTCTTCAGAAATTTGGTTCACCCTTGCTTGAATGTCAGAGTCTTTCTTCCCAGGAGACTTCCTGGTGGAAGCAACTGGTTTTGGTGGAGCTGGACCTGGGCGCAGAGCTGAGGATTGTGTCAACTGGGGACTTTGACAAGGTTTGAACCTTCCTCCAGAGATGAGGTCTGATGGAAGAGAAAGATAGGACGTTTTGGAGTTGTGTGACTTGCGCCTGCTATCTTCCAGCATGATTCAATTGCTTACTGCTTCTAGAGTGAATGGTGTGAGGTTGTAGGAGGACTGTACTAGAGAGGAGAGAGATGAATTGTGGCAAAGACTCTTGAGGAACAGGATGGCCGCCATCTCTTGGGAGACTTCCAGGAATTGCAATTCCAGGGGATGCCTGTCAATGGTTTCAACCAGATTTACATATTGGTTCTTGAATCAGGCCACTTGATCCCTTATCAAAGTACCAGGCTCATAGGACAAATGGATTAGACAAAATAACATGCCACCAGCCACTATTATCAACTTTTCACCGCAGGCTTTGGCCAAGGATTGATAGGCTAGTGAAAAATTGTTCCAGGACAACTTAATCTCAGACTGGAGATCGCGTTTGACCACCTTGTATATCAGACTGATTGCATAAGAGTTTTTCTTGCAATAGGTCTTAGTCCCCTTGTGACTTTCTATCCACTTCTTGTCAAGGATTTCTTTGTGGCCCTTGCCAATCAAGAGATGCTTGAATCAAGACTTCCAGTCATGCCAGCTGTGGCGGTTGAGTTTGACTAGTTTACCCTTGGTTGAATAGTCATTGTCCAACTGATTGCTTGAAAAATCTTCAATCTGAATGTTGCAGCCCTTGTCCCTTGAGCTTGCCATTGTCTACGCCATAATCCTAGATTCCTTTTTCTTAAGAGTTGTTTGATTTATGACCAAGAATGGACTCTTGCTACCATGAGATATTTAGATCCTATTATTTATTGCAGTCACCTTGGAAATAAACAACTCTTATAGAAATAAGGTAATCTTTAAACATTTAAATGAAAAAGATGGACCCAATAAGTAAGGAAACAAGAAACAGGCAGGAATCAAGATAGAGAACATGAACAGTGAAGTGAGAGCCCAAAAATACCTTTAGGAACTGCTCTTCTGACCTGGCCTTGCCACCTAATACATATTTGATAAACGGGAGTGAGTTGCTCCTGGCTCCTCCTGAATTTGCATGTTGGTGTTAGACCTTTTTTTGTTGAGCGTTAGGCAATTCAATCTTAAGCTGGGCTTCAGGGTTGTTCCGTTTCTCCTTGACTTGTTTGTCCTCCCCCTCTCTTCCTTCCTTCCTCTCATCTCCCAGTCTCTCTAAGTGCGCCTTGATGGGAGTTTGGTGTGTCAACAGACAACTGTGCATGCGTGCTGCTGCAAGTGTCAGACTGACAGCTGGGGCATCAGCTAACAGTTGTTAGTTTCAAATGGATTGGAGTATGTTGTTTGGGAACACAAACGCTTGCCAGTGTAGTTTCCAACTACATGACAAGTTGGGATGCCAAACACACCTGGACCTTTTTTGGTCATGTGTTATACGTGATAATCATGCAAAAGCACTCATGACAATATGCAAGGTTTGTCATATATTGCTTCATGATGCTTTTGCGGATGCAAATGGGCCCTAAGTAATTCTTCTTACCAAATTCACACCTTCTGGCCTGTTTCCCTGCCCCAGGAAGGCATGTAACCTTTAAAAATACATACCAATACAAAAAAGGTGTGAATATAGACAATTAAGGTTTGGAAAACCTTTTCAAGGTTTAATAGAATGCCTGGGGTGGGAGAACATGCCTTTTGAGGACTTTTTGGGCGCCCCTAGGCCTGGCCTGTAATTGAGGCCTTGAGGGGCTAAATTAAGGCCTCCAGACCCCTTGTGGGGTCTGTCTACAAGGGGTCTGTCTGGAGTAGAATTCTTTCAAGAATTCAATGATCAACACCAATTGAGTTAATTTCATATGTAAAAATGCAATCAATATCAACTTCTTGCAAGGAATCCAAATGTGACCTTTGGTTTGAAAACAAAAATGGCCAATGTTAACTTGGTGACCCATCTGAGTTGCAAACGGTTATAGTACATACATATATATATATATTTTTTAACTTTTTTTTGTACTTTTTTATTGATTATTTCTTTCTTTGATTTTAATAAAAAAATAAAATATAAAAAAACAAATTAAATATAAACTAATCAATTAAATTAAAAATATAAATTCATCAATTAAATTAAAAATATAAATTAATCAATTAAATTAAAAACATAAATTAATCAATTAAATATAAAATATAAATATAAAAAAAATATAAATAAATCAAATGAAATAAATAAATAAGTAAAAAATTAATTAATTAATTAAATTAAAAATATAAATATAAATAAATATTAATAAATATTAATAAATATTAATAAATATTAATAAATATTAATAAATATTAATAAATATTAATAAATATTAATAAATATTAATAAATATTAATAAATATTAATAAATATTAATAAATAAATTGAATTGAATTGAAATAAATAGAAATACATACATATATATATATATATATATGAAATAAATTTATTATACAAATTGCTATTTTTTTTTATTTTTGCCATTCACAACCCCCCTGAGTTGTGAATGACCGTTTGAAACTTAGGTGGGTTGTGAATGGCCATTTGCAACCCAAAAAGGGTTGCAAATTGTGCCACACGGCCCCTTTTAGCTAGTGAATGGGGGTTGCAAGGTTGCAAATGTAACATTGCCCAATAAAAATTCATAAAATCTAAGAAAATAAGAAAAATGATAAAAATAAATTTTCTTTTTTACAAGATGGGATATATCCGGTGGAACATAAACACCTTTGTACAAAACATAAAAAAACACTACATATACCTATCTAATGAAGGGGATTCAAATATTTCCAAATTTTTCAACCAAAAAAACCTTAATTGCATAAGTAATTATAAAAAATATGCAAAACATACTTCTTTGAAGAAAATTCAAGATTTGTGATCAAATATAAATACCTTTGTACCAAGCATAAAACTAAAATTAAAAAATAGAATATACTAAATAGTTCTGTTCCACAAGGAGAATTCAAATATGTTGGAATATTTCAACACAAGTTTCATCAAGTACAAAAATAGAAAATTCAAATGTAAAAAATTGATTTCTCTGAATAAGAATTGAAATTTCCAGTGAGATTTAAAGATGTTACAACAAACTCAAAAGCAAATAGAAAAATGCTACATATACCCATATTATGAGGGGGATTCAAATCTGTTGAAGTATTCCAACAAATAATTTATTGAGTAACATAATAAGAATCATGAAATCAAAAATTGACCGATCTCCCAAGAATTATACCCCAGACAGACCCCACGGGGGGTCTGCAGGCCTTAACTTAGCCCCCAAGGCCTCAATTATCAGAATATGACCAAACATAAATTTTGCATTTTTGACTCACAATCTCAAACAAAACGCCAACAGTTTCCAAACGGGTTCCAACTGCTGGTGCTACACCTGCCGGCAGGTGTAGGCACTTTTTTCATGGTGATTACTACATAGTGCTGGATCCAAGTTGCGCGATGACCACAATATATACTATACATTAAAAATCGAGCAGGAACTAGGAGAACCCATGACCAGCTCATGAGATTACGGTTGATGTTGACGTTTTTCAACCTTAGCTCTTCGAGAAATAAGGCCAGAAGATTGGACATCTAGTAGACCTTCAGGGTTCATTTCCTGAAGGTCCTTCCACAATTTCCTCAGTTTACGATCCTAGCGTTCACCTCATCACAAACCTATTGCCACACTTCGGCGAGGAGATCCATAATTGATGGAGGAGCTAATCGTTATGGACTGCTGAAACCTAAAAAAAAATATCTAGCGGGTTTGATCGATAAATTTGAACCCAGCGGCGTTACAAGGATTATTCGCCATTACTCTTACAGGTGTCAGGTGGTCGACCACCCATACGTTCGCGGGGCTGAAATTTGTCCACCGCACCAGGTCCGTTACGATGGGGCCGGGGACGAAGCAGCATGGACTGGCGGCAGCTGAACCAAGACGAGGCCGTCGAGGGTTCATTTCATCGAGCCCATCCGAAGGTTCGAACCCCCATCAACAGACGGGGCCGACTCATCAAACCTGCTCGGCTCCTGTTTTACGAAGGCAAGAGTCTGATGTTGCCCCGGACCACCAAATTCATGAAACCGATTCTACTAACTTTTGGGCGTCGTATGGGAACCTAGCTTGAATCGATCCGAGTCGCTCAAGATGTTCCGGCTGAGCTTGAGCGAAGCGAAATCTCACCGATAATCATCGACGAAACAGCGCGAGTGATTGTTCTGTCGTTCGTTTCAAGGCTCATTAACGTGACGTAGTTCATCCCAAGGCTTATCCTATCGAATCCTTGATGGCGAAGTTTAAAGACCTATCTGGTGCTGCCACTTCATGGCCATGTCCTATTTCGATTTAGATTTTCTCCGCATTTAATTCTCACAGCCCCGCTGACGGGAAAGACACTAATCAAAACTTCAGACTTCCGATCATTTGCCCACACGCTTCTTAAGCTTAAACATCGTTCCTTAGAGTAAAACATTCATTACCTATTCAACCTGGACGAGCTAAGAAATTTCGCTTCGTTCTCATTTAGAAATTTGATCCAAACTCGCAACTTTGAAATTCGACCCGCGGTAACCGTTGACCTCACCAATCAGTAAAAGAAAAACAGCCAGGAGGAACCGACAAGGGAAAAGAGCTGAAAAAGACTCTTTGAGCAAGATATAGCTCCAACCGATTTTTGGTTGTGAACTTTCATTGGCTGGTCGACAGACTGAACAGACAACTTCCAAATCAGGCCTCACTAAATTCTGATCATCTTAACCTATTTCCGAGCATCAGACTGGATCCCTTTCGTTTCACAATCAGATGAATCTACGTCAAGCGATTGTTTCGACCCTCATGGGCCTATTGCTTGTTCTCCATCCCAACTCGACCGCACCGGCACCTAACCCCCTCTTACCCACTGTGGCCGAAGAGGCAGGTCGTGCAAGCAGTCTTGGGTCCGAAGCTCACATCCTCGCAACAGGTACTTCTGAAGCGGATATTCTTCATACCGGCGCTCTCTCATCCAACAACCCAAAGGATGTCGTCGATGCAAGTACTTTGTCAGGAGATGGTTTAAAGCACTCCAATCCACTCGTCCCTACTCCAGAAGTTCCCCAAGTAGAAAATAGCATCAAGGACGGCGATTCCTCGGCAAACATTATTCCGCACATCCCAGAATCTGAGCCGAATCCAAGCGTCCTCGCGAAGACGGATGGCAACAATGCAGACACATCTCCCCCAATGACCGTTAAGTGGTGGGATCAAGCGCATCAAGATACACCTCCCCTTACCCATGAGTCAGCGATAAGCGACTATCCTCCTCCAGAAAAAGAGATTGGGACAAGCTCACCAAGGACTGAACCTGAAGATAGTTCGTCTTGGGGCTCAGCGCCCACTGCCAGGCCTGACGGAGTTACCAAGCCACGAACTTTCCTGGCAAAAACCGGACATGTGGCTTGGTCCATAATAAAGTCTCCTTTCACATTACTGGGATGGCTTGGCAAACAGTGGGATAAACTGACCACCAGAATAGCATTGCGCACACTATACAAAAAACATCCAACATATCTAACGGAGGAGGCAAGCGGAATAGGCAAAGCGAGAGCAGAACAAATTACGCCTTTAGGTAACGGCTTGAGACGGCTCAAGGCAAATCCACAGGCATGGACCGAAAAGATGCAAAACACTCAGGGCGTTTTCCAAACAAAGTGGAAGGATACACTACTGTACCGAATTTTACGTGGAAAGAAGACTTCAGACCCAAAACTAGAAGCGACCACCAACGAACATGCTGTTTCCCCTGAGCATTCATCCCTTCCTGGAGCTGCCGGAGAGGGCAGCGGATTAACTCGCGGAGCTGAAAATCTGGACGACTCGGAAATACAACCACTGGCTTCTGCTGAACTACCAGGACAACCGCCAAGTGGCCCATCGGCTCCCGAATCCATGGCTGAACCAATTCACCCCAAGGGAAGTCCAGGTGGTGTAGGCGGGCTAACAAGTGAAGGTGGCTCTGGCGCAGCCACCTCAGGCAACGTACCAAACATTCTTTCTGGTGAAGAGAAAACCGCTTCAAAGGAAGTACCTCTCTTGGCGAATGACCAACATCCATCAGGGACTAGCACTTTTGAAAATTTGAAGGAGACACCCAAAGGTGCGGTTTCTTATTCTCTGCCCTACGATATGCCAGTTTTAGAACAAATTAAGACATCTGATCGAATTAAAGAAACTTCCTCCCATCCAGCTGATGAATTACAAAGCACTCAGAAGGGTGTAGATGGTGTGAAAAACACTGCTGCTTCACCAGAAAACACAATCAATTCTCCAGAGAATCCTAGTTCAAGATTATCATCATTGATGAGAATTTTGTCTCAAAGCTTTCTAGGAAGATGATGCTTTAGTTTTTCCAGGAATCAAATCAAACCTATTCCTAGTTAAAACTACTTC
Source organism: Puccinia polysora (assembly GCA_025617555.3). Taxonomy (NCBI): domain Eukaryota; kingdom Fungi; phylum Basidiomycota; class Pucciniomycetes; order Pucciniales; family Pucciniaceae; genus Puccinia; species Puccinia polysora. The sequence continues at coordinate 3,504,285 of CM062628.1, forward strand.
AAGACCTGCTTTCAATGCCTTGACTCTGGTGAAACCCTTGTATGAAATCCTTCTTTTCTTACCAAAATAGAACAGGTGAATTCTTTTAAAACTATGTTAATTAGACAATTTTCCCTTCTACATAGCACAAAGCAGTGTTCTCTTTGGAAATACCAGTCATTTTTAGCCTCATTTTTTGTTCTGCTTTGTGATGTATTTCTTGCATAGTGGGACCTCATTGGAGGATGGGGAAGCTTGCCTATTCCTCAATTTCAAAAAGAAAGGTTTTATTTTTCCACTGAAATCCTGAGAGATTGTAAATCCATATGGTTTCAAAAACTTCAGGTTTCAATCAACTGAGAAAATTAGCAGGTTTTTTTGTTGCACCAAAGAATTTGATCCACTCTGCTAGTGCACTTTAAATATATCTGGACTTTAAAAATAAACCTACTGAAATTCATCATCCCAAAAGGATACATGTCCATCTGTTTAATATTGTCAGAACAGTAATGAGCAACAAAAGGAAAGATTTGGTACTAAGGAAAAAAGATGGGATGAGAGGTGAAGACATACCTGATAAGTATCACCAGCACAGTGGTGAGAAAAAAGAAGGCAAGCTTTGGGTCTGATGGGAAAAAATGGAATGTGAGATGAGTGAATAACTCAATGGAGCAGGTGTGGACGGGTGAAACAAAAATGAAAAGAAGAGATGCAAATTTCAGGCAGGAAAGCAGGAATATTCCCAATTAGAGGGGCCAACCCATACTGAAATAATACTTTTGAAATATGTGAACAAGATTAAAACAAACCTACTGGATATCACCAGCCAAAATTTGGGCAAAAAAAAGGAAATTTTTGAGACTGAGGATAAAACAATGGACGTGAGATGAAGAGATACCACAAGGGAGCAGGGATGAATGAGTGAGATAAAAAAAAAATGAACCAGAAGAAGGGAGCTGTTAAAGAAGCATAGTAGACCATGTAGATTAAGGGCTAATGAAACTTGAAAGGAAGAGATAGAAAAATTTGAAGAAAGAGATAGAAAAAGTTTGAGAAAGATATCATTTCAGGGGTTTTGTTTGGCTTCATGCCTCCATTTTTGGATTCAAGATTGGTGCTCATGCATACCTCCACCCAAAGGATTGTAGGTTGTGATCCTGGAAGCCTGAGTGTGAATTTCAAGCAAAACATTTGGTATTCACAGGTAACACAAAAAAACCATTGGTAAGTGGTGGGGGAAAGTCATCCTTCCAGAAACGGTACACTGAGATTATGCATTAAAGCATCACTCATGAGTTTTGAGTTCATGGGTTCACATCTGGTAGTGTGCAACTTAATATGGGATTCTAATTTTTTTTTCCCAAAGAGTTCCAAATTTTGTGTTTATCACTATCTTATGAAACAGTCCATGAACTCAATATTTGAAATTATTGAAGGGGTTATGACTTTGAACAGGTGCTATGGAGGTAGAGGTGTTGTTGTTTTGGGGGATGGTGAGTGAGATGGTGTTGGTATGAGTGAATTTTGATGTGATGATGGTTGAAATTGGATGTTTCAGGTTGATTTGAGATTGTGAGGGGGGGCTCATGTGGGTTGTTGGTGAGGAGGAGGAACTAGAAAGAGTTTACCAGTGACCTGAGGCATGAATGGAGGCTATCCCAAAGGTTTCTATGTAAAAAATGGGTGAGAATTTTGTGCAGTGTTTTTGGTTTTTGAATAATTTTGAAAATACAAAATCATGAACAAAAGTGAGCTGGATTGAAATTTAAAACTATATCCTTCAGATAAGAATAAAAAAGTTTGAGATTTTAACATGATAGCTTGAGTAGGATATGTGATATCCTCTTCAAATATTTCATCCCTTTTGTCTTTTTACTAATAAATTATGAAGAATAAAAAAAAAAGATGATCCAGTTGATAAATATCTCCATCTTTTTGGAATTTTTGACCTTGTTTCACATTTCTCTGAAGCTGAACAAGCTTCCTTTCAGAAATTCTAAATTTATTCAAAATTTCATGTTTGATTGTGCTAGATGATGTATGAAATTCATGTAATATTTATATTATCAGGAGAAAAACTTGAGTATGCTGGAACCAAAAATTTACCATTGTATTAATCTGGATCTTCAAGTATTTATTTATATTTCTCAAGAAAAAGGATAAGATATAGCCTTCAAAATTACTCAATTCATTCCATCCTTCAAAGAAATGCATGATCTTAGCAATTGCTTTTTGCTTAAATCAGCCCCTTTTCAACAAAAGGCATTGTCAGCCTCCTGGATGCCAAGATCCTTGCTATCCTTTAGCTAACAGAGGTGATAGAATAAATAATAAATATATTATTTGATAAATGCAGAAAAAATCCATAAAATGTTTGGATAAAGCTTATGGCAAGGTTAATTGGTTTGGTTTTGGTTTATTGTTATAAATCAATATAGATAGATTGATTATTAAATAGTTTTTATAGAGGGGCCACAATTATATTTGGGATCTTTAACACCTCTCTTCAGCAAATTCAGTATGAAAAAACATATTCCTGGTTACTTTGGGCCCTTTGTTTTAAAGGATATTTTTCCAAAAGATAATATGTATATAAAATACACGTTGGAGTGGCAGGGGTTTGTAACCAAGCTGCCACCACAGAGAAAGGATAATAAAACTCACTGGTATATTATGAAATCCTTTGGGTATCTGTTTGGGACGTTGTGGAAACTTAAGGGAGCAACCTCCCCAAAGTCGTCCTCGAGTTCCGGAAGTTATTGATCAAAGCGTCTGTAAGGAGATTGGATGCAGCCGTTCCCGAGAAAAGGAGAGAAGAGAGAAGAGATTCTGTTTTTCCTAAGTCCGCTCCCCGCCTCCTGATGATACAATGATACCCCCCCCTACAACCCGGAGTCGAGGGGAAGGGTATTTGAGCCCTCCCCCTCAACCCTAACCTAAGTACAAGCGCAAAGACAGACTGACAACCATGAAGAAGGAACCCTAGACCCAGAACCCTAACCCATCCCTAAACCCATACCCCCAACCCATACCCTATCCGTGTCCTATTCCGCTTGCTTGCCTGCCATTACGCGCATCCGGTTCGTCCCCGCGGCACGGCCCTCCGCCGCGCGCTTCTCGAAGTTCACCGCAATTGCCCGTATCCGCCCGACGCGCCGTTGTGAATTTCCCGTCCCGTGGCCGGCCCGCGCTTGCGCGCGGCTATCCACGGGTATAGCCCCGCTGTCGCCCCGCTTTTTCCTTCCCCGACTAGCCGCTCCGAGAACCCGGTCGGCCCAGCTCCATCCATGAGTCGGACATCCAAGCGGGTCGCGGCCCGCCTCCCTTAGTCAGGCCCGGCCCGCAGTCGCGTGCTCGATCCCGCCGCGCCCACTGCTGAGCCCGCAGCGGCCGCTGCTGAGAACGCGCGCACCCCAACTGCTGAGCCCTGACCTACCAGATGCTGAGCGCGCAGGCCGCGACGCAGTTCCCGATCCGAGGCTATATATTGACACCACATCCCCCCCCCAACTTGAGTTCTGTCCCCAGAGATCCTCCCCATTGTCACCTCTGCTGTCCTTCGCGCCCTACCCCCTCTACCAACTCTAAACTCCGCTCCGCATCCCTCCCTCCACTCCATCGTCATCATGGTCCGCTGCGACTTCTGCGCCCAAAACAGGCTTGAATGCTCTATTGGGTCCGGCCGCCGCGCCTGCTCCGCGTGCCGCCGCGGACACCGCCGCTGCTTGCTTAGCGAGGGTATACCCCGTGGCCCCAACCAATCCGGCTCTCGCCCTCGGCCGCGCAAGCGGGCTCATCCGGACCCGTTTGTGGTTTTGGATGACGACGCTATCTCGGAGGAGTCGTGGACTCCACCCGGATCACCTCCCCGCCGTCCTCGTCCGCACTCCGACCACGACTCCTCTTCTCCGCTTCGCCGCGCGGGACCACCGCGTAAGGATGACTATCCGGACTTTGCGGCTTATCGGAGGGCATTGCGATTTTGGGCGGATCGCGTCCGGGTTACGCAAGGCGCGAGGGACCCGCGAATCGACGAAATCCTTAGGCGACGCGCTGCTCCGGCCCCGGCTCCTCCTCCACCCCCTGCTCCGGCTCCTCCAACTCCGCGAGGCCCCACTCCTCTGCCCGCTGCTCCGACTCCACGAGGCCCTACTCCTCCGCCCGCTGCTCCGACTCCGCGAGGCCCTACTCCTCCGCCCGCGTCGCCGGTGGTCATCTCGTCATCGCCTCCTATCGGACTGGACTCTCCCGTTGGATCCCCTGAGCGCCCACCCGCACCAGCCCCTCCTCCCACCGACTCTCCCGAGATCCCGGAGATTCCGGTCGTGATGGCGCTCCCGGCAGCCAGCTTCGAAGTTTTCGTGGAAAGGTCAACTACGATGCTCCGCCAATACCTTGCGACTCCCGGAGCCCAATCCTCGGAATCCCGGCGTGAACTCTTGGCGTCATTCCGGGCTCTACTGGCGTCGTCGAGGGCGGAAATGGAGGAAATGATGAAGATGGCTTAAGCGCCTCAGCCTCGTCCCTTCTTCCCCTTTTCTTTTTCTCTTTCCTCTTTTATCCGCTTTCTTTTGTTGTACCGCGTTCCCTATTCATTGAGAGAAATACACGTCTCAAGCGCGAATTTGTTTTACCGAGAAAAAGCCGCGCCGCGCGCATCGTGAAGGCGAGAATGAGAGCCGGGTCCGCGCCTGAGTGAGAACTAAGCCGCGAGGTTGAGAAAATCCGCGCCGCGCCCGAAAAATGAGGAAATAAGAAAAAAAAAGTGGCGAGTGAGAAATGATAGAAAAGGTGAAAGATTTCTTTTTTTTTTTTTTCTTTTTTTTTTTTTTTTTTTTTTTTTTTTTTTTTTTTTTATATATACACCATTGCCGCGCCCGCGCCCTATCCCCCAGTTCCCCCCCCAAACTTAGCTGCTGTCCCCAGCTGATGGCTTCAGCCAATGCCATGAGGGTCGCGTCCGTCGCCCGATCTCCCTCCATTCCTCCAAACCATGCCGTTGGTGCCTGATCCGTCCGCTTCTCTGCCCCGGCGCGCTTCTCTTTCCCGTTCGGCGTCCGCCTCCTCCGCCGTCAAAAGGGTCTCGCCTTGGTTACGATCGCCCAACACATGACCTGCTCCCACCACCGCTTGTCCCCCACCTCCCATCAGATTTATCCGAGGTTCACCAACTCTTGAACCGCGCGGAGTATCCTCTTCTTGCTTTGTCCTCGCTCGCTTCCCGCCGTTAGACTGAACCGGTCCCGCCGATACCCGCTTCCCCAGCACGCACCCCGTCTCTGCCGGCCTCGGATCGATCGGGTTTGCCGTCCGACTCTTGTGTCTTGTTCGCCCACCATCACCGTTACTTCCACGCGCGCCCGTCCTTTCCGTTGCTGCCACTACCCTTTCCAAATGCGCGCTCTCCGCCGTCAAAGAGGTCCGGCTCGGGTCGCGATTCTCCAACGTGTGGTCCATCTCTTCCGCCGCCGCGTGTACCTTCTCCGCAAGATCCGTCCGCCGCTTGCCAATTCCCAGTCCGCACGGAGCATCACTTTCCCGTTCCGTTGTCCTTGCCCGCTTCCTGTCAGTAGGCCGCACCGGTTCCATCAAATCCCGCTTCCCCAACACGTTCTTAGCCCCCCCTGGGGAAACCAATTCCGCGTTTGAATCCGCTGTCCGGTCCCTTTGTCCCGCCCGCCAACGGTTAGAAGTGCTGGGGGTCTGAATGCTCTCCAGATAGGCCTCGAGGCCCCTTGCCACCTCCATAAGTTTGCTAGCCCAAGAGATGGTTGCCGGTGGTGGGGCCGGAACATACTCTGCCCTGTAGTACTCCGGTTCCGCGTGATCCACCTCTGCTTGCATCTGGGTCCCGTCGCGCGCGCCTGCCTGATAACCCCATTCCGCGGATGATTTGAGATCGTCCTTCCGAAAGCAAGAACCGCGCCTCCCCCATCTTGCCAGCATGTCCTCCTTCAGTTCCGGCCAATCCAGTTTCAGGTATCCCCCCATCTCCTCCACTTCCCGACGCGCTTCCGCGTCCTTGATGAACAGGATGACATGGCGCACCTTCTCAAAATCCAAAACGCCTTCAGAGTCCGCGATTGTTTCATAACGTGAGATGAATCGCTCCACCTCCGCAATGTTGAGTCTAATATGCGGGTAAATCCATGGAGTAGCGCGGAAGCCGTTGGAGGAGGAAGGAAGAGAAGCGGCTGTTGGTAGCATCCGTGAGTACCTTCGAGAGACTTTGACGAAAGATTGTTCCCGGCCAGACCCCCAGATGTGGAAACTTAAGGGAGCAACCTCCCCGAAGTCGTCCTTGAGTTCCGGAAGTTATTGATCAAAGCGTCTGTAAGGAGATTGGATGCAGCCGTTCCCGAGAAAAGGAGAGAAGAGAGAAGAGATTCTGTTTTTCCTAAGTCCGCTCCCCGCCTCCTGATGATACAATGATACCCCCCCCTACAACCCGGAGTCGAGGGGAAGGGTATTTGAGCCCTCCCCCTCAACCCTAACCTAAGTACAAGCGCAAAGACAGACTGACAACCATGAAGAAGGAACCCTAGACCCAGAACCCTAACCCATCCCTAAACCCATACCCCCAACCCATACCCTATCCGTGTCCTATTCCGCTTGCTTGCCTGCCATTACGTGCATCCGGTTCGTCCCCGCGGCGCGGCCCTCCGCCGCGCGCTTCTCGAAGTTCACCGCGATTGCCCGTATCCGCCCGACGCGCCGTTGTGAATTTCCCGTCCCGTGGCCGGCCCGCGCTTGCGCGCGGCTATCCACGGGTATAGCCCCGCTGTCGCCCCGCTTTTTCCTTCCCCGACTAGCCGCTCCGAGAACCCGGTCGGCCCAGCTCCATCCATGAGTCGGACATCCAAGCGGGTCGCGGCCCGCCTCCCTTAGTCAGGCCCGGCCCGCAGTCGCGTGCTCAATCCCGCCGCGCCCACTGCTGAGCCCGCAGCAGCCGCTGCTGAGAACGCGCGCACCCCAACTGCTGAGCCCCGACCTACCAGATGCTGAGCGCGCAGGCCGCGACGCAGTTCCCGATCCGAGGCTATATATTGACACCACAACGTGTACTGATGGGTTAAACCTGTATACTGGGGTTTATAAGGTTGTTCAGCAGTTTAAATTGATAAAAAGAGGGTTGAGGACAGATATTATTAATCAGACTAAGCCATAAATCACTTACTTATCTCTTATAATTATTTGATTACCTTGGCATGGTTTCTGGATATAAATATAATTGGGTCTCTGGGTATCAACATCCTCTATAGAGATATTTATTTATATTTTTTGGAGTCCCAATATTGTCCTTCTGAAGGGTACAGGGGCTCAAAGGGACAGAAACTGAGGCTGGCAGGGTAACCAGTGGGAGCCTGTCACATGTTTATGGTGCTGTAACACGGGTAGCATCTAATTTCACATGGTATGGGAATTATCCTACTTTATAATTGATGTTTGGACGTGTGAATAACACCAATCTGTCCTTTTTATTTATTATTTAATTAATTATCCTTAGTAAATGTTCCCAGTAAGTTAATAAGTATTCTAATAGACATTCTTACGGATATTCTGATGTCAGGTGAGTTCTCATTATGTATTAAATAATTGGTGTAAAGTCATGATATTGATTTTACTCCTTATTTTTGAAATTCAGTTGATTTACTAAAATAATTACTTACAAATGTAAGTCATGGGTATTCATGTAATATTTTTACATAATTAGTTTTCTTAGTATGTCATGAAGATATTGATTTCTAGAAATTCTCATAATAGTATATTGAAGTATTTTAATATATTTTTAGAAGTAGTCATTATCTTATTTTTGGCATTTTTGGTACTTTGAATTATATTTAATAAAAAATATTTATAAAGGTTATTTGAGTATTTTTATATAATTTTATGTAATTTTAGACTATCTACTATCCACAGGAACATTTATTACATATTTAGAATTTTCCTGTGTGGGTTGTAGCATGTTTACGCTGTACCTAAGTTTCTCAGGCGGCCTGTCACTTTATCAACCCATAGTCCCACGGCTGCATACTTGTCAGAGGCCTGGGGCTGCGTACACAACTTTGAAAGAGTGTCAGAGCTGTAGCTCAGCGGCGCGGGGTGCATTGGCTGCCACGCTGCATGCGGGAATTGTGACAGAGCACATTTCCGTCTGTAACTCCTAAAATATACACAACACCTCAATTCTGACTGAATTATAGGTGTGAAACCTATACGTGGCAATACGTGTGAAATATTCAATTGGTCAAAAAGTTCAATAGTGGTTTCGTGGTATTTTGGTCTTTCTTTACTTAATTATTTATAAATATAAGGAGTTGGATTTCAAGGGTGGGGTCAGTGAGTGACCCTACCTACTTTTGGGTGGAGAATCCATTTTTGCAATAAGATTTATGGTTTTCCTACTACTTCTTAGGTTAATTTTATTATTATTATTTTTGTGTTATTTCTGTTACTTTTGCAGCTTGCTCTGAAAAAGTAGCAAGCTGACATTCCCCGACTCCAAGATATGTCCATATCTGAAAATAAAAATCTGGAGCATGGTGGGAAAAAATTAATTCCATGTGTTTTTCAGTTCCTTTTGCTGGCTCTGTAGTTTCTGAGATGTATGGGTCCATCAAGTATATTATTCTCTGGTAACCATTCATCTTTGTCTGCAGATTCTCCTTTGTATCTTACTAAGTATAATCTAACATCTTTTCCTTGCACTCTCTCTTTCTTGTCTCTCCATATCCTGCTGACTTTCCCTTTTTCTTTAACAGGGTCAGGTTTTATTGGGATCATTTCTGGAGGGAGGTTGCTACCTTCTCTTGGTTGAAAGTGTTTTACAAGGCTAACAGGAAATACTGGGTGTTTTCTTGATAATTCTTCACTCAAGATTACTTCTACAGCATTTTTGCCATGCATCTTGTTGATAAAAAATGGTCTAACAAAGGCTGGTTTCAGCTTTCTGTTACCTGCTACATTTTTGAAGTTGGTAGTGGATATCAAGATCTGATCTCCTATTTCAAAGTCATGTTCCCTATGTGATTTGTCCCATCTTTGTTTGTTGTGGTCTACTGCTTCTTCTAAACATTTTTGAGCATGATTATTTTCCAGATCTATCATTTTCTTAAATTCAAGAGATGTTGGATGAATGGTGGCTAAGTTTTAGTTTAAGTTATTCCTAGGGGTTTTGGAATCCATCCTCTTTCTAGTGTGTAAGGGGCTTCTTTGGTAGTATAATTTTTACTGCTGTTATAAGCCATCTCTAGATCTGGGAGTAGGCTTACCCAATCATGGCAATAGCCATCTGAGTTTTTTTATTCTAGACCAAAGCTACAGAACCTTCTTAACATATCTTCTAGGGTCTGTATGATTCTTTCAGCTAATCCATAAGTTTGGGGATGGTATGCTGTAGAAAATGCTAGAGTAGTACCCAGTATATCATGTAGATTCCTCCAAAACTCAGAGGTAAATTTGGTGTCTCTGTCACTGATTATAATGTTGGTGATACCAAAATCAGCTATGATCCTATTCCAAAATAGTAGGGCTACATCCAGAGCACTATCTTCTTTGTGATTAGGTAAGAATTTTGCCTTCTTAGATTATCTGTCAACTATAACCAGGACAGACTAATATGAATGAGTACCTCCAGGGGGGAGGCTGGTGACAAAATCCATATTAATGACTTCCCATCTAGTTTTGGGTTCAGAGATCTTCTGTAGGGTTCCAAACCTTTTTCCAGTAGTTTTATTAGATTTTAGGCAATTCTCACAGCTAGTAACACACTTGATAGTGATTTCTTCCCAGTCTATCCACCAAGCAGCTTGTTTTACTTTCTCCAAGGTTCTTTCAGTGGATAGATGCCCTGATGGACAGTTTTCATGGAATTCCTGGAGTATGTGTTGTTTATGTTCTTTGTTGCTTAGTACTAATACATTGGAATGTTGGTGTCTGTAGTAAAGGAGACCATCCCAAAAGGTAAACCTTCCTGCTTTATAGGGTTTAAGTAATGAAGCAGGCAAACTATTTATCATTGATGCTTCTGGTGATTCACATTCCATAATTTTAATCAGCAGCTTGATTTCAGGGGAGTAGTTGTCCCTCACTAGATTGAACAAAGCAGTATCTAATTCACATAAGCGGATCCCCATGATTGGAGCATTTAATGCAAAAAGATTGATGTTCAAGATAGGAAAGATATCTTGATGCTCATGTTCATATGCTGGATTACTAGAGTCATTAGGCAAAGAATTCCTACTCAGACTATCAGCATTCTGATGTTTAGCTCCAGCTTTATGCACTATAGTCATCTGACCTCTATACTGTTGTATAGCAATTTGCCACCTGAGCATATGTCTTCTTGGGGTTTTCATGTTCATGAGAGTTCTTACAGCATTACAGTCTGTGATCACTTGGAAATTGGTGCCCTCTAAGTAATAGTGTAGCGCTTCTGAAGCCCATACTACAGCCAAGCATTCCAACTGACTGGCTCCATATCTCTTTTCTGTATCTTTGATCTGTCTAGATATGAAGAGTACTGGTTTCTCCACTGGTTTGTCTTCTTCTATTCATTCTTGATGTAGAGCAGCTCCTAACCCTTCCATACAGGCATCAATGTACAGTTTAAAGTGCTTGGAGTAATCTGGTTTAATGAGTAAAGGAGTAGAGGTCATAGCTATTTTTAGTTCCTCATAGTTTTTTAATCTCTCATGTGTCATTTCAAAGAGAGTGTTATTGTTCCATATTTCATACAGAATTTTAGTTAGCATAGCAAAATTTGGTATGTATTGTCTGTAGTAAATGCAAAAAATAATGAAAGACAGTAACTCTGTTTTATTTTGAGGCATGGGTCTGTTCATGACAGCAGCTATCTTATTTTGATAAGCAGCTAGAGTTAGACCAGAGACCATATGCCCTAGGGCTTTCAATTCTCCATATCCAAAGTTGCATTTCTTCATGGATACTTTTAATCCTGCTTTGTAGATATTTTGGAGTACTAATCTTATTTGTTTGATATGAGTATCCCAATCATCAGAATATATTATGACATCATCTATATATACCATCATCCATCCTTGTCTGATGTATGTACCTAGAACTGTATCCATTGTTCTCTGGAAGTGTGATGGGGCATTCTTTATACCAAAGGGCATCCTAAGATATTCATATATTCCCACATGACAGATTATTCTCATAAACTTTCTGCTTTCAGGGCTTATAGGTATCTGGTGGAAACATTTAAGCACATCCATAGTAGTTATATATTTGGGCTTGGACAAGTTATGTAGAGCATGATCAATCCAGGGTATAGGATAATAATCTGCCTGAGTATAATTATTGAGCATTCTGAAGTCTCCTACCATTCTTGACTTGTCATTATGCCAAGCTATGATTACAGGTGTGGTCACATCTACCTGCTCATTGTGGCCTACTTTCCTTAATACTTGTAAGTCTATCAGTTCTTGGATATGTTCCTCAAGAGCTATTCTAGACTTAGGACTAGAGGGATAAGCTGGTCTTTTTAAGTTTGGAGGATAAGGAGGCTTAATAGTCAATGTTAATACCATGTCATGTCCTTTGATATCACCAATGGGATGATCTTCAGTACAAAAAGCATTTTGGTTCTCAAAGCAGACTGTAAATATATCTTTCTTCTGTTCCTCAGAAAGTTTCATATTTAGAGCTGCTTGAGAGAAGTATTCTTGATTAAAGTCTTCTAAATGCTTTTGATAAGTGGAAGGGGGGAAGTTAGATTGGATGGTGCATATATTAAACTTCTTGTCCCAATTACCACCCACTGTAAAGTATCTCCCTTTACTCTGGAACACATCTATACCATATACACATAAAGCATAATTACCTATTATCAGTTATTCATGTAATCCATTGAGAAATACCACAAATTCCACTTGTATTCTCAAAGATCCTTTAGTATGGGGTAATATTATAGGAGCAGTCCATACTTCAATAGCATTCATGATAGAGTTGCAAGAGCTAAACTTGGCTTTTGGGATGGGCAGAATTTGTTCTTTCCAATTGGGATCCCATTTGTTTAAGAATTCAGTGCAGACACATGAGCAGAAAGCTCCACTATCCAGTAATAACCTTATAGGTCTGTCTCTATAAAATCCTGTTGTATAGCAAGTTTGACCAATAGTAGAAATCTTAGCACTCATAGGTTTAACTGTTAATGGCTTAACATCCGTGATATGTCTAAGAATTATGGTAGGATCCCATTTTTGGGGCAAACTAGAGTCCCCATTGATGTTATTGATTTCTATAGAAGTGCCTATATCTCCTTCTATCACATTAACAGGGTTGGTCAGGATCAATTCATATTCAGAAAGGGATCCTTCAGTATCAGCTATATCTTCATAATTCTGATTCCCTTCAACCTCCTCCTCTCCTTTCAAGACTGCTATCTTTCTTTTTGATAATGGGCAGTCTTGTCTTGTATGCCCTGTCTTGTCACAATTCCAAAAAGTTCCAGGTATTCTCTCTTTGTCCCTGTTCTCATTAGTGTTAAAATTATGGCCAGAAATTAGCTTAGGCAAATGAGCAGTATTTAAAGAAAAAGAAATGCTGGACACTGGGTGTCAATATTGGCTAATTGGGCTCTCCCAATGGGGCAATATGTTGGATGAATTTTATTGGAATGATAAATGAATGGATGGAAAACAGCAGGGAGAAGAGCTCCTTAAGTACAAAAGATTTGCCTCTTGTGAGCCCATGATACAACAAGCCAAAAGGCAAATTTTCCGCCCCAAAAGAGCTCTACAGGCTCTACTAGCCTTGTTACTTGGTTGGGACTACATCAGCCCGCATGGCGTCAGTTCCTGAACCCTTACAACCGGCCTATTCCGGTCCATTCCAGTATTCCACCGTTATGGGGCTGAACCAGCCCCTTGCTGTTCAATCCCCTTGGCTGGTTGTCCGTTACAACCAGCCATGATGACCTCATTACGTTTTTTACGGGCTGGTTGCCTCATGCAGCCAGCCCCTGGCCCCTCAAATGGGCCAGGTGGGACCCAGGGCACACCTGGGTCCAGTCTCAGACTCACATGGGGGGTGTGACCAGAGGACATGCTGTCCCCCCCTCTTTCTCTCAAATCCCTGGTGGGGTCAGTCAAATCCCCTCACCAGGGGCCCTGGGGGTTGATAACCCCAGGGCCTTGTCAAGAAAGTTGGCCTGGTAGGTGATCAGGTCCCCCCAGGCCCATTGCTCTTCCCCCTTGGTAAAGGGGGGGGGGAGAGCGCCCCTGCTTGGTTGCTTCATACACTCAATGGTGGAGGGGTGATGAATTCCCCCCCACCTGCTGGTTGCTACGCTTGCGGCCGGCGCCGCCACCTCCTTGGGAAAGGGGGTGGTCAGGTCCCCCCTGCCCTGACCAACCGCACTGTTGCGGCCGGTCGCTGGCTGGTTTAACCCAGCCAGCTTGCCCCCATCCCCCTTGCAACGGCAAGTGAGGGGAGGGGGAGCAAGCCGGGGCCGCGAGCCCCGGCTCTGCGGCGCTGGTCGCCAGGCGCAACCAGCCAGGCCCGCGCGGGATCCCTTGGCCGCGCGACCAGCCAGGCCCGCGCGGGATCCCTCGGCCGCGCGGGATCCCTCAGCCGCGCGACAGCCCCGCGCGGGCCGTACCAAGGAAAACAGGCGGCCCCAAACGGGCAGCGGCCCCAATGGGCCGCCCCAATCCCAAATTGTGAGAATTACATACTTTGGCGGGCCAGCCCGTCTGGCCAAGTATGTCCATAATAAAGCTTGGGCCCTTTTATGCCCATATAAGCCCATCTGGCTTGGGTGGCCCATCCACCCTGGCGGGCCTGTGAGGGCCCGTGTCCCAAAAGACCATAAAAAAGTGTTTTGGCGCCCAAATGCCCAAAACCAATAACACCCACATAGGCCCACGTGGCCCACGTGATGTCCAATGGGACATGGAGGCCCATTTTTGCATCCCATTTGGATCACACACTCCTATGCACATTACCTGAGTGCATCCGCATTTTAACACACCCCCTTGATCCAAAAGGGATGCCATACGCATACTAGACACAAAACCTTCATGTTTGTTCCTATCTAATGCCTTAGTTAAGATATCCGCAATCATTGCCCCAGTAGGCATGTACCGTAAAACTATCTCTTTGCAGTTAACTGCATCCCGTATATAGTTATAATGAACATCAATATGATTTGTTCTAGAATGGAACACTTGATTTTCTGCCAACGTAATTGCACTCTGGTCATCAGAATACAACAACGCAAACCCTTGTGGTTTATGAGTATCCTCTAAGACCTTTCTCAACCATTTTTCTTCCTGTGAATCTGACAAGTACGCTCTGTACTCTGCTTCTGTTTAAAAAAGACTTATTTCTGACACCTTTTTAGACATCCAAGACAATATATTCTTTACTAAGAAGAATATGAAACCACTTGTTGATTCCCTAGTGTTACCATCTGCCCAACTCGCATCAGAATAACCAACAAAGTCATAGTTTGATGAATTTGAAAACTGCAGTCCCAGACTGCTTGTTCCTTTAAGATACCTCATAACTCTCTTAAATGCTGACCAATGCCTCATGCATTCTTTCTCTAAGTTTTGTGACAAAATCCCAATTGCATAAGTAATATCTGTCCTTGTACACTGCCCCAAATAATTCAGAGATCCAATAGCTGATCTATAATCATTCCCGGATTGAAAAAACTCTAGATGCTCTTCATCTGTAGACTTTTCTAACCAAATGTTAGACTGCATTGGAGTAACAAACTCCTTTGCATCTTCTAAGCCATACTGCTTAAGTAGAGCTGACACATAATGGTTCTGATCCAACCTGATCCCATTCTTGCTCTTACTAAATTTCATTCCCAGAACCTGCTTTGCCAGACCAAGATCTTTTATCTTGAACTCCTTTTTGAGTGTCTCCATGACTCTCTCTTTACCATTCCCAATAATGAAAATTTAATCAACCCATACAAACAAAATTGCATCCTTTCTCACAAAGAGACAAGGGTCAGCCAAACTTGTTTTGAAACCAATCTCTATCAGTTTCATGCTCATAGTATTATACCATGACCTAGCTGCTTTCTTCAATCCATACAGGGATCTACACAGCTTGAGGAAATACTCCCCTTTATCTTCTGAGAGGAAAATTCTCACACAGATTTTCTTCATAGTTTCTGGCTTGATCTCAACCAGCCATTCCTTGAAACCATCAGGAATTGACATATAAACAGTCTCTTCCTCTCCAAGTTTTGCATTCAATTATGCAGTCACAAAATCAGCCCGTCTGATTTCTTCACCCAACTCCACTGCCAAAGCAATTATGTACCTAAAGGTGGACAGCCTTCCAGTTGGGGAGAAAGTCTCCTGGTAATCAATACCCTCTCTCTGTTTGAAGCCCTGTGCAACGCATCTAGCCTTGAACCTCTTCAAAACTCCATTAGTATCAAACTTCTTTGTTAACACTAATCTAGACCCAACAATGGTCTTTCCTTTTGGAACTGAATCCCGCTTAACCACTTCAAACACAATATTATTCTCTAGAGAATCAAATTCCTCAAAAATAGCTGTCTTCCAATTGGCTCTTGTATCAGAATTCATAGCTTGGCCAAAGCTATTTGGGTTAACACTGTTACCCATTTCTGAACTCAACTCCAGGACTTCATTAAGCATACACTGTTCCTGAAGTGTATCTTCCTCATATTCCGCAGAAGCATAATGGGACTTCCATTCCCCATACCTATCAACAGGCATTCTCATCCTGCCACTCCTTCTAACTGGAGGTGGAGGCTCATCAGGTTCTGATTCCACAGACTCCCCTGAAGTGGGTACTGAACCCTCCTGTGGCACATCTGCCACCTCAATATCATCACCAATGATATTCTCTCCAGCCTCTGCTGGGGAAATAGGCTCCAATTCTATTTCCTGCTGTGATTCCTGAACAGCACTAGGTTCACCCCTTTTGAGTGGAAAGGTATTTTCTTCAAATTTTACATCCCTACTATGGATAACCTTTCTTGTCCCTGGACAATAAATCCTGTATGACTTACTTATTAAGTCATAGCCCACAAGCTCCCCTGTTCTGGCTCTAGGATCTAACTTTCCAACCATCTCATTATGGTGGACACTATAATACACCAAGCAACCAATTGTTCTTAGGTGTGATGTTTTGGGTACAACTTCCAAAACTGATACTGAGGACACTTCCAATTAACACTTACAATATTGTGCAACAGACATACTGTGCACACCAACTCAGCCCATAAAAACTTTGGTAGACCAGATTGAGCCATAATAGTTCTGACTTTGTCCAATAAAGTCCTATTAATCCTCTCAACTATTCCATTGTTTTGTGGAGTACTAGCAGTAGTAACTATATGAGTGATACCATTATCATTCAATAGTTTCTCAAAATCTTTACTCACAAACTCACCCCCTCCATCAGTAATAACCCTCTTGATCTCCCTCATCAAACCATTCTGTTTCCAGACTTTGAAGATTACTGAAACCTCCTCTGTGGTTTGATCCTTTGATCTTATTGGTTTTACCCAAACAAAATTAGTTGCTGTATCAACCAAATTGATGAAGTATCTTTCCCCTCAAAGAGACACTGGTGAAAATGGCCCTGACAAATCAATGGAGAATTCCTCTCTAGGAACTTCTGTGTGGTCTCTACTCTTTGAGAACACATTCCTGGTCTTGGCCCCTAAGGTACAACTCTCACAGTTGCTGTCCTTTACCTTATGGCCACTTCTATTGTGAGAAACAGTACTCAGAGCTGAAATCTTGAACAAGTCAGCACAGATAAACTTATTCCGAACTTGTCCAATCAGGATAGTTCTCCCATTCAAATCAATAACCAACTTATCTTCTTTAATATAACAAATCTGGAAACCCTTTTTCCAGAGCACTCCAAGAGACACAAGGTTATAAGGAAAATCTGGTACATAGAACACTTTCTCACAAATTATTTTGAAACCCATGTGATTTGCAAGAATAACTTTTCCAATCCCCTTAATCTGGATTGTTCTTCCTTTTTGGCCAATATTTATGACACCATCAAAATCTCTAATATTTGAAAACAAATTTGGCTCAAAAAACATGTGGTCTGTACAACCAGAATCAATCAAAACAAGAACATCCTCCTTCAACAATCCTCCTGTAAGGAATGAAGAATTATCAGCCACTGATAAGTTCTCATTTTCAAGGTTAAGATTACATACTTCATAATCAATCAAGTCCATCTCTTGATCCTCTTTGATTTTAGCCTTCTTGTTGGGGACTTGTTCCACAACAGCTTGTTCCATTGAAACATCCACTTCCACCATAGCAACATTTTCCATGGCAAGGTTGACCTCTTTATCTTCCTTTTCACTTTCCTTGGATTTCTTCCTCTTCTTGGCCTCCTTGCAATCCTTTGCATATTGTCCCTTCTTCTGACAATTATAACACAAGACCTTTGATAAATCCTTTTTGGCCTTTGCCTTGTTCCCAGATTTTCCTGTCTTGCCCACCAGAGCAGTTCCTGTGCTCTCCTTCATCTTGAATTGAAGATCATCCTTTTCAATCCTTCTAAGCACATCCTCTTCCCCTGGAAGGGAAAGCTTCCCCTGGAAGGGAAAGCTTCCACTGGAAGGGGATCCAACTGAGCTATGATCCTGACCAAGGACTCATATTCTTTTGGCAGCTTTTGAAGAATTAAGAGTGACAAACACCCAGGATCCATATTCAGCCCAGATGACTTGAACTTAGCAATACTAGATCTAGCTTCCCCCACAAATTGTTTACAGTTGCCCAATTTCTACTTAAACAATCTATTGAAAGCAATCCCCTTTTGATGAACAGAGTCACCAGCCTACTTTGACTTGAGCATTTTCCATAAAAAACTCCCCTTCCTCTTCTTTTCCTCCAACAGAGTATCAGAAACCCATGTTACATGATGCTCATCCAAGTTTCTAAGAATAAGATGATAGGCCTTCTTCTCCACCTCTGAACTGATCAAAGTATTATCTCCTTTCATAATATCCCCACAACAGATGTTATCCAACTCACTGTCCATAAGGACAGCCCAAGCATTATAGTTCTGACTATTCAAAACTAACTTGGTGGATCTGGACTCTGGGATATAAGACATCTTCTTGGAAAACTTGAGGTCCTTGAGGTTGTCCAAAGTAAGGTATAAGGGTCTATCTTGCTTGGAAATAATGATGATGATGGTACTGATAATGTGTTAAAATTATGGCCAGCAATTAGCTTAGGCAAATGAGCAGTATTTAAAGAAAAAGAAATGCTGGACACTGGGTGTCAATATTGGCTAATGGGGCTCTCACAATGGGGCAATATGTTGGATGAATTTGATTGGAATGATAAATGAATGGATGGAAAACAGCAGGGAGAAGAGCTCCTTAAGTACAAAAGATTTACCTCTTGTGAGCCCATGATACAACAAGCCAAAAGGCAAATTTTCCGCCCCAAAAGAGCTCTACAGGCTCTACTAGCCTTGTTACTTGGTTGGGACTACATCAGCCCGCATGGCGTCAGTTCCTGAACCCTTACAACCGGCCTATTCCCGTCCATTCCAGTAATTCACCGTTACGGGGCTGAACCAGCCCCTTGCTGTTCAATCCCCTTGGCTGGTTGTCCATTACAACCAGCCATGATGACCTCATTACATTGTTTACGGGCTGGTTGCCTCATGCAGCCAGCCCCTGGCCCCTCAAATGGGCCAGGTGGGACCCAGGGCACACCTGGGTCTGGTCTCAGACTCACATGGGGGGTGTGACCAAAGGACATGCTGTCCCCCCCCCTCTTTCTCTCGATCCCTGGTGGGGGCAGTCAAATCCCCTCACCAGGGGCCCTGGGGGTTGATATCCCAGGGTGTCATCAAGAAAGTTGGCCTGGGAGGTGATCAGGTCCCCCCAGGCCCATTGCTCCTCCCCCTTGGTAAAGGGGGGGGGGAGTGCCCCTGCTTGGTCGCTTCACACACTCAATGGTGGAGTGGTGATGAATTCCCCCCCACCTGCCGGTCGCTACGCTTGTGGCCGGCGCCGCCACCTCCTTGGGCAAGGGGGTGGTCAGGTCCCCCCTGCCCTGACCGACCGCACTGTTGCGGTCGGTCACTGGCTGGTTCAACCCAGCCAGCTTGCCCCCATGCCCCTTGCAACGGCAAGCAAGGGGAGGGGGAGCAAGCCGGGGCCGCAAGCCCCGGCTCCGCGGCGCTGGTCGCCGGGCGCGCGCGGCATTGCACCGCGCAACAGCCCCGCGTGGGCCATACCGAGGAAAACAGGTGGCCCCAAACGGGCAGCGGCCCCAAGCGGGCTGCGACACGGGCAGCGGCCCCTAGCGGGCCGCAACAGGGGCGGCGGCCCAAATGGGCCGCAACAGGGGCGGCGGCCCAAATGGGCCGCCCCAAGCCCGGATTGTGAGAATTACATACTTTGGGGGGCCAGCCCATCTGGCCAAGTATGTCCATAATGAAGCTTGGGACCTTTTATTCCCAAATAAGCCCATCTGGCTTGGGTGGCCCATCCACCCTGGGGGGCCCGTGAGGGCCCGTGTCCCAAAAGACCATAAAAACGTGTTTTGGCGCCCAAATGCCCAAAACCAATAACACCCACATAGGCCCAAGTGGCCCACGTGATGTCCAATGGGCCATGGAGGCCCATTTTTGAATTTCATCTGGATTACACACTCCTATGCACATTACCTGAGTGCATCCGCATTTTAACAATTAGGTTTCTTATTATCAGAGGTATTTATCAGAGGGGGTTTTTCTCTGGTTTTTTAATGTTGAAGTTCTCTTTAGGTCTAGAAGGAACCTTCTTGTCTAACCCATTCATGTCTATCATTTCTTCAAACAGATTTATTAGAGTTGGTAAGTCAGCATCCATACTCATCCTGCATCTTACACTATGGTTAAGATTTCCAGGACACAAGTTGAGGAGTCTTTCATTCACTTCCTCTTTATCAGCATCTGGATAGAAAAAATTCAGTCTTCTCTTCTGTTCCAAGCACCATTTATGAGGCTTACCATTTGATGGATCAAATGAGGAATTTTTAAAAAATTTTCATCATTTTTCTTTTCCACATTCTAGAACCAAATTTTTCTTTAATTAGAAGTTTCCAAGAATTCCATGGTAAGGATCCTACTTCTTCTCTTTTACTGATAAACCAGTCTAAAGCTACTCATTCAAATAGTCTGGGCAGCCTTAATACAGCTATAGCTTCTGGTAAGTCATAAGAGATAATAGTATATTCAATAAATTTAATGAAATTTATATGATTGTATTCTCCTTCACTGGAGAACTTAGGCCATTCAGAAATTGGGGGTAAAAGTTTGAGGGCTTGTTCCATCTCAGGAGTAGTACTAGGCCTGAAGTTGTCACTACTATGCATTCCTAGTAAGTGTGGTGCATAAGGAGTAGTTGTTTGTCTGGGAGGTTTTGGTTCCTCTTTGGTACTCCCCAAGGGGTTGGTCAGATGGACTTTTAAGTCTCTAAGATCATTCTTGATCAGATTAAGTTGCAGGTCCACTTTATTATTAAGCAGATCTAATTTCTCACTGAGGGATTAGATAAAGCTGTTAGTGGTAGTTACCAATTCTTCTTTTAAAGGTTGAAAATGTGAGGATTTGAGTTGAAGACCAAGACCAAGCTGCATTTCACGTAGTCAAGAAATAGAATGAGAATGAGTTCAATCAAAGAAAACAAAAGACATGATAGAAGAGTGACCAACAGAGGACAGTCTGACTGATGCAGACAAGTCTAGTATGATAGAGTTGGAGAAGAGAGACTTGTGGGAAAGCAGTCAGATGACGTGAAGCCAGTTCTAGGTAAGTGATGAATAATGAACTAAAGAGAATAGAGTGAGTTCCTGCATTGATTGATGAGTTGTCAGATGGATGTTTTACTGACTGTGGTTGGAACGGCTTCTTGAAGGTTTGATGATTTGAATGAAAAGAAAGGGAATCTTGAATGGTTGATTGATTGAGTTGATCAATCTTGATTGGCCTTGTTGGATGACAATTATCTTGGATGATTGATTGAACAGTTGGATAGTTGTCGTTGTAAGGTGTTGTTGATGTTGATCACTTTTAGCGGTCCTCTAGCAATGAAGTCTTAGAGGCCACAAGGTGGTGATTGATAGCAGTGCGCGTCCACAGTGCGGGGTGGGATAGACCACAAGCATCGCGCGCAAGGGGGCCGGCAGTGCTTTTACAAGTAAACATGAGATGACAGATACGTGAAAGAAGCAAAAGAAAGAAAAGAAAATAAGAAAAGAAAATACAGAAACGTGCAGACAGCAGAACTGAAGTAATAAGAACTTAGACAAGGTCAGAACATCAACACGCCCCCACAACTCGGATATCAGTGGTAGAGAGAGCTGAAGGCGTTTACGAGCCTGGTCACTGACGTTTTGTTCGCAGCTTTAGTTAGAGCGTCGGCCGTCATTGACTGTGACGGGATGAGCTTGACTTCAATAAGGCCTTGTTCAAAGTCATTGCATAGACTTTTTGCCTTGATGTCAATGTGCTTCGCCTTCGAGTTGGATCCGAACTTTTTGATCTTGTCGTCAAGGCCTTTGTTGTCAATTAGGTGGAGCGGACATTTGAATGAGCGTCGATAGATGTCTTTGATTAGTTGTTGGAGCCAGCGCGCTTCTAGGTGACAGCTTGACATTGCAACACACTTGGATTCTGTTGAGGAGTGCGTTATAGACTGTTGGTGCCTGCTGGTCCAGTAAAGAGGGCTTCCCCTGAATGAAAAAATGAAGCCACTTTGAGATATCCTAGATTCAGGGTCGTCCGCCCATGTTGCATCGCTGAAGCACACCAGTCGATTTGAGATCAAACGTGGTCCAAGCGTCAGCGTCATGTCTTTGGTGTTGTTCAAATATCTCCAGACGCGCAGGACTTTGTTCCAATGGTTGATGCTAGGTGCTTCGCAGTGTCTTGCCAGGCTAGAAACGGCAAAGCTGATATCTGGCCTGGCGAGGCCAGCTATGAAGTTAAGTCGTCCAATGGGCGAGCAATAGCTTACGTTGAGAGCCAGAAATTGTTTGTGTTCCTCCGCTCCGGCTTTTCCAAGGTGAAGACCGGGAGTAAGTGGAGTTGATACCGATCAACTGTTCTTGAGGTCAATTTCCGCAAGTCCTTTCTCAATGTGTAATGGTAGGGATAGATGGATTAAGCCATCCTTCCGTTCAATCTTCATACCAAGGAGCGTATTAGGCGGGTGTGCTGACGAGTGTGTGAATTTGGTGAGAAATTTCTTTTTGAATTCGTTGACGTTTCCGGCTATGAGAAGGTCATCGACGTGAAAGAAAATTATGGTTTTCTTGTCGTCCGCAATATATAAGCATGGATTGCAGACGGATTCCTGAAAGCCTTGAGCTTTGATCCATTTGCTCAACATCCGATACCAGTTTCTTGGGGCTTGCTTCAGTCCATATAATGATTTTTTGAGCCTCAGATATTTGGAAGACCTACCACATCCGGTGGGTGTTATGATGAAGACTTGCTCATCCAATTCAGAGTGTAGAAACGCCCCCTTGACATCCAGTTGGAGCATGTCCAGATTCATTTTGGCTACATAGGTAAGAACTGCCCTCAAAGACGCCACTTTGCCCGTAGGCGCATAGGTCTCTAAGTAGTCTAGTCCGTACCGCTGATTGAACCCTTGTACGCATAATCTGGTTTTGAGGATTGCGGCTTCGCTGTGCGCATTCTGTTTGATTTTGAAGACCGGGACAGTTTCAAGCGGGTTGGTGACTATTTTCTTGTCGACTTCTTCCCAAACTTCCTGATCTTCGATTGTCTTGAATTCTTTTAAGGCTGATTCTCTCCATCAAGGGATGGTCATGGCCTCAGCTAGCGACGTAGGGAGTTTTTTGGAAATAAATCCGTAGCAATCGGGCTTGGAAAGAGTCTCCCAATTTCTCAGATTCGGCCTCAAGTTCTCTTCAACCATCAAGTCGGATTCCGATGGCTCTTCTGAACTATTGACATCGGATTCTTCCTTCAAAATTGGTGATGGATCAGAGGGAATGTTTACCGGCATCTGTGTCTGGTTGACCATGTTGGAGTTGTGAGTTGGATTCACGATTGGAGGAACAAATTTGTTGTTGTTGGAAGTGTCGTCAACACTCAGGATTGGAGTGGGGTTTTGACGATTGAACTTAACGTGTTTGGTGTTGACAATTTTTCCAGATGGAGTCATTATTTTGTACAAGAGTAGGAATGGGTTAAAACCCAGCCGCAGTCCTGCGGCCCCTTTCTTGCTGAGTTTGGAGACAATATCTGTGTTGTTGATCCTATAGGTCAGACTTGATCCAATGGGTTTGATGTAGTCTTTTGGGAGTTTGCTCTGATGCATCTTCTTCCAAGGAGAGTCCTCACCTTTATTTGGGGATCTGATTCAACATCAGACAGCAGCTCTTAAGAACTTTGTGCCAGCAGGATTTGGGGATGTTCGATTCCAATAGGGTCGCTCAAACAGCTTCCATTATTGTGCTATTTGCTCTCTCCGCTCATCCGTTGTGCTGAGAATGATACGGTTCACTTGTGACTTGGTTGATGTGGTGATTTTGATAATAGTTTTCTAGCTTCTTATTGACAAACTCACCGCCACCATCTGAACAGACTTCTTTTGAGTACTGACCGGTTTTCCTGTGTTGATTTTCTATCACGAACATCAGAACATCCGCAGTGTCGCTTTTGAATTTGAGAGGAAAGCCAGCCAAATATCCGGAGTAAGAGTCCACAAGAGTGAGAACAAAGCTAAACCCTCCTTTCGACATTGGATTGATGGGTCCGATAAGGTCCAGGTTAATCTTTTCAAAGCAGCTACTGGCCATTTCCTGTTGGTGATTAAACGGAGCTTGAGTTATCTTGGCCCTGTCACAGTTCAGGCACTCGAAGGAGGCTTTCTGTGCTTCAGGGAGTTTAGTGTTGAGGAATTTCTCCATTCAAGACAAGCTAGCGTGGCCCAAGGAACAATGAATTATTGATAGTTCTTCATTGGAGTAGAACAAGCTATTGGGATTTTTAACAGCCATGTAGATTACAAACAGGTTGTTGATGATGGATCCGGAAAGTATTAGTGCGTCGTTCGAGATGAGTCTGAAGGTTTTGGGATTTGTGTTGCTGTCAACTCGGAGCTCGGCCCCGCGATCCATGAGTGCACCCAATGAAATTAGGTTTACTGTGGATTCTGGTACCCAGGCGGCATTGGAGAGGAGCAGGTTAGCATCTTTGGTGGCTAAGGCAGCTGTACCGCTTCCTTTGATTGTGATGGAAGCGTCCTTTTTTCCAGTTTGAATTTTTCCGGTTCCATTGCTCTTCTCAAAGAAGGTGAATGATTCCCGATTGACGATCATGTGGATCGAGCACCCTGAGTCTAGGATGAAGCGACGTTGGTCAATGGGTTCGGACAGTGCAGTAGAGCTGAGTCCACAAAAGAAGCTGTAGAAATGGGATTTGTCCTTTGCCTTAGATTTGCCTTTGCGAGAACCACAATTATTGGCGTTGGTGGGTTTCAGTTTGGGGAATTTGAACCAACATGAACTGGCCGGGTGCGAGGTGACTGCTGGATTGTGTTTGCCGTTCTCACATCGAGGTCCTCTGTATAGTGCAACGTTCACTGGCTTGGCTTGTTCTCCTTCAGCTATTGATTTGTTTTTGTGCTGAATCAGGTGATTGAGTACAACTTTGACTTTCATCTTGGTGGTAGAATGCATGATTTGCTACTTCATGTGTTGCATTGAGCTGGGAAACTTGAAGAGAATGAGATATGCGATTATATCTGAAGGGAGCTTGATGCCGACTTCGGTCATCTTCTTGAGGAAGATCTTGACGGTGGTTACAAACGATTCGATGTTGGTTTCCATTGAGAGGTGTAGGAACCCATTGAAGACCTGAGATCTGTTTGCGGATTGGGACGAAGCAAAATGTTCTTGTGTAGAGATCCAGATCAGCTTTGCATTGTCTTTGTTGATGTCATTGATAATTTTGTTGTAAGAATTCGCGTCGAGCTTTTCAAGAATATGAGCTACAAACTCCTGGTTCATGTCCTTGTCCAGGCAGGTCAATTCATTGGCAGTCATAATATCAAATATTCCTTGTAGTTTGAAGAGCTTTTTGAACTTCTTCCTCCACATGCTGTAATTTTCAGCTGTTAGTAGTGGCGTAGATTTGATTAAAGCTTTGATTTCCAACGACTTGTAGTTGGTGGTGTCCCCCCCTGGTCCTGGTGTGGATGAGGTCCTTGGTTCCATCGTTTGGTGCAGGCTTTTAACCGTGTGAGGATTTGAGTTGAAGACCAAGACCAAGCTGCATTTCACGTAGTCAAGAAATAGAATGAGAATGAGTTCAATCAAAGAAAACAAAAGACATGATAGAAGAGTGACCAACAGAGGACAGTCTGACTTATGCGGACAATTCTAGTATGATAGAGTTGGAGAAGAGAGACTTGTGGGAAAGCAGTCAGATGACGTGAAGCCAGTTCTAGGTAAGTGATGAATAATGAACTAAAGAGGGTAGAGTGAGTTCCTGCATTGATCAATGAGTTGTCAGATGGATGTTTTACTGAATGTGGTTGGAACGGCTTCTTGAAGGTTTGATTATTTGAATGAAAAGAAAGGGAATCTTGAATGGTTGATTGATTGAGTTGATCAATCTTGATTGGCCTTGTTGGATGACAATTATCTTGGATGATTGATTGGACAGTTGGATAGTCGTCGTCGTAAGGTGTTGTTGATGTTGATCACTTTGAGCGGTCCTCTAGCAATGAAGTCTTAGAGGCCACAAGGTGGTGATTGATAGCGGTGCGCATCCACGGTGCGGGGTGGGATAGACCACAAGCATCGTGCGCAAGGGGGCCAGCAGCGCTTTTACAAGTAAACATGAGATGACAGATACGTGAAAGAAGCAAAAGAAAGAAAAGAAAATAAGAAAAGAAAATACAGAAACGTGCAGACAGCAGAACTGAAGTAATAAGAACTTAGACAAGGTCAGAACATCAACAGAAAAGACATAATAAAATCTTCTTGGATACCTGATAACATATTCTCAATTTTTTGAGTCTGTCTGATTTTACCTTGATTAATTTTCTCCAATAATTGTTCTGTATGTTCTTTAATATCTTCCATTCCTACAGTTTTGGTTTGGTTATTAATTAATTTGGCTACTACTGAGGTTAACTTATCCATCTGGGTATAAACACCGTCCAAATTTCCACAAACAATCTTGAAATTATGGCGCATATCATTAGAAAAGGAAGTAATAACATCAGAGGTTGGTTTAGACAAGTTACTGGGTTCAGAATTAGAGGCTAATTGTTGTACACCTTTTTCCACTTTTGACCTAAGGATATTATCTGATCCCAATCCTTCTTTCCCTTTGGCTTTGGATGGGAAGAAGATCTCTTCTTTCCTGATCCTTTGCCTCTCAGTTGGGCTAATCAATCCCAAGGATTTCATTTTTCTATGTAGGATTCTACCTCTTTCCTTGGAATCATTTTCTGAAGAGCTATCTGGGTAGCTTTTGCCTGGTAGATTATCTTTTTCATAGATACCATGTCCTCTTTGGCTTGGGCTTCTTTGAACTCTTCCCAATATTTCAAGTGCTCTCTGACTAAGTCTTTGATCCTGGATTCCTTGGCCAGATTCTGCTGGGGTGGCTGCAGGGAATCTTCTTGTAATGGAGGGGGGCTTAATTCTACTACCTTCTCCATCTCTAGGTTGGTGGAGGGCAGAAGTACTTCGGGCTGTTCCTTGTCCATCAATATTTGATTCACGTGTTCCAGTCCCCTCACGGTTGTCATTATTTGTGGTCTCATGGTTACTGGGGGCTCCTGGCAAAGATACATAGGAGGGAATTCTCCCTGATGCTCTTGTGTTATGTCTATTCATATTGAATAAAATTTTTATAAGTATTTTTCTAAAGAAAAAAATCTGTAAAAATAAGTTTTATTTAAAACTCACTTAAGTTGATATTCAAAGGTACCAGGACTTTATTGGGATTAAATTGGCCCTTAATAGGTAATCCTAGGGGGTCTTGGTCTTTCCCAATGAGGTCTTCACCCTTCCGATCAATATTTTCAGGGCTTCCAGAGATATCTGGGACTTCTTGATCCAATAAATTGGTTTCAGTGGTGGTGGTTTCTGGTATAGGAGGTTTCACTGATGTTGAAAGGTTATTTTATTGGTCAATAAAATATATTAATATTATTTTAATAAAAATATAATGGTAATACAAGTTTCTTACTTTTATATTTTAAAAAGTAATTTATATGGTATTTCTTCCAAGCTTTATGTTTTCTTAGTGGGCATGGAAGTTGCTAGGCCTCTCAAGATCTTCTTGTTCAAGGATTTTATCTAAGTGTCTACGTGCAGAAGAGATATTAAGTTTCTCAGCTTAATTTAAAGCTTCCCAACCAGTAGATTTATAATTTTTAATATATTCTTCTTTTCTTAATTTTAAAAGATTTAAATAATAAATTATTTAAATTCTGCATTGGTTTTTAAATCCACTGCAAAAGAATTTAATGATGAATCATGGTTTAAAAAGTCAGATAAATTTATCTTTGATTTAATTTTACGTGAAATGTCTGTTCCAAGGTATTAAATATAATAAAATGGAATATTTCCCGGCCAGACCCCCAATTGTCAGCCTCCTGGATGCCAAGACCCTTTCTATCCTTTAGCTACCAGAGGTGATAGAATAAATAATAAATATATTATTTAATCAATGCAGCAAAAATCCGTAAAATGTTTGGATAAAGCTTATGGCAAGGTTAATTGGTTTGGTTTTGGTTTATTGTTATAAATCAATATAGATGGATTGATTATTAAATAGTTTTTATAGAGGGGCCACAATTATATTGGGGATCTTTAACACCTCTCTTCAGTGAATTCAGTATGAAAACACATAGTCCTGGTTACTTTGGGCCCTTTAGTTTAAAGGATATTTTGCCCAATGACAATATGTATATAAAATACACGGTGGAGTGGCAGGGGTTTGTAACCAAGCTTCCACAACAGAGGAAGGATAATAAAAATCACTGGTATATTATTAAATCCTTTGGGTATCTGTTTGGGACGTGCACTGATGGGTTAAACCTGTATACTGGGGTTAAAACGTTGTTCAGCAGTTTAATTTGATAAAAAGAGGGTTGAGGACAGATATTATTAATCAGACTAAGCAATAAATCACTTACTTATCTCTTATAAGTATTGGATCACCTTTGCACAGTGTCTGGATATAAATATAACTGGGTCTCTGGGTATCAACATCCTCTAAAGATCTCTTTATTTATAGTTTTTGGAGTCCCAATATTGTCCTTCTGAAGGGTACAGGGGCTCCAAGGGATGGACACTGAGCCTGGCAGGGTAACCAGTGGTAGCCTGTCACATGTTCTTGGTGCTGTTACATGGGTAGCATCTAATTCCACATGGTGTGGGAATTATTCTACTTTATAATTGATGTTTGGACGTGTGAATAACACTAATCTGTCCTTTTTATTTATTATGTAATTAATCATCCTTAGTAAATTTTCACAGTAAGTTAATAATGATTTGAATGGATATTCCTACAGATATTCTGATTTCAGGTGATTTCTCAGTGTAAAATTTAAAGATATATGAGAAACCTAGACCAGGCTGAGTTGCATGAGACAGAGGACAAATGTAGGGGCGTAGAAAAGCAACAAAACAGATAGAGTAACAGAAGAAGGAAATTGAGGAGACAATACCAACTCGGAGAACAAGTCTGCAGGTGAGGTTGAGGCCTGATGAAAGACTTAGCTAAGCAAATGCAGCAACATGGGACTCTGGCTAGTGAGCTTGGGACATTGGTGACTGATCCAACCGGTACTGATGAGTGAACTGTGACAATGAATCAAGATCTTGAGTGAGTCTTGATGTAGAGTTGAATCAATCAAGATACCTACAGTTCTTTGGATGATTGGTGATCAAGTCAATGACAAGTCAAGAGTCAAGAGAGCCGGGAAGACAGACAGAAAGATGAGTAGGAAGATAACAAGTGAGATGGTGAGGCCATACATAGAACCAATGAGTTGTCTGAACCGGAG
This sequence comes from Puccinia polysora, assembly GCA_025617555.3. Classification (NCBI taxonomy): domain Eukaryota; kingdom Fungi; phylum Basidiomycota; class Pucciniomycetes; order Pucciniales; family Pucciniaceae; genus Puccinia; species Puccinia polysora. The sequence goes on from CM062628.1 coordinate 3,533,332, forward strand.
GTTGAGAGTCCTGTTGAGTTCCCCGGATGGTTTGGGGCATGACACAGACAGGGCGCGGAGACAACGGGGAATCATGAAAGAGGCAGCAATGTAGGAAAAATAGAGTGAAAAGAGACATAATGAAGAACAGGTAGAAAGAAAGAGAGTAAGTCAACAGAATAACCAACACGCCTTCTCAGCTCTACATCAAGGGAGTTTGGGAGTTGACATACTCAGCCAGCCGCTTTACGGCAGCATTACTTGCGGCTTTAGTCAAAGCATCAGCCAGCATTTCTTGTGATAAATGAGTTTCACTCAGATTTCTCCGTTATTGAGATTGTTTCGTAAGCTTTTCAACTTGATGTCTATGTGCTTAGCATGATACTTTGTGCCAAATTTCTTGATCTTGCCCTTAAGTCCCTTGTTATCAATAAAGTGTACAGGAGGATCCAGCGGTTCTTGCCATAGTTTGCTTAGCAGGTGGTGAAGCCATTTCCCTTTGAGGTGCCCAGTCAACAGAGAGTTACACTCTGATTTGGTTGAAGAGTGTGCAATGCTGCGTTGACAACGGCTGTTCCAGTAGATGGGACTCCCTTTAAACAGGCATAGAAGACCAGAATGAGAAAGCCTGGTGTCTGGGTTGTCACCCCAGGTAGCACCACTGTAAACATCTAGGTGATTGGAGTTCCTTCTGTTTTTGATCACAAGCTTGAAATTGATGGTGTGTAATAGATATCTCCAAACGCGCACTACCTCTTGCCAGTGTTTGATTCCTGGACATTCTCAGAATCAAGCCAGACTAGACACAGCAAAACTGATGTCTGGCCTGGCCAGGTTTGCTATGAAGTTGAGTCATCCTATGGGAGATTGGTAATTGAAGTTTAGTTCTTTAAACTTAGAGATCTCTTCCTTGGTGGCAGGTAATAGATGTAGACCTGGAGTACAGGGATTATTCAGGGGTTTAGCTTCAGTTAGTTTCATCTCCTCTAGTCCTTTCTTGATGTGATTTGGTAGGGACAGACTAATGGAGTTCTTACTTCTGTCAACTTTCATCCCCAGAAGAGTGTTGATTTCATGGTCCAAAGAGTCTTTGAATTTGTTCAGAAAGGCGGATTTGAACCTATTGACGTTACCTACAACAACCAGATTGTCAACATGGAAGAATAGGCTGGTAGAACCATATTCATGGAGATAAAGACAGGGATCTGAATCACTTTTGTGGAAGCCGTTGCTTTTGATCCAGTTGATTAGAGTTTTATACCAGTTAAGCAGTGCCTGCTTCAATCTGTATAGGGATTTCTTGAGTTTGAGGTATTTGCAGGTCCTTTTTGATCCAGTTGGAGTTCTGATATAAACTTTCTCTTCTAGAGGAGCATGGAGGAAAGCTCCTTTGATGTTGAACTGAAGAATTGGTAGGTCCTTTTTGACTGCGCAAGTGAGAAGCGCTTGAAGAGAGGCAATTTTTCCGGTTGGCGCATAGGTTTCCAGGTAATCTACTCTGTATCATTGGTTGAAAACCTGGACGCAGACCCTCCTTTTGAGCTTTATTTCTCCGGTGTGGAGACCTTGTTTGTGTCTGAAGGTCCAAGTCATATTGAGAGGGTTTGTGACTTTGCTTTCATTGGCTTCTTCCCACACTTCAAGGTCCTCTGTAGTGCCTAGTTCTTTTTTGATGGAGGGGATCTATTCTGGGCATTCAAGGGCTTGTTGTATGTTTACAGGAACCTCACTTGATTGATGGTACCCATATCTTTTTGGAGCTTTGATTGAGGTGTGATCCCTTAATTGAGGTCTGAGAGAGTCTTGAATGTTTTGGTTTGAATCATTGGATTCCAAGATGATAGAGTCCGTTTCAGAGAAGATGGGACTGGTAAGATTGGAGATTGTTGGTTTTTCTTTGTCTTGAGAGGCATCTTCATGTTGATTGGATGAGTCAAGAGATGGTGGTGAGATAGTAGGGGAATTTGGGATTGGTGTGATTGCGGATTTGATAGGTACATCCAGCGTAGAAAATTGTGACTTTAGGAACTTGACGTGTTTTGTTTCAACAACCTTACCACTACTAGAGAGTACTTTATAGGATAACAAGCAAGGATTGTACCCAATCAGAATCCCTTCAGCTCCTTTGACAGACAATTTTGACGGGATTTTTGTTTCTGAGAGAAGGTAGATTGCTCTCATGCCTAGGGGTTTCAGATAGTCTGCAGGCATTTGAATTCTATGCATTTGTTCCCACGGAGTTTCTTTGCCTTTCTGCTGAGGAATCTTGTTCAAACTGAAGGAACAGCTTTTAATGAGGATGTGCCAAACATTTTTGCGAATGTTAGAGCCACTAAAAGCTGATTGAAGGGATTCCATAATTTTCCTGTTAGCTTGTTCAGCCTTACCATTGTGTTGGGGATGAAACAGTTCACTAATCAAGTGATTGATGGATTTTCCCTTGAAGTAGTTGGATAAAGAAGTGTTTACCAATTTGCCACCGCCATTGGTTATGATTTTGATTGGGTAGTATCCAAGTTCCTTGGCCTTGTTGTCAATCAAGAACATGATAGTTGCAGTAGCAGCATCTTTGGAAGGTAAAGGAAAACTCAATAGATATCTGGACTTGTTGTCGAAAACAGTGAGAGAGTATTTCATTCCACCTTTACTGGTAGGATTCAATTGTCCCATAAGATTCATGTGAAGTCAATCAAAGACTTGGGTAGCAGAGGTTTGTTGATTATTGAAGGTTGACCTGGAGATTTTGGATTTCTTGCAGGCTAGGCATTCAAAATCATTTTTAATCTTGCTGTCTATTTTATATCCCATTTGATTCTTGATTCTTCCTAGACTGGCATGACCGAGTTTCTTGTGGAGTTCATGGAGTTTTGACAAGCTCAGATAACAACTTTGATCCTTCAGAGCTGGCATGCGGTCCAGGAAAAGAAGGTTATTCTTGATGAAACCTTCCAGAATGGTTTTGCCTTGAAGTTGAATTGAAAAGGTGGGGTGACAGGTTTGGTATCTACAACTAGGCAGCATTCTTTCTTCAGTAGATCTCCCATTGATATGAGATTAACCGTAGCTTCAGGAACCCAGGCAGAGTTTTTGAGAAATATGGTCTTGTTTTGAGTAGTGATTTTGGCGGTTGCTAACCCTTGGATGGCTAATCCTTTTCCCTCCTTTCCATTTTTGATTGTCTCTTTTCCAGTTTGCAAGGAGAATTTGGAGAAGAGAAATTTTTCCCTGAACATGTGGATGGAACAACCACTATTGAGGATAAATTGGTTTGGATTGATATGGTGATTCAGTTTTAAAGCACAAAAGAAGGAATAGAAATGTGCTTCCTCCTTCCTTTTTGCGCCTTGTCTAGCTTTGTTTGGGGGATGCTCAGGCCTGAGGTGAGGGAATCCGCCCAACAGGAGGATGGTGGATGAGATTTCACTAGTGGATTGTGTTTGCCATTTTTTCATTTTAACATACTAGGATTACCCATTTTTTGATGGTAAAGGGCTGAGGAAATGTCTGAGGGATCCTGATTTTTGGATTGAAATTTGTTTCAATGTTGTACTAGATGATTAAGGACAAGAGTTCCTGTCAAATCAACTCCTGAGTGCATTATTTGAGAGCAGATGGATTTGAGAGAGTTTGGTAGCTAGAAAAGCAGGAGATAACTGAGGATATCAGATGGTAGGCCTATTCCAACTTCTTCAAGTTTGCTCAGGTGTTGCTTGACAGCAGTTACAAAGCTTTCTATGTCATTTTGATTGAACCCAAGGTATAGAAAATTGAAGAACATTCAAGCCCTGTTTGCAGCTTTACTGGAAGCAAAGTGATTTTTAGCAGCCAACCAGATCAGTTTAGATGAGTCTTCATTTTCTTGAGTTATGATGTTAGTGTGGGTGGAAGGATCAAGTTTGGACATGAGATAGCCAGCCATTTCATCATTGTTTAGGATTTCTTCAAGAGGATTACTGGAGTTGATGAGATTTAAGATTCCTTGCATTTTGAACAAGCGCTCCATCTTCTTCTTCCACACAGTATAGTTGGTTTCAGTGAGAAGGGGAGTTGATTTCATTAATGACTTGAGAGCCAGAGCCTTGAAGTTGCTTTCTCCACCTGGTCCAGGGGAGACAGATGGTTGAGCCATGTTGAGCGTTTTGGCTTTTAACTGTGTAAAAGTTAAAGAGATCTGAGAAACCTAGACCAGGCTGAGTTGCATGAGACAGAGGAAAAACGTAAGGGCGGAGACAAGCAACAGAACAGATAGAGTAACAGAAGAAGGAAACTGAGGAGACAATACCAACTCGGAGAACAAGTCTGCAGGTGAGGTTGAGGCCTGATGATAGACTTAGCTAAACAAATGCAGCAACATGGGCCTCTGGCTATTGAGCTTGGGACGTTGGTGATTGATCCAACCGGTATCAATGAGTGAACTGTGACAATGAATCAATACCTTGAGTGAGTCTTGATGTAGAGTTGAATCAATAGAGATACCTTCAGTTCTTTGGATGATTGGTGATCAAGTGGATGACGAGTCAAGAGTCAAGAGAGCCAGGAAGAAGGACAGCAAAATGAGTAGGAAGACAACAAGTGAGATGGTGAGGCCATCCATAGAACCAAGGAGTTGTCTGAACTGGAGGTTGAGAGTCCTGTCAAGTTCCCCGGATGGTTTGAGGCATGACACAGACAGGGTTTGGAGACAACGGGGAATCATGACAGAGGCAGAAATGTAGGAAAAAGAGAGTGACAAGAGACATAATGAAGAACAGGTAGAAAGAAAGAGATTAAGTCAACAGAATAACCAACACTCATTATGTATTAAATAATTGGAGTAAAGTAAAGATATTGATTTTACTCCTTATTTTTGAAATTCAATTGATTTACTAAAATAATTATTTAAAAATGTAAGTCATGGGTATTCATTTAATATTTTTACATCATAAGTTTTCTTAGTATGTCACAAAAATGATGATGTATAGAAATTCTCATAATAGTATATCAAAGTATTTTAACATATTTTTAGAAGTAGTCATTGTCTTATTTTTGACTTTTTTGGTACCTTGAATTATATTTAATAAAAAATATGCATAAAGGTTATTTAAGTATTTTTATATAATTTTATGTACTTTTAGACTATCTACTATCCACAGGAACATTTATCACATATCTAGAATTTTCCTGGGTTGGTTGTAGCATGTTGATGCCGTACCTAGGTTTCTCATGCCGCCTGTCACTTTTTCAACCCATAGTCCCGCTGCTGGGTACTTATCAGAGGCCCAGGGCTGCGTACATGACTTTGACAGAGTGTCAGAGCTGTAGCTCAACTGGGCACGGGTGTATTGGCTGCTGCGGCTGCGTGTGGGAATTGTGACAGAACACATTTCCATCTGTAACTCCTAAAATATAAAAAACACCTAAATTCTGACTGAATTTTAGGTTTGAAACCTATACGTGAAAATACATGTGAAATATTCAATTGGCCAAAAAGTTCAATAGTGGTGCTGTGGTATTTTGGTCTTTCTTTCCTTAATTATTTAAAAATATAAGGAGTTGGATTTCAAGGGTGGGGTCAGTGAGTGACCCTACCTAATTTTGGGTGGAAAATCCATTTTTGAAATAATATTTATAGTTTTCCTACTCCTTCTTAGGTTAATTTTATTATTATTATTTCTATGTTATTTCTGTTACTTTTGCAGCTTGCTCTGCAATAGTAGCAAGCTGACAATTTGGCAGGTAAAAGTGTCCAGCTTTGATTGGCTCCAAGATAAACTTTTCCTGGAACTAGAAATTTTTGGCCAGGAATCAAGTTACCCTTGGACAGACGCCAAGAAAGCTTTTCTAGGTGCCAAAACAGCTTTTCTAGGTGCCATTCACGCTTTAGAAAATTTTCAAAAAACTTTTGTTGGCACCCAAATGGGCTTTACAGACCATACCTGGGAAATAAGTGTGTCTTTTCAAATATGGTATATAAATTTCCCCTCCTTCCCTCTCTTCTATCTCCTCCTCAAAGCCCTACTCTGGCACTACATCCCCTTACCTCCTGAGATAAGAAACCATGTCAGTGATCCTCATATACACACCCACTATATAGCTCTAGCCTTACTCTCATCAACATCAATCCTTGTGATCATGGTTTTCCCTACCACCATCCACTCCCAACAATGATCTCCTCAAAACCTGATAACTTTACACCCCCCCACCCTTATTTTCCTTTCCTAAAAAAGAAATAAAAACATACACCTCCTTAACTCTAATTATCTGAATTGGGAGGTGCAGTTTCTTTCATAGAGTGATTATCCAAATCACTCATTCCAAATCAATAATTGACCCAATACTGAAGAACTTCTCAACTTGATTTTTTGGTGGTGGATAGTTCAAAGATTGATTAGGAGGGAGAAAAGGGGGCAAAGGAGGGATCAAGATTGGCTTGTATCCCAACCTGATTACCATTCAGGTCACCATCTTTCTGATTGGATCAGAATTCAATCTACTGATTGTGGCATCCAATCAGATCTTTCTGCCCTTCAATAAACTTGCCTCCTCCTCCCCCTTTCCCAAAAATCCTACCACAACATCCACTCCTTCAGATGACAGTTGTAATACACTCTGAGGCACCCATCCTTGGTGCCCACCCAACAACCCATCAGATTAGCCAGGCTTTTGGAAATTTAAATATCTCTTAAGTATTTTTATTTATTTCAAATGTATCTAGGGCCGTAGTGCTCATGGGTAAGTCCTTCAAGACTAAGTTTTGGTTCTCACAACACAAACCACCATCCAGGGAAGGAACAAAAAAATCCAACCAACCATACAGACCTTGAGCTGGTCTCTGTGTTGGTCTCCATGAGACCAGAGGATGATGATGATGAGCTCCAAACCAATGATCACCATTGAGCTTCATCTTACCTGATCAACCTAACCTTCAACTACCTGCCCTGAAGATCCAACCAATTCAAGACCTCCATCAACCCCCAGGGATGTATATTCTTTGGCTCAAGGGAACCATTTAGATTATGATTTCCAAGACAAATTAGAAGATCTCTTCCAACCATTGAAATCTCAGGTTTGGATCCAAAATGCTGATCATCATATTTGGTTGAGGATGATGTTTTTTAAGTTGGTGAATGAGTATTTGATTAAGGTCAATCTGCCAATCTAGGTCTCATCCTTTGATTTCCTCTTTGATCAAGATCTGGAAGATGTGGATGGTTTTGATGGTATTTGCTCAGGTTTGATGAACTAGCCATCAAATAATAAAAGGATTATTGATGGTGAGGATTTATCTCTTTGGATTGAGATTCAAGATTTCAAACTATCCTAGAAATGACATTCAATGGATTACTGACCATCTCCTTGGCTAATTGAGGTACAGTGTTAAATAACCATGATTTCTTCAGATTGAGTATAGAGGTTTTGAAGGATGGAATGATGATTTGATGATTTAGTTTGGACTTTGAGGTTGGTGGAGGTTTTTAGGGTAAGATGATGGTTTTATTAGCATCAGAGGATTCTTGAGATGATCTAGGTAATTTTCCAATTGCTTCTTGGATTCAAAGTAGGAGGAAAATTCAAAGGGTGGATGGGTGAAGATGAACGGTACTGTTTACCTTGTATTTATGCAGATGGGAGCACAATGGATGATGATTCATAAAATGGTGTGTTTGATTTTTGAAATCCACTGTCTTTAGGAAACCCACCATTTTGAAATACACCAGTTAAGGGGTATGTATCTTTCAGAAAGCTGCCATTAAAATGGCAGGGTTTAATGGCAGGCTTGGTAAACCAAAATGGTGGGTTTGCTAACTTTGATACCCCTAAGGGTAGTTTTCTTTCCTTTCTTGTGATAGAAAACAGAAACCAAATGGAAGATTTTTTTTATTTTTTATTTTTTTGCCTGTGTGCTCCCAACTTTCCATCTCAAAATGAGCAAAAAACCTTTTTAAAAAAAATGGGTTCAAATAATCATATTTTTTTTTTTTTGAGACAAAAAGCCAACTGGAAGAATTCCCCAAGATATATTTTTTTGGATCCTTGAGATACTAAGGGGAAAAACAGCTGCTTTGGGAAATAAACAAAAAAAAAAACTTAAAGCAACAATAATCAAAACAAGCATTAAAAATGCAGCAAAACAGGCCATGATTCTATGTTATCTTATGTTTGAACAACTGTTAAAGGGGCTTCATACCACTCAAATCATACCACACCCACAAGACCAAACCCAGTTAAGACCAACCAACAAAACACCAATGGTCTACTCTTTCAATCAAACCTTATTCATTGGTCCAGATTAGGTCTACCATCCAAGCTAGTATGGATCTACTCTCATGCTTGGCTACCAATGAATCTTCTCATTCTCCTCAATCATTAGTTTGTGCTGTCCCATTTCTTATGACCCATACCTACCACCATCAGGTATGGTCTCTTTCCTGCTCTTGGATCTGTCCCTTGGTCCCATCATCTGTCTCTCACTCCTCACCCACATCCCATTCCCATCCAATCCTTTTCATGGTGGTCTCACTGATCCATACCTGCTCCATTCAGTTATTTCTTCATCCCAGATCTTCTCCTCAGGTAAGGAAGACAAATATCATGAACCAGAATGAAAAAATAGAAAAAGTTTGAAGCTAAATGAATGACTTGGTATTTCCACATGAATGACTTCTTTTCAATATGGAGAAAGAACTATTGTCTGATTGACATTGTTTTGAACCCATTCACCTGCTCTATGGTGGTACAAAAAAAAATGAATGATGCCATACAAAGGCTTCACCAGAGGCAAAGGATGGGAAGCAGGTCTTGAAGTAGTTTTGACCAGAAATAGGTTTAAGTTGATTCCTTGAAAAACTAAAGCATCATCTTCCTAGAAAGCTTTGAGACAAAGTTCTCATCAATGATGATAATCTTGAACCAGAATTCTCCGGCCAATTGATTGTGTTTTCTGGTGAACCGGGAGTGTTTTTCATACCATCTGCACCCTTCTGAGGGCTTTGTAATTCATCAGCTGGATGGGAGGAAGTTTCTTTAATTGGATGAAATGTCTTAATTTGTTCTAAAGCTGGTATATCGTAGGGCAGAGAATAAGAAACCGCACCTTTGGGTGTCTCCTTCAAATTTTCAAAAGTGCTAGTCCCTGATGGATGTCGGTCATTCGCCAAGAGAGGCACCTCCTTTGAAGCGGTTTGCTCTTCACCAGAGAGAATGATTGGTACGTTGCCTGAGGTGGCTGCGCCAGAGCCACCCTCACTTGTTAGCCCGCCTGCACCACCTGAACTTCCCATGGGGTGAATTGGTTCAGGCATGAATTCGGGAGCCGATGTGCCACTTGGAGGTTGTCCTGGTAGTTCAGCAGAAGCCAGTGGTTGTACTTCCGAGTGGTCCAGATTTTCAGCTCCGCGAGTTAATCCGCTGCTCTCTCCGGCAGCTTCAGGAAAGGATGAGTACTCAGTGGAAACCGCAGGTTTGTCGGTTGACGGGTCTAGTTTGGGTTCTGAGGTCTTCTTTCCACGCCAAATTCGGTACAGTAGTGTATCCTTCCACTTGGCTTTGAAAACGCTCTGAGCGTTTTGCATCCTTTCGACCCATGACTTTGGATTTGCCTTGAGCCGTCTCAAACCTTCACCTAAAGGCGCAATTTGTTCTTCTCTCGCTTTGTTTATTCTACTCGCCTCCTCCGTTAGATATGTTGGTCTCTTTTTGTATAGTGTGCGCATTGCTAATTTGACCGTCAGGTTATCCCACTGTTTACCAAACCATCCCAGCAATGTGAAAGGAGACTTTATTATAGACCAAGCCGCATGACCTGTTTTTCCCAGGAAAGTTCGTGGCTTGGTAACCCCGTCAGGCCTGCCGGTGGGCGCTGAGCCCCAAGACGAACTACCTTCAGGTTCAGTCCTGGGTGAGCTTGCACCACTCTCTTTTTCTGGAGGAGGATAGTCCCTTATGGCTGACTCATAGGAAGGGGGAGGTGGTTCTTGATACGTTTCGTCCCACCACCTGACGGTCATTGGGGGAGATGTGTCTGCATCGTTGCCATCCGTCGTCGCGAGGCTGCTTGGATTCGGCTCAGATTCTGGGATGTGCGGAATAATGTTTGCCGAGGAATCGCCGTCCTTGATGCTATTTTCTACTTGGGGAACTTCTGGAGTAGGGACGAGTGGATTGGAGTGCTTTAAACCATCTCCTGACAAAGTACTTGGATCGACGACATCCTTTGGGTTGTTGGATGAGAGAGCGCCGGTATGAAGAATATCCGCTTCAGAAGTACCTGTTGCGAGGATGTGAGCTTCGGACCCAAGACTGCTCGCACGACCTGCCTCTCCGGCCACACCGGGTAAGAAGGGGTTAGGTGCCGGTGCGGTCGAGTTGGGATGGAGAACAAGCAATAGGCCCAAGAGGGTCGGAACCATCGCTTGAGGTAGATTCATCTGATTGTGAAACGAAAGGGATCCAATCTGATAGTCTGAAATAGCCAAAGATGATCAGAATTTGGTGAAGGTTGATTTGAAAGTTGTGGGGAGAGAACGAAATTTCAACATGAATTCACTCTGTCGACGACCAGCGGATGAGATTTCAAAGGCCGAGAATCGGTTGGAGGGATATCTTGCTCCAAGAGCCTTGTTCGGTTCTTTTCCCTTATCGGTTCCTTCTGGCTGTTTTTAATCTACCGATTTGTGAAATCAGCGGTTGGGGCGGGTCGAATTGCAAAGTGGTGAGTTCGGATCAAGTTTTTAAATAATAACCAAAGTTCTTATACTCGTCCAGGTTGACTAGGTAAGGAGTGTTTTACTTCAAGGAATGACGTTTAAGCTTTGGGAGCGTGTGGGTAAATGGTCGGGACTCATAGAATTTTGATCGGTATCTATCCCATCAGCTGGGTTGTGAAAAGTAAATGTGGAGAAAATCTAAACCAAAATTCACCGGCCATGGTCATCGAGTGGCAGCACGAGATGATACGACTCTAAACTTTGCGATCCTTATTCGATAGGAATTATCTGCTTCGTTGAAATGAATGATGTCACGACGATGAGGCTTGAAATGAAGGACCAAACGATCTGATGGCCGGCCGTTTGATCGATAGTGATTATCGATGAGAATTCGCTTCGTCCAAGCTCAGCCAGAACATCCAGAGCGACTCGGAGGAATTCGAGCAAGGTTAGCATATTAAGGTGTTAGCTGATGACTACCGCCACTCGACCAAGTTCATACTAGAAGAGAATGAAGAGAGTGGCATGCCGGGGAATGGCCATGCCGACTCGACGGCCGAGCGGCCAGCGCGCCGTTGACCGTTTTGCACTTGGCTGACCACCGAGCCAGCCAGTCAGCCAGCGACCAGCGCACCCACCGCCCGGCCGCCCTCGACTGTCCTAGGCTCCCTCACTGCACTCTGCACTCGGGGGTGGCGCTCGGTCTGATGAAGCAAGCAGCTACGTTGGCAGCACTGGGCAGGTCTTCTCATTCCCAAAAACCAATCCATCCATCCATCCATCCATCCATCCATCCATCCATCCATCGATCCATCCATCCATCCATCCTTCGTGCGTTCGTTCGTTCCTTGCTTGCTTTCATCATCAATTTCATCCCTCCAATCTCAGTCATCCATCGATCCATCAACTGACTGGCATGATGATTCCGGATTCATACTTACCATCATCAGAACGAATCCGCGGATCATCATTCTAACCATCGTCTCGATCAAGTCCTCCAGAGGTACATGCCTACCTACATCCATAACTAAACCCATCATCATCCAAAACATCAAACTAAAACAGAACGAGTGGAGTGAGTGAATCTTGGGAGGATGGGAGCCAAGGAAGGATCATCGGAGAACCGGACGATCTTCGTGGGTGAGCCTCCCCTGACGATTCAAGAAACCATAAGATATGCAAACTACCCATTCAGATATCGACTAGACCAATCCCTCCACACTCTTCCCTTCCGCTCCCCAACGTGCCAACGATACTCTTCATTCATCACGTCTCCTTCTAAGCTGTTCTTGGAATTGATCATGTATCATCCTCATCATTAAACCCATCTCGTCCATCATCCATCTGTGCATTCATTTGCATTTACATCCGTCCTCACGAACACCAAAAAAAAAAAACACACACACACACAAATAGGTAATATACCCACCAATACGACGGCCGAATTACTCCATCTCAACTTTTCTCCGTTCGGAACCATTCTCGATATTCAAATCCCAATCGATCCTCAAACCCGTCAGTGATCCGAAAAACAACAAACAATTCACCTCTTTTTTTTTTTATTCATTTTTCCTTTTATATATTTCAAAAAAAAAAAGAAAAAAGAAAAGAAAAGGAACAGAAACGGAAACAAGCTAGATTACTTTCTCTTTCTACCTGGGGGAGTAATCGAACTGATCTGGTTGAATTGATCCTGTTTTTCTTGATGCGAAAAAATCAATAACTTGATGATGATGGTCGAATCATTCGAAATCGATGTGTCGCATTCACCTCCGGCTCTAGGCACGAATCGAAACTTTGGCTTTATCACGTTCAGGAATCCACTCGATGCACTAGATGCGATCGATAATATGCATCTCAATACGATCACGAACTCGGAAGGTGATCGGGATGGTCGTCAACAGATCCTTAAGGTCAACCTGGCCAGGAATCATTTCTCGAATCACCACCAGGCCAAGTTGAACTCCTCGACCATCGAGACGCCCGATGGTCAGGTGATCGTCAACGATCCTACTTCCAACTTCAATCCCAATCGTCCGATCTGGGATGATGAGAACTGGATCAAGAAGAACGCCCTGAAGGATGACACCCTGAATGATCCGATCAATCCAACCTGAGGAAGAAGCAACCAGAAGAAGGGAAAAAAAAAAGAGAAGCGCCCTACCCCCTCGACCCTCGATGATCTCTTCTCTCCCCTTCTTTACAAAGTCCATCTAACTTTCTCCCTCTGTATTCGATTCCATCCTTTCAAATCGACCCCGAATTCTCAATAATAATGCCCCCACGAGAGAGGCATCGAGATACCCCTAGGGAGTGAGGCTGGTTTCTGACTCAGCTCCTCATATTCGAGGGTAAGGGCTCGTATCTATAAGCATCTCCTCCACTATCTATTAAGACTCTTGGGAGGCTCGGATCAACGACGCCTTGAGTGGGTGGACATCCCCCTTTCCCCCAAAAGCTATGATCTTGCCGACCATGACCCTGACGACCAGTCCAAGTGACACCACAAACACTCCTTATCCACAAAGCTCCCGTTCTCTTTCTTTTGCCTTGTTTCACCCTACCTTTCAAATTGGGTTCCTCCCTCCCGCGCACTCGGTCTACATTCTTACACGTTGCATGCATCATGCCGGGCGACCATTCATCTCAATGAGATACTAGCTACAACGTCACAAGTATAGTAAGTCCCAATTATAACAATCACCAAAAAAAAAAGACAGAATTAAAAGGTAAACTAGCTTCTACGCTTTGTTTTCTTCTACTCTCTTTCTCAAATTGGGCCTGGAACAACACGAATCCTACAAAGGATCCAATCGGAACGATTGCTTCCCAATTGCTTTGATTTTTCCTTTTTTTGTTTATTGTTCCGTGTGGCGCTTGAATTTCAATCAGGTACAACGCCCACTCGTCCGGCTTTTTTCTTTATTGAAAAAAAACAGAAAAGAAAAGCGTGGTGTGGTGGGTCGTTAAGACCCTGATTTCCCAACGGGGTGATCGGCAGATAGAAAGCACCGAACGATGGAAGGTATACATCTCCTTTCCTTTTGTTTCTCGTTTCTTTCCTCCTTTTTCCTTAAAAAAAAAAAAAAAGATTGAGCGTCAGGGAACAAGGAGATGGGTCTATCTTCACGTATCAGTAGTAGCGGAGCGAGGCGCGATCCAGGACGTAAAAAAGAAAAGAGAGTTCTTACAATACTTGTACCGGGTTGAATAATCTGCAGTTCAAGTAAGAGTAGAGTTAGTACAACCCAAACCATCCACCACTCGGAGGGATAGCATAAGGGGAGGAAGAGAGAGAGCGGCGGGGTCTACCTTTGGGACTGACGACAAGACCTCGACCCTTACTTGCTCCTCGATAGATCGTTTCCACAATATCGATTAACTGCCAGGGGGGGGGGCAATGGGTCACTTGTCAGGGTTTCAATCGCTTTCGAAGTCGTACAAGGTGGGATCGAATCACCTCCTGTTTATCATCCATGGCCCAATTGATCTATAATCCGAAGCCGAATGTAAACCGATGTCAGCTGGTGAGGTCCGATCGGATGAGTTCGATGGGAGCGATCGGTTCAAGCATATCATCCCAGCATCCCACGATCTTCGGAATCTCCTCGAGATCAATCCAGGATCTCGAGTCGAGTCCTACCCACCTTATTGTTATTACCGGTCCCTAAATCGATCATGATGTGCTTGTTCCGGTAAAAAAACTGTCGATCGTTCGACCACCATCGGGTGTTCCAGATCATCGGTACCCAAGCCTGAGGTCAATCTACGGATCGATGGGACCGACTCGCTCATGATGAATTCCTACTTACCATGACCGTACAAGGATCGTACAATTCGTACATCTACTACCGAGTTTTTTTTTTTTTTTTAGATAAAAGAGAAATACCAAAAATCCGAGTCAGCTGCAGGTGATGATCAAACGCGCTCGAGGTCTCCGGCCATCAATCTGGGCTGGCGTGGGGGTAAACAGGAGTTCCAGAGCCGGGGAGGGGGGCGAACATCGTAAGGGGTGAGATGATGATAGGAGGAAACTAAGGAGTCGGTTGACCTTAGTGAAGTCCGGCACCTTGGTGATGTCGACCAAATAGATGACGGCAAAGTTCTTAACTTTCTCCGAGATCCCGTAGAGTGTCTCGTCCATCCTCATACACTCTGAGTCCTGGTCGGAGTCGGAAGAAGAAGATCGCGGAGATCGAGATCGATAGAGAGACAAGGATCGATGTGTGAGCCGACAAAGGGATAGCGAGAGGAGACAGGGTGGATGTGAGGAAGAAGAGAACGAGTCAGTAAGCAGTCGAAAGCAGGCATGGATTGGACCGATAGAAGTGTAGAGGCTTGATTTGACGTAGAGATGAGATCTTGATTAGTGATCATGTGGATCGAGACAGATACCGACCCAATCGTGACCGAATCGGATGATGACCACCCGATTCTCCTCGGCCAGGATCGCTTGATCGACGTGCCATCCGGAGGGCAGATGGGGTAAGAAGTACGACATCGAATCGGTACTGCTGCTGCTGCTGCTGCTGGTGCCGGTCGACGAGACTCGATGGAGTGATGGGTTGGAGATCTTACGAGGAAGAAGAGAGGCCCTTGTCTGTGACTGGCGGTGACTCTAATGCGCGAGCTGGACGACGACGATCGAATCTCATGATGAATCTCTAGGACAATTGGGTTCGGATTATGAGAGTGTGGAGTGAGAGTTGAGGTAGGAGAGTGTGTGTACTTACTCGAATATCTCCAGTTTCGAGGGAGGTGGTTGGGTCTAGATTGGGAGTTGATGGAGGGAGGACTGTTAAATGAAAGTGGTCGTCGTCGTGAGATCAGGTGAGGAACAAGTCGAACCATGCCCTCCTCGTCTCTAGGGAAACTCTCGTCCCGCCACACCTTTTCATAGAACCTCTTGTCGTCGAAATTCTCGATTTCTTACTTGCCTCTTTCTCTCTCTCTCTCCCTTCTCATCTTGGTTCATCTCTCTCCTTTCCTCTTTTTCCTTTTTCCTTTTTTTTTTTTTTAAAAAAAAAGATGGGAATGCTATTGATCCCATAGATCGCACTATGATCCAATCATGAATGAACAAGTGATCAACCCTTGATATGTTAAACAGAAAAGTATACTCAGATTATGGTCACATTTTTAGTTTCTAAGATATACGGAAGTAAAAAAGTGTACAGTGGGTGGACAGAAATAATGGGACTGACTGACCCAAAGCAGTCCATTTATTTTCAGGCCTGTGTTCCAAGCTAAATCAATTGTTCAAAAAAAAGGCATGTATTTAATTTTATCCATGGTATAATATATTTCAGCATCTGTAATTTAATTATACAACAATCGAAATTTCAAAAAAATATCAAATCATAATTTTTTTTTTTTTTAAAAAAAAAAAAAAAAAAATCGTATAACGCACAAAACCCCCAAAAAACATGCCAGAGGAAAAAAAAAAAAATTGAAAAACTCTGTGACATCAATATTTTTTCTTCTTTATAGGGCTGTTAGAGAGGATCAAAATGAATCATTTTCATTAAAAAAAAAAAAATTAAGATTGAGAGTTCCTAAAGAAATCTAAAACCACTTTTGATCAATGTTGACTTTTCAGTGCCTTGGTAAGATTGTGATGATAATGTTGAGATAGGTTGGTTGGAAATCTTGGAAACCACTTAGAAAGGCTTATTCAAGCTCTGTGGTCAACTGATGGTCATATCGTTCAGTTCTTCTACTCCATTTCAGATTTGAGGTGCATTGAGATGTTTGAGGTTATATTGGTCCAAGGTTGAATTTGAGTTGGGCTGATTGAAATCACTCTAACATGGATTTGGACCATCACAATTGTAGCTTCTTCCAATGGTTTGACCATCTTCATCTTCTGAAACAACCAAGTGAACAAAGAAGACTGAATATTAAAAAAAACAAAAACATGAATCAGAATCAAATATGAAGAATAAGATTCAAAAAAAAAATTACTTACCATCCTTGTTTTTTGGATTGATCAAGTAGTCAGACATCAAAATCCAAAAACCAAGTTGGTGGCAATGGTTCAGATGGAGGGGGAGCCCAAAGATGGGTTGGCCAACAGCAAGATTGAAACACCTGCCACTTCATCTACATTGTTTGAAGTACTTGGGTGTGATCACTTTGACAAACAGTCCCATGACTTTTGTCCACCCACTGTACATACAATAGGGCATATCAGAGTTAGCAAACCCACCATTAAAAACCTGCCATTTTTAATGGCAGGTTTATGAAATACACATACCCCCTAACTGGTATATTTCAAAATGGCAGGTTTCATGAAAATGGTGGATTTCAAATATCAAACCTGCCATTAAACCTGCCATTTATGCATCATCATCCATCCACCATCCATCACATCCAAAACACCCATCCACATCAGCAAATCCATACCAATCCCATCTCCATCACATCACACACATCTCATCTCCATTGCTTCACATCTCTATTGCTTCACATCTCCATCTTCACACAAATCCTATCATCATCTTATCCACCCACATTAAATTACCATCTTTCTCAACATGTCCCATCAAACTTCCTGGCAGCAAGTTGAAAATGCAAAAAAGCTGACTAAACTTTTGTTAGTATTTGACTGCCATTCAGACTCTGATTCAGAATCTGATTTGGAATCAACTTGGTTGGCTTTGAATGCTCTATTACAAAAGCAGTACATGGTTGAAAGTAGACAAACTCTCTGCAAACCTATGTATGAAAGTAGCAAAATCTTCATCCCCTACCCAAATTAAACTTCCAGAAACTGTTCCAAACTCTATTGCCTTCATTCATGAAACTTTTAGAGATGATTGAAGACCACCACAGTTTCCAGAACAATTCTCAGAATCCTCAACCCAATCCAGCTATCCAACTGGCTGTTGCTCTTTGTAGATTGGGATCAAATGGAAACGGGGAAGCAATTCATCAATTAGAAAATCTATTCTCAGTTGGTTATGTAACCATTGACTCATACACCAAAAGAGTCATGATTGCTATCCTATCTTTTCATTGCTCAGTCCTTTTTTGGCCAACCAAAGAAGAATGCAAGGAGATATCTCAAGTAATGGAGACTGAAGGCTTTCCTGGTTGCATTGGGTTTGTTGATGGAACCACCATCCCCTTGAGTCAAAAACCCAGGCTAGATGGCAACCACTATTTTGATTGGAAAAAAAGGCAATTGATTCATTTCCTTGACAAAGCCTTTGATAATAAACTGACCAAATTTGTTTTATTGGTTTGTATAGATACTCTGTGGCACTAAAACTTGTTTGTGATAAAAACAACAATTTCATATCCCTCCATGCTGGCCTTCTGGGTTCTTGTCATGATTCATATATTTTCAATCAGATGCGGATTTCCCAACAACCAGAGAACTACTTTGACCAAGATCAATAAATTCTGGCCGATTCAGCTTATGCTAGTGGGAAATATGTGATTCCAGCATACCGGAATGTTTTGTCCAACAATCAAGGAAAAACAAATTTCAACTATCATCTTTCCCAATCACAAGTTTGGATTGAGCATGCCATAGGAGTCTTGAAAGGAAGGTGGTCCATCTTAAGGAAAATGCAAAACCAGCTTCAAAAACCAAAAGACATGAAGTTCCTCATCAACTTCATTATCACTTGTTTAATCCTTCACAATCTTTTGGCTGAAATCAAAGATGAATGGGACAAAATATTTGAAGAGGATATTCCTGATCTGCCTCAAGTCATCCTTGTCTCATATTATCCCTCATCTTGTTCTATGAGAGAATGGATTCTTCCTCTCACCCTTGCTCACTTTGATGAGTAATGTTTGATTTCAAATTAGGTAAAAAATCACTCCACCAATTTTTTTTTTGGGTTTTGGTTGTTCACCCAAGATTCCTAGGCTGAGTTGGCATTTTTTTTCTCATTTGGTGGGGTGGACTTGGGCAAAACAGACTCAAAACTTCCAAACCCCCCACCTCACCCCACCAAACCACCGGTGTGGTGTCATTATATAGCCTCGGATCGGGAACTGCGTCGCGGCCTGCGCGCTCAGCATCTGGTAGGTCGGGCTCAGCAGTTGGGGTGCGCTTGTTCTCAGCAGTGGCCGCTGCGGGCTCAGCAGAAGGCGCAGCAGGGCGAAGCACGCAGCTGCGGGCCGGGTCTGACTAGGGGAGGCGGGCCGCGACCCGCTTGGGTGTCCAACCCAGTGATGGAGCCGGGCCAATCAGGTTCTCGGGCGGTTAGTTAGGGAAGGAAAGGGCGGAGCAATTGCGGGGCTATATCTGTGGACGGCCGGGCGCAAGCGCGGGCCGGCTACGGGACTAGGAAATTCACGACGGCACGTCGGGCGGATACGGGCAATCGCGGTGAACTTCGAGAAGCGCGCAGCGGAGGGCCGCGCCGCGGGGGACGAACCGGATGCGTGTAATGGCAGGCGAGCAAGCGGAATAAGATACGGACAGGGTATAGGTTAGGATATGGGATAGGGTTTTGGGCCTAGGGTTTCCTTCTTCATTGTTGTTGGGTTGTTCATGTGCTTGTACTTAGGTTAGGGTTGAGGGGGAGGGCTCAAATACCTTTCCCCTCAACTCCGGGTTGTAGGGGGGGCATCTTACCATTGTATCATCAGGAGGCGGGGGAGCGGAAAAAGGAGCGGACTTAGGAAAACAGAATCCCTCCCCTCTTCTCCCCTTTTCTCCTCTTTGGGCTCTCTAAAACTTCTCTTTACGCTCGGTATCTAATCCTTACAGATGCTTAGACCCAAGAACTCCTGAACCTGCGGCAACTTTGTGAGGGATAACCTCTAAAGTTTCCACACCGGTCAAACCACCCACCTCACCCCACCAAACCACCGGGTGGTCCACTCCTTTCCCTCCTCACCAACCACCTCCACCTCACCCACCCCCTCCCCTCCTCCTTTGGTTGGAACCCCTGGTAAGCTTCCCCCCCCTCCTCCTCATCCTCCCCATCATCCAATGCTCATCCTTTGATTAATCCACCTCCATCCCACTTCAGGCCCCCCCACCCCCTTGGTTGATGCCCAAGGTAAGCTCCCCCCTCCCTCCTCCTCATTCTGCTTTTCCCTCCCTCTCACCCCCTCTCACACCCTCCCACTCACTCACCAACACCCCCCCTCTCCCCGGTCCCTTGGTCTCCCTCCCATCTTGCTTGGCCCCCCCCCTTGCTCCTTGCTCCTCCTCCTCCTTGCCATCCTGCCCTTGCCCTCCCTTGCTTGGCCCTTGGCTTGCCACCCCCCCCTTGCTCCTTGCTCCTCCTCCTTGCCGGCCCACCCTTTCCCTCCCTTTCTTGGCCCTCAACTTGCCTCCCCCCCCTTGCTCCTTGCCTTCCCACCCTTGCCCTTGAATTGCCGCCCCCCCCTTGCTCCTTGCTCCTCCTCCTCCTTGCCGTCCAGCCCTCACCCTCCCTTGCTTGGCCCTTGGCTTGCCAGACCCCCCCCCCCCCTTGCTCCTCCTTGCCATCCCACCCTTGCCCTCCCTTGCTTGGCCCTTGGCTTTCTGGCCCCCCGCCCTTGCCTGCCCTTTGGCTTGCCCGCCCCCCGCCCTTTCCCTGCCTTTGGCTTGCCGGACCCCCCTCGCCCCCCCGCCCTTGCTCCTCCTTGCTGGCCCCCCCTTGCCCGCCCTTTGGCTTGCTGCCCCCCTTGCTCCTCCTTGCCAGCCCCCCCTTGCCCCCCCTTGTCTCCCTAGGCTTGCCAGCCCAGCCCCATCCCTTGCTCTCATCTGCTGCCCAACCCAAGGCCCGGTGTGGTGAACCATTGGGGACACCTTGGGAAAAGAATTCAAAAATTTAAAACAAACAAAAAAAAAAAAAAATTGAACTTGGAAAAAATTTGGATCCTTCACTCCAACCCTTCCTGTCCTAATCGCTCCTGCTCATCCTCATCCTCATTGTGTTGCGCGTCGCTTGTTGCTCCTCCTCATCCTCATTGCATCGCTTGTCCTCATCCTCATTGCATTGCTCCTCCTCATCCTCATTGCTTGCATCCTTGATGGAAACCATCAGTCGTTCATCATGACCCTCCCCATTGCTTGGCCATGCGCAAATCATTGCCTTCCCTCTCATCATTGATTCATCCATCATGGCATCCTCATCATCACCACCATCACTGCTTTGTTATTTTCTTTTATTGTAAAATTTCTTTCTTTCTCACCCCCCTCCAGATTTGGATGGGAGGGGGTGTTGCGTTGTTACTAGGTGTGCAAATGTCTGCACAAACGTTTGCAAGCAACAGGCTGGGGTGAGAATCTCTCACCCCAGTCTGGAAGATTGGCAGAAGGGAACCGGGCCTCCCCAAGCTTGAGCCTCATCATTGTAAAAAAAAAAAAAAAAATCCGCTTTCATTTGTGTTATCCAATTGTAAATAGCTACAGGGCTCTCTAGCCTATAAAAGGAGGGGCTCTCCCCTGCTTTTTCCATCATCAATTCTCCCCACTAATAAGAATTATGAGCTTCTGATCCAAGAGCTCCTTCCCTTGTGAAATTGATCGCTTATCCAGATATATCTTTTGATTATCCCTTGATCCTTATCCCTTACCCTTGACTTTTTTTAAGTCCAAAACTCTGATCTGCCCTTCTGTGGCCCTGTTCCTTATCACAAACCATAGCCTTGCTGGTTGAAGAAGAATTCATTAAATTGAATTCTTGAGTGTGTTATACCACTCTTGATCCCTTTTTCTGACCATTATTTGGCCTTGATCATTCATTTGATTGTCTTTCTGGACCAGTCACGTTTGACTAAGAGGTTTTATTAACCTTGAACCTGGAGTGTTAAACCTCCCTTTAATTATTCAAGTTGCATTCTGCAACACTATTCTTGAATCCTTGAGAAGTTTTGGGTTACTCTTAGTCCAAAATTGTTACTGTTTGTTTCATTGATCCATAAACATATTGCATTGTCTTGTGCAGCCACCCACCGTTATCTGGTACCCTTCAAGCGCTTGATTGTGGAGATTTGGGCAGGTTCATTGAGAACCTGGAGGTTGATTGGGTTTGAGTTGATCGCTCCCAAGCACCTACTGACAACCAGAGTTATTAGCCTGTGGGCGCTGTTACTTACAACTGCTTTGTTCTATTTGACTCTGAGCAAACTTTAACTTATTTTGTTCAAAGTCTTTCTCCTCATCATCTTGGTTCAGCTAGTGCTGCTTCCCCCCTCAGCTATTGTTGCTATTGACTTATCACTATCCCATTTGATTCCTCATTAACAAAGGTTACTGGACCTTGATCCTGATTACATTTAAATATTTTTGTAACACTCAAGAGGGCAGCCTAAAAAAGCACCTATCCCCTCCACAGAACTGCCAATGCCTTGCGCCATTTGGAGTCTTACACCGGCCCAAAGCCCAGCTTGATTGGCTTCCACCCTGGTTTCTTTTTTTTTTTGGTGATAACATTAACTTTTTTTTTTTTTTTTTTTTTTTTTTTTTTTTTTTTTTTTTTTTTTTTTTTTTTTTTTTTTTTTTTTTTTTTTTTTTTTTTTTTTTTTTTTTTTTTTTTTTTTGGTAATAATCCGAGCCCAATTAGCTCATGCCCACCCCCAGTAATTTTTTATTTTTTATTTATTATTTTTTTTTGGTTTTTTTTTTTGGTGATCATGTGACTGACATGGTTTTTTTTTGTAACCCTTCTTTGACCCCTTTTCCTTCAATTCCATCCCTTCTCCCACTGCACTCACAATGTTATACTCCAAATTGAATCCCTTCTTGATCCTCACCCCAAGCAGAGAATTTTCCTGGGAGGGAACAAGATGGAAGGAGATGAGGTGAAAAACATAAAGAGAGGTGGCAAGCAGAGGGCTTTGAAGCAAAAGAGGCATCAAATGAGGGCATCAGAAATCTCTTTGGAACTTTCAGAGGCGGACATCCATGAAAAGTTTGTATGATCAGGACGGAAACTAAGACCTTTGGATCTGGATCCTGCCATCACTGAAAAAAAGAAAAAGAACTATTGAAAACCCTCACCAACTGAGTTTGAAAATGCCAAGCAGAAAATCAAGCAATTTGATTTCTTCAGCCATGGCAAAGTAATTGTTATCAATAAATCTGATCAAAATGGTCTTGTGGAAATAATTGAATTTGTCCTTTTGGAGAAACTTTCTGACCAAGACAAGAAGGAAATCAAATTTGTGACAACTTTTCTTCACCAGTCAAAAAAATTTGTCAACACTGTTGGTTCCTCAAGATCTTGGGGTGGAAAAATGTTGGCAATTGGATGGCAAAAGTTGATGGACCCCATTGAGTTACTTGGACGCTATGTGAAGAAATCATCTATTCAATCTTCCCCTCAAGAGTATGCTTTTCTCAATCTTAAGGTAGACAAAGTCTCTCAAATTTTAGGACAAATGTTTTGTAATTTGGCCAGATTTCCCTTTGAATCAAAAAGTGAAATAATGAAGGACAACCAAATCCCCTCCTTTTCATCACTTGAATTTGGTTCTTGGCCTACTCCCTTTGACTGCTCTCTGCATTTCAATTTCACATCCAACTCTTTTTAAAACTCACCTCACATTGAAAAAGTTGACATCTCTGAGTATACCTTTTCACATGCAGTTCCAACCAAGAAATAAAATGGACAACTTATTGAAACTACGGATGAATATGAAGGATTAGATGGCCAATTTGTCTTTCCTTACCTTGGCTTTGGAATTGATTTCAAGCAAAAAGGTATAGTGAAAATGTTTTGGGAAGCCAATAAGTACAAGCACTGTACTTTTCCTGCTGTTGAGACTGCCACTCATACAAGAATGGCAATGTCAATGCAAGTCAAAAAATGACTTGAAACACTTGCAGGGACTTGGGTAGTGGGAAAATATACTCCAGGAAAAAAATATAAATAAAAAGAAAAAATATTTTGTTATTGCAGGGGTTAAAAATAGTCTTAAGCATTGTTGTAATCAAGAATGATTTTTTTTCTTTTTAAGTTTTTCATCAAAGTAAATATATTTACAAGCCCAGAATTTGAGTAATCTGCTTTAATTCATCTTCTTTTCTACTGCTACCAATGTATGCCGCAGCCATTGAACACTTATCTTTTTTTTCTTTTGTCATTTGTTCCCTCTCCATTTCCAGTTGTGCTTGCTGTTGATCCTTCTCCTTTTCCTCTTTTTGAAATTCTAGCTCAGCCTGTTTAAACTTCCACTTGGCATCCCATTTTTGTTGATGAGCCAAACTCTTAGCTTTCTGCTTTTCAAATCAATAGCCAGTTGACAATCCCACTTCTCCTTTTCAAACTGAAGTTTTTCAGAATCAATTTGCAATTTCACTGTTTTTTAGAGGGAAATAGGAATGAGCTGGATTTTTAAAGGAAGGAGAATCCAATGGGCTTACTTGAATCTTGCTTCTCCATGATCTCCTCAAAGCTTGAAAAATTTGAAGTGTTTCTCCTCTTTTGAATGCTATTGGGGTTGATGCTGATGGAATTGGAGGCATTTTGATTTCCCTTTGCAGAGGAGGTTTGTGTGGGAGCATCATTTATCTCATTTGAAGGGGATGTGGGAGGCCCCATTGGCTTGAGGTTTTGGCCATTCAGGAATGGATGAGCCTCTTTCTTTTGAATCTAAATCAGTCAGGATTAACCAGACAGAAGAGAAAAGAACTTGGTTCCTTACTTGAGAAGATGTTGATGGCAATGGTGATACAGGAATGACATCCTCCTCATCAGCCAAGTTCTCCAGTTCTTCCACCCCAGGAAGAGAGAAATAAAAAGAAGTAAGTGAGGGGTCCAAGGTTGGTTTTGAATCATCAATCAATGCAGAATTAGACACAATTGGAGCTGATTGTGTTTGAATATCCTCCTTGGCATTGGATGGGGGCCACTCAAAGGCAAATGTTTCATCAAGGTCCTCATTGCTAGGCTGAGCATCCCCAGCCAAGTCCTTGGCATCAACTGAATCATATTGTTGGGCTTCAAAAGCCGCTAGAGGGGTGATGTTGGCCTTCATTCAAAAGATTTCACCCATTTGAATATAAAAAGGACAAATGGAGTACAACTTATCAACCACCAAGTTGATTCCCTTGGATTTGTCAGAGTTGGTGATACCAAAGCTGGTGGAGATTGACATGGAGTGTGATTTTTTGTACTTGGCTTGATAATTCTTGAATTGCTCCCTCATCTGTTTGGATGACAGTTCCAGCCTACCTTTTGTTTTATTCTTGAGTTCATTGGAAATCAGGAGATAACCATTGACCTTAGAGGATGGAGGTTGGTCAACACGTGTTTCATTGTTTGATCCAAAGCAAGCTTTGTAGTTGGACGGAATTTTGAGCCAGTTTACCAGGATAATGTGATCAGCTCTCTTGAGCTGAATTGAGCCTTTGGAAGCTGATGAAGGAGGATTGTTGGATTTTGAGTTCCTGGAGGATGTTTGCTTTGGTCCATTGCATTTTTTAGTGGACTTTCAGGGGTGATTGCTGAGGGGCCATTATGAGAGTGATGAAGCAAAGAGGATAGCAAGAGATGAGATTGATGAAGTGAAAAGAGGGATAAAGCAATGGGATTTGGGATGTGATGAAATCAATAAAGTGATTAGGGTGAGGGAGGGATGAGGATAGTGATGCAATGAGAGTTAGCTTTAGCTGTATGTGATGAAAGCTATAAAGTGAATGAGATTTAGCTGGATGTGATGAAAGAGATAAATTGATGAGAGTGATGAAGTGATGAGGATAGTGATGAAGAGATGAATAGCAATGAATCAAATTTTGTTCTCATGAGGTTGAAGGTAGAATTTTTCCAAGTTTTGAGGTGGAAAACCAGGGGTATATGA
The DNA here is from genome assembly GCA_025617555.3 of Puccinia polysora. Taxonomy (NCBI): domain Eukaryota; kingdom Fungi; phylum Basidiomycota; class Pucciniomycetes; order Pucciniales; family Pucciniaceae; genus Puccinia; species Puccinia polysora. The sequence continues at coordinate 3,558,756 of CM062628.1, forward strand.
AGTGGACAGGTGGTGGAAGCCTTTATATAATTTACTTGAAAAAACCATTTTATTTCCAGTTAACTCTGACAGGTCTCATTTGAAATAAGTGGTTTTTTTGATTTTGAATGGCAGGTTTCACACCAAATTGGCCATCAAAAAATGGCGGGTTTGCTTAACTCTGATACACCTTAATCTATACAATAGGAAGTAATGTTGAGAAAAAAAATTATGCAAAGAGGGAGAAATATCTATACATTCTAAGCAAGATGTCAAGACTAAATAAGTAGGTAGATAGCCACCTTCCACCAAGGCTTGAGCAACCCTCAACTAGTGATTTAAGATTTTTAGCTTAAGAGTAAGTCTGATGATCCATAACAGTTTGAACAGATCCTCCCCTAAAGAAAGAATCAAAAAATCAAAAAAATGTAGCTGATGAGGTTGATGGATTCTTCATAGGTATCAAGAAGGTCTTCCAGTGATAATCTGGATCTTTTTCTCTAGATCTAGATAGTTTATAAGTAAACATGAGGAATTGTGAAAGAGTAATCTTGGTAATCAATCATCTATTTTTGACTGATTGTGTTTAGATAGAAGAAGTGAATAGAGTAAAAGATCAAATCTTAAATGAAATAATACCATAGAACTTGACAGTAATAGCTCTTTAAAGAGAAAGTAAAGCAGAAAAAAAAACTAAAAAATCTCAAATGGTGAGATTTGATTTTCAAAATTTGTGGAATTCATGATCTTCAGATTTGGTCTAAGCAAGGATGTGTTTGCATTTTTTTAAGGGTTAATGAGAAATTCAGCAAGATCCAGAAAGAAGTTTTGATTGTTGAGAATCAAAAAAGAGCTTGAAGGGTTTGATCTGATGAGTAAACTGGAGATTTTTTTTCTCAAAAGAAAGGGTGCTTTGATGATGATTGTGTTGAAAAAAAAAATTATGAGGAAGTGACTAATGGATTCAACTTGATTTAAAAAAGGAAATTAGTTTGTGAGAGATTGTCTAATATGATGAAGGTAATCATTAAGCAGAACATGACCAGATCAAAGTTGATGAATGGATGTTGCTGGTTCTTTTTCTATCAAATCCAGAGAACTGAAGATTAGTTTATTGTTGGTTTTGAATTTTTATGGATTGGCTTCTTGAGTAGACAATGTGTATTGTGAGAAAAAGAAGAAAGTTTGATGAGTTGTCAAACTTGAGAGAGAATTAAGATAGAAATTGTAGGATTTGAAAGATTGGAATCATGAGCTCTTTTTTGGGGCTAAAAAAACATTAACTTGATTGTTGGAGGAGATGCTAGAGTATCCCAGAAACTACAAAAGTTTGATTCAAAATTTAGAGTTGAGTGATAAAACTTTCTGATAGATTTGAATGTAGGAATATTGTGAGTTAGAAAATTTGGAGGGGTTGGAGAATCTGATGATTGCTTGTTGGTTGTTGGAGAAAATTATGATCTTATTAATTGGAATACTCTTAGAAGCTCTTCTGTTAATTTCTTGAAAGGATAAATCAATACTAAAAGGAATTCAAGAAAGTTTAGCTTCAAAATTGATTAGATTTTTTTTTTTGGAGTTAAAAGGGTGGAAGAGGAAAAGGGAGGTGTAGCTTTCTAATATTGCTGCAACTCTGAATCCTTTATTTTTAATGGGAGAACAATCCAAAAAAATGAAGGATTGAGTTGTAAGAGAGTTAAAAATCAATTTGTGGTTGAATGATGAAAGAAGCTTTGGTTTTGGAGATATCAAGATTTTTGAGGTTAATGGAAGGGGAAATACATCAAGCTAAAGGAATGGGAGAGAGGAGGAGAGTATGAGCCAGAAAGAATTTCAGTCAGCAAGAGAATGAGCTTCACTAGGCTGATTCCAAACTGATTCAATTAACTGTAATGGAAGAATTCCTTTTACAGGAGTAGAGTCTGAAATGGAAAGAATTGAATGAAAATGAGAATACAGAATTCTACAATGTTGGTTAAAAAGAAAAATTAAACCACTATCAACCTTACGGAAAGAAAGATTTGTTTTTCAAAACACACCAGAAAATAATCTGGCAGATTGAAAATATCAAGTTTCTAATACATTTTTTAACGTAAATAGGTTGTTAGAAGTGGACCATAAACCACACCCAAAAAGAAGCCAAGACTTTAAAACAGCTGTGAATAGTTGATAAGATTCCTCATTCCAAGAGTTAGATTTAATAATGCAAGAGAGGTGATAAAACTAGGAGTTGAAATATTTTTTAATGATTTTGATGTGTGTTGATAGGTTAATTTAGGTTCAAAGTGAATATTTAACCATTTGATATCATGAGAAAACTGAAAAAAAAAGTATTAAGAAGAAAAGTAGAGATATATTTCTGTGCCTAACAGCCATAATTGTATGTTTTTTTTATCAAAGATATTACCATATTTCCTTCCCCAATCAAGAGAGATAGCAGTGATTTTCTTCATATTTGAGACAAAATTATCAATCAGATCAGAGTCAGTGAGATGAATAATATTATCCAGGAAACCAATTACTGCAGGTACATACACTCTGTTGTGTATGTATGTTTTTTAAGGGGTCCACTCATTCCTTTCCAGAAACATGTACATACATTCATACCAAATCCTACATATGAGCAACTGTACAGACATACATTGAGATATTTAATTTCAAACACACTAGCTCTGTGGTACATATAAGATAAAAAAGAAATAAAAAATGTATTGCCTTCTGATGGAATTTAACAGATTGAGATCCTTGCTTGGTTGAAAGTTTTTCTTTTTTTTTAAACATTGAACTCTAACATATAAAACCTCTTCTATTAAAATATGAAATACTCCCCCCTCCACTCAGAAAGAAACACTTTCAATTTCTCAATCCTACTTTTAAATTCAAAAAATATTTATGTCAATTGCCAAGTTTTAGGTGTTCAATCCTGACCATCCACCCTCATTGGCTGTAGGTGTCACACAACCACCCAACGTACTATAGGGAAATGTTAGATGATTGTGAGCACAAATGAGGAGAATGAGTGCAAGGAGTAAGTGAAAGATAGCAAGGCTAGCTGCAAAGTGCAAACTGAAGGTTCAATGGCTCAGAAAACAGCAATAGGTATGAAGTGTTCCAATCAAAGGAAACCAAGGCAAAGCCCAATGTGATGACCTGTCTTAGAAATATGCAAGAATGTATGAAATTAACTAACTGAGGAGACAATCTTCAGGCAGGCAGCTTAGCCTTTATAAGAATCTGATGGTGACTAGATACAAACTGATCAATGGCTATCTACAGCTAGGGACCAATGATGCAATGAATGATAGGAATGGAATTGGAAAATGAAATATATAGTACAGACGTTTCCAAGATTGTAGAATATGTGCAAACCAATAGAATTTGAGAGTACAGGACATAATGGGTAAGACATAGAACAAATGACATGTGAGGAAAATGCAAATGAATGGATGTAGTTTATGCAGGGAAGGGAACTAGTCCTTTGGCAGAAATATACAGTTAATGTTGCTATCTAGCGTGAGTGCAAGCTAGTTGTTGCATGACCAAGAATGAATGCCTGAGGGAAAATAATAACCAGGGGCAGAAGATCAAGGCTTGAATGGAGGGTTAACCTGATTAGAGTTAACTTCAAGGATGTGAAAGTATATTCTTAGTTGCTAAGAGTGGAAGGTTTTTATGCAAGACCAAGGTAGTAAGCAGAAGGCACCATTTATTTTGTTCTTGATTTGTGTCATGCTTATGGACTCAGGTAGATGGTACTGAGGAAAGGGATATGTCAAAATGATGAAGACAATGACCCTTAAACTTGGAGAGTGACAGTAGGCCTCAAGTTTAGGCCAATCCCACATCCTAATCTTGGTTAGTTACTTGCAGATTTCTCACTTACCTGACCATCTACCACTGTTAGCAAAATGCCTCAAGGTTAGGCCAATCCTGGATCCAAATATTGGTAAGGAGAGAGAAGGATTCCAGGGCAGGTGGATGATCCTGTATTTCACTATCTACAAGGTGTATTAAATCTGGAAATCTATGAAACTATGTAGGTTTAGTCCTGTGACTTAATTGTGCCTTACCACATAATATGAAACCAAGTTTATCACAAACAAGGAGATCCTCACTCTCATCATTTTTGATTCCAAATGCACCCCATCACTCAAACTATTCTCATTACCATCACCTTAAAAACAGAACAAGATTCTATTATGATCAAACTAAAAGTGACCATAAACATAGAAAAACCACTTGCTACCCACACCATCACAGGCCAACAAACTATCATTAACCAGATCCCCTCCCACATCTCAACATACCTCATCATTCTCATAAATCTTCAGGCCTTGGAAATCAAAATAAATCCTATAACCTTCAAAAACTCCAGAATCATTCTCTTCATCAAAATCAGCTCACTACTTCTTGGATTTCAAACATTTACATCTCTGTTGAAGCTGAAAAGAATACTTTCACAACAATGATGGTACAAATATTAACCAAAAAATGGGAATGGTTCCAACATCAATGTCTATGGCTACAATATTCATATTTATTTTGAACCAAATCCCCATTTTTTGCGCTCGAATGATGGATATGGTACCAATATTCCTATTTATATTAAAACTAATCCCCAATGTCTTCTCAAAAACACTATTTATGTTAAAACTCATCCATAATACTTCCAAAACAACAGTATCAATTTTGCTTTTGAATCTTTGGAAATCAATCAACATCCAGCTGATGACCACATCCAACTGTCAAAACAGCCCCAGACACGCAAGGGGCTGAGGGCACAGGCACTAATGCTCACAGAACTCAGGGTTGAGAGATGAGATAGATTGAAATGGAGATATGTAGAGTAATGAAACTGATAAGGAGAAGGAGAATTCAGGAGTAAGGCTCTGAAGGAGGTTGACAAGTGAATCCTATAATAATAAAACCAAAAGGGCTGGTGAGATGAGTAAGGTAGGCTGGCTGGCTTTCTTTTGCTGAGATGACACCTATTGGAAGGGACTAACCAATCAGAAGTAGTATACTAATTCCTTGAGGGGAATTAGTCCAGGAATGAAGAGAGGCCAGTATATGTGAGAAATGAGAGGGAGGCCTTGAGGAGGCATGGATGTTGCTGCTTCTGGGATACCCCATGGTATTACATGTTGACCAATTGGGCTGGAGGCTGTGGATTGACAGATTGGGTAATTGTCCTTTACAGAAGGGTGTGGCATGTACTGAACTGGAGTATGGGTTGTCCAGCCAGGAGTATGTACTATGGGTTTGCAGTATGCAATTCTGATACCAGATAGAGTAGAAGAAGAGATGAAGATGCGCCAAGCCATAGAGAGATATAGTGTGGGCCTGGGAGATTAACTAGAAGCTGCGGGGAATGCAGGAGAATACTTCAAGAGGTGCAGCATGTGGATCCAGGGGTAGAAGGTGGATTGTACTGAGGCTTGAGTCTGGCTGAGGGATGAGTGTGGCTGAGGAGACTGAGTCAAGTTGTGTTCATGACAGTACAGGGGGGGGGACAAATTAAGTTTTCCCACTGATTGGCCAAAATAAGTAGTTTGATTTTTAGACACATTTTCAAGGCCAAAATTTCCAGTCCCAAAAAATCATACATTTATTTAAAATTGTATGGTAATTTATTTTATCATCTTTTCTTTAAGGTGGAAATTGATTGATGAGTTCAATCATCCAACCATAAATTTTTGAAAATTAACACAACAAGGTACAAACTACCCCAAAATTAATGTTTTGGCAAGAGAAAAAATGAAACTATCCTTTTGAAGTTAATTTTATGTTTAATATATTTAACTTTAGGGAAGAATCAGAATAGAAAAATAAAAAAAAAACTAATGAAATTTAATTTTTCCATTGATGGAAAAAGAAAATTAGATTACTGTGATTTATTTGTGGGTTTGATGATACTTTGATTAAATAATCAAGATGGGTATCTGAGAACCCATGAAATTCAAGCAGGAAATATTTCTGATGATTTTTGAGTCCTGCACTATGATTCAAATGGAATGTTTCCCTTTTCTAGATCATCCAGAATTTTGTGAATTTTTTTTGATTTTGTTGGTTTTAAGGAGGGGATCATCCCATTGCTTGAAAAAAAATTGAAATTTTCAAATGAAGTAAAATACTTTATTGAATAAATCATCTTGATCTGATTAATGATTTTAAACCTTAAAAAGAAAAGAAAAATCCAAATAAAATGAAATATCAAATGTTGAAAATGACTGAGAAAAAAATCTGAAAAACTTCTGAGGATAATCTTTTATTTATTTTTAAGGAAGAGATCCATCTAAATTCAAAAAAAGGGTAAGAAATTGTTCATATTTGTCATTTATATACTGATTCAAAATTGTTTGAGTTTAATTGAACTCATTCATTTTCATATGATTTTTCAAAACCAATGAAATTTCCTGGTTTTTTCATTTTACACATCAGTGTGAAGACTCACTTCCCCCCCCCTGTACATCCCCCAAAGAGGAAGGGGTAGCTCCTGATACCAATAAGAAGAGGTGAGAGTAGATTGAAATCTTCAACATGACCAAATTTTCTTTCCCCCCACCATCTCCATCAGCATCACCACCTGAAAGCTGTCCATCCCTTTCATCCTACAAAAGATCACCCACTCTTTCTTTCACCATGGAGTTCACCAATGGATATCATCCTGTTAACCAGTACCACCCCCCCTTGCCCCAGATGTATTGAAACTGAGAAGCTTTGCACGACCAGCATCACCCCCAAGTCTGGAAAGTGTGATTACTGCAGAAGGTACAAGAGGTTGTGTTCTGGAACTGCTAAAGTTGGGAGGAAGGTGCTTGGTCCAGTGGTTTGGGTGAAGGACCAAGTTTCTGGCAAATTTGAAGTGAAGGAGGCACCTGAAGACTTGATTTTTTCCCCGGGACTATCTAGTAGGGTAGGTCCATCAGATGGTGAGTTTTTCTTTTGTCTTCTAATACCAACAGGCTTTCTTCTGAAAAAGATGGTTGTCTGTTTCCTAGTTGAGGTGTTGAAGGAAAAGATGGCAAGATTACAGAAGAGGAGAATGGAATTGATAAAGAAGGGCAATTTGGCCTTGGATGGGGCATTTAAGAAGGAAGCTTTGATTTTAAAGGCATTGGATATCCGTTTGGGAACTCTTTAATTGTTTTAAATTAGTTTGATTGCAGATTTTTAAGTCATAGATGGCCATTCAAACTGCCTTCAAAGCAGAATCAAAGCCATTGAAGCTGGGTTAACCACTTTTGAAGCAGTCAAACTGTGTCAAAGGGCCATCAAACTTGTCAAATCAAATCAGTAAAAGTTTGAAAATAAAAGTTTGATGTTGTGGTGGATAGTTATAGAAACAGAGGCAAGTAGGCTCAGCACTGGAAATTTGACTTGGGGCAGCTCAGCCGTGGTTGGAAGTCCACATGTCTATTCCAGAGTGCATTAGCTAAGGGCTCAGCATTGGTGTGACGCACACTTTTTGTGTGCACAATGACAAGAATGGGCCGGAGTTTTTGCCTTTTGCGGACATCAAGCATTTTCAAACATAACTTTCCCTCCAAGGTGTGGAAACAAGAGAAATGATACCCCTCAAAGTTGTCCTCAGGTTCCAGAAGTTATTGGTCTAAGCGTCTGTAAGGGGATTGGATGCAATGAGTTTAAGGATAGAGAGGGTGATGATATATGATATGATGATCCAACCCAGAGTTGAGAGTGAGGTATTTTTTGAGTCCTCCCTCTCAACCCTAACCTAGGTAAAACCACAAGCAACAAGATAGATGAAATATGACCCCAAGTACAGAACCCTAGCTCCACCCTAACCCTACCCCCTATCACCCACCCCATCCAAAACCCTCCCCTTTGATATCACGTACGTCTGGTTCATCCTTCTCATGGCGTAGCCCTCCGCCACGCCCTACTTGGAGCCCCCCGGTTTTTATCCATCCGCGGATCCCGCAATCTGTGAGTCAGCCTGTGCTTATGCCCGCACAAACCTTGGATCCCATGATCCATGAGTCGGACCCCGCTTATGCCCATGAAAACCTCCCCGGCGCGTATAACCCCTGATTGCCCCGCCCTTGCCTTCCGTACTAGCCACCTGAAAGCTTGGTTGTGCCGGCTCCATCACTTGGTCCGCGTTCCCTTGGCGGGTTGCGGCCCGGCGCCCCCCAGAGTAGGCCCAACCCGCACCTGGTTCCAAGCCCCGCAATCCCTACCACTGAGCCCTCATCTGCTGCTTCTGAGCCCGCAGCAGGCACTGCTGAGACCGCGCACACCCCAAATGCTGATCCCAACCTACCCAACTGCTGAGCACGCAGCCTGCAACGCAGCTCCAGATCCAAGGTTATAAATATGACACCACATCCCCCCCCAAGTTGAGTTCTGTCCCCAGAGGTCCTTCCATCACTACCTCAACCCTACCGCGCTACCAAACCACCCCAGCTACTAGCCCGCGTCACCCATTGTTGTCTTGTTGTTGCCTCCTGTTGGACCAAGCCCCCCAGATGGTCCTCTGGAGGCCCCCTTCTCACCAGTCCCGCCTCCCCCCAGCCCCCCCAAGATCTTGGAAGTCCCCCTTGTTTTGGCACTCCCTGCGGCTGGATTCAAGATCTTTGCTGAAAGGTTGACCGTGATGCTCGGCAACTTCCTAGCAACACCCGGCACTCAATCCTTGGAATCCCGGTGCAAGATTTTGGCATCTTTCTGGGCCTTACTGGCGTTGTTGCGGGTGGACATGGAGGAAATGATGAGAATGGCTTAGGCGCATTGCCCCCCCTCTCCCCCCTTCCCTCTTTCTGCGTTTTTCGTTGTACTGCGCTTCCCCTGATTAGAGAAATACATGTCTTCTGCGCGCGCATCCTTTCCCAGCGGGTTGTCCGGTGGAAACATCCCTGCGTCCCAAGTGAGTTTTAAAGAAAGTTCCGCGTCTGCGCGTCATAAGTGAGAATGAGAGTGAGATTGAGATCCGGGCCCGCGTCCTGGTGAGAATGAGAGTGAAATTGAGATCCGCGCCCGCGTCCTGAGCCAAAAAAGTTCCCTGGAAGGTACCTGGACCGCCCAAGCCAAACTGCCACACAGTTCCCCGTACCCATCCTGCAACAAAAACAACCACCCTCCACCAGCGCGCTGTAAGACTCAAAACGGCGCAGGGCGTTGGCAGTTCTGTGGAGGGGATAGGTGCTTTTTTAGGCTGCCCTCCTGAGTGTTAAAAAAATATTTGAATGTAACCAAGATCAAAGTCCAGAACCTGGTAAACAGGGAACCAAAAGTAAGAGGATAAAGATTATAGTAGTCGGTAGCTGGGAGACAACACTATCTGAGGCAAGATGATGTTAGGGAAAAATTGAATAGAAGGAGTCAAGAATTGTTCAGAGTTCAACAAGACAAGGAAATTGTGAGTGAAAACGCCCACAAGCTAATAGCTCTGGTCGTCAGCAGGAGCTTACACCAGGGCCAAATTGGGGTCTCTGGCTGACCAGTGACATGAAGTCACTTTTGTGGCCACTTTTGTCCCCCATAAGTATCAAAACGTTCCCCATGAATTCACAATGATTGATTCAATTTTTCACAATGCTGTACACAATATTTCTTGTGGGTTTCACCTTTATGGAAAACAAAAGTCCAGAAGATTTCACTGCTGCTGAAAATGAGAATCACCTTGATTTCACCTTTTTGGAAATTGGAATTCATCTGTATTTCCCAAATCATGAACTTTTAATTCTGCCATTTCCACCAAGATAAAACAAGAACTATTTCTGGAAAAAATCAATTTTGTGAAAAATGTTGATTTTTTAACAGGGAAATTGATTTGTAAAGGAAGTTTGTTTGTTGGAAAAATCAAAATGGTTATAAACGGTTTTCAGTTTTTGCAATTCTCAATTTTCACAGCTTGAAAATTATAATTTCACAAAGCTCCGCATCTCCTACAAACAGTTGGCATTTTTTCCAAGGCCAAGATTGCAGGCCATCAAGAGTCTATGTAACAGATGTGAGTATCCATACATGAAAACATAAATGCCCTCCCCATGCCTAATGAAATCGGTGCTGAATTTATCCCAACAAAAAAATATATAAATGAACAGAGAAAAAAATAAAGCAAGTTATAGCAAAATCCAAAGGAATTTTCTGTTCAGAGATGAGTGTTACACTCTTCCCAGCATTTCACTAAAAATAAATGCAACAAAAAGTGTCCGCCAGTGTCACTATGAATTCACAAGGGAATCACTTCAAATCAGCTCACAGTTCACTTTCCCTTTGCTGGTGCACCTGGGGCACAGGCCCCACTTTAGTTGTGGGTAAAAAAGTGCAATCACACATTGTCCAAGGATCCCATCTTCAAGCTAATCCTTGGAGTTAGCTAAACCATCTCAGAGCTGGCAACATGGGCTTTGTACCTGGTAAAAAACCCTTAATTTAGCACATGAATGCCATAGAGCTCAAGGGATTTTGAATGACCCAGGAGTATTTTTCAATGCACAGATCTCCCTCATATAATTTCACAAGGGAAACCCCTCAAATAAACTCACAGTTTTCTCAAATATTTTAAAAGCTTTTATGGATAGGGTTTTACAGGAAAGCCTTTTGTTTCATTCTTCAAATATTTATTCCATGTAAAAAACATGGATATCTCCGCCAGGAAATGCAGAATTTAAATAGATATCTCCCTCAATGTCTTACATGGAGGGTTGAAACAAACCCAAGGTGGCACTTGTAAACAGTAAAGGGAAGAAGAATCATACTAGGATAAAACAAGACAGCCAGGCAGATACTTCCAGAAGAAAAGCAAGGCAAATCTCCAATTCAGTTTAGAGCACTGACTAATTTCAACAAACTCCTCAACAACTGTCAAGGAATGTGGTGGTAAATCTTCCTTTCTAATATAAATCTTATTCTTCCTCATTCTCCCATCCTAGATGGGGTTATTATGTTCCATTTACTTCATATCAATCAATTTTCTGCATAAAAGGTGCTAATGTGTTTGAACCACAACAATCATTGATTTTAAATAGCTTTCTCTTTTCAGGGTTTATTGTATGCTTTCTCAATACTTACCTGAGGAGCTGCCTTAGTTGCCTTTATTTTGCATTCATTGTTTGATCCACATGTTTTATATAGTTGAATTTCTGCACTAAAATATGTATCATCCTGGTGGGGATATCTTTTTTCAGAAGATTCTCTTTACTCATAATCTCAAAAAAAACCCCTTCTATTTCTGTCACTACAACCAATCCAATTTGAACCTATTTTAAAAGGCTAAAAGCTTGGATTTTCAGTCAAAGCCTTAAACAATCATTTATAAAAATTCAAAATGCCCCCCTGTAACATATTTATGCCATTTCCTGCCTGCATTAATTTTTGATTCAAGCCTATTTGACTTCAAATCAGATGTAGGAAGGAATGCCCATTGAGCATGGCGCGGCCACAGCCCAAAGAAACAATCACTATCAACAACAAAAGCCCAAACATTGCATGGTTTCCTTAATGGACTCATTTGCGCATGTGAACCAATGTCTCCAGCATGCAAAGGCCAATTAATATTGACCAGAGAAACTCCCCAAAAATCTTTGTTTGACAATATCTTAGACTTACAAAGCAACATTTATTTGATACAAGAAACTTGTTTATAATAAAAAGAGTGAAGTTACTTTACAGACTCATCATAGTGTGTATTTCATCCACATGAGAGGGTGGGCAGAGGAGGGACTACACTCTTATGTGGTTGTAGTTTCACTGTTGCCAGTTCAGTGATGTGCACTCCCATATAGTAGGCCAGGCATGAAAATTTGGGCTGACAGAACCCAAGTGTGGTCCAGGTGACTTGAGCCCCACCACCAAGGTTAAATTACACAACACCAGTATATGTAAATGATGAAACCAAACTTCACTCAATGCTTTGAAAACCACACTCAATTTTGAACACACCTCACCAACTTTTGAACATTTCTCACTTGATTTGGAACACACCTCAACCTGCTACACCCTCACCCAAGTGGACTTCAACACTCCTCACCCTGCACACCCTCACCAAAGTGAATTTGAACAATTTTTACCCAATTTCTAACACTAATCACCATTCCAACCCTGACAAAAGTGAATTTGAAGAATTGTTACCCAATTTTCAACACACCTCACCCTGCTAAACTCTCATCAAAGTGGATATCAACACTCCTGACCTAATTTTGAACACACCTCACCCTTCTACACTCCCACTGAAGTGGATTTCAACACTCCTCACTGTGCTAAATTCTCACCAAAGTGTATTTCAACACGTCTCACCATGCTACAATGCATGCATACAAACAGGAGGATTTTGGTGCAACCTGGATTAGAGCATGGAAGTTGCACAAAAATGTTGGTGTTTGGATGCATGCATCCAAACAGGAGGATTTTGGTGAAACTTGGATTAAAGCATGGAAGTTGCATGAAAATGTTAGTGTTTGGAAGCATGAATCCAAACAGGAGGATTTTGGTGCAACTTGGATTAAAGCATGGAAGTTGCATGAAAATGTTAGTGTTTGGACGCATGCATCCAAACAGGAGGATTTTGGTGCAACCTGGATTAAAGCATGGACGTTGCATGAAAATGTCAGTGTTTGGATGCATGAATCCAAACAGGAGGATTTTGGTGCAACTTGGATTAAAGCATGGAAGTTGCATGAAAATCTTAGTGTTCGGATGCATGAATCCAAACAGGAGGATTTTGGTGCAACTTGGATAAAAGCATGGAAGTTTCATGAAAATTTTAGTGTTTGGATGCATGCATCCAAACAGGAGGATTTTGGTGCAATTTGGATTAAAGCATGTAAGTCGCATGAAAATGTTAGTGTTTGGATGCATGCATCCAAACAGGAGGATTTTGGTGCAACTTGGAGGTCTGACCACTGCTCATGCTTATGCTTTGCGTCTGAGTCCTTCCATCAGTCCCACATAAGCAAATAAATAGAATCCACTTGGGATGGGTAAGACAAGTTCAAGTCATCCAAACCGCCTTCCTTTGATTCAGATAGGTGTCGAGGCCCACTTATTGTCTCTCTTAGTTTAGGTATCAACGCTCCCCATGTTTGCTTTGTGATCCATCATACGCTTCCAAAAAGTAATGAAGGTTATTATCAAGAATCAGGTTGTGCTGGACGTGATGGGCTTGTTTTGGACTATTTGCTCTTTTGGAAAACAAGTGATCTTATCCCACTCTCTGGAATGGTTGCCTCCAAGACTGATGGGATCATGAAACGTATAGGCCTTCATATTCTTTGACATCTTGGTCACAACCCAGTTTTTTGACGTGGTGTCTTGCCACCCCCTGCAGTTTACTCTATGGCCCAATAGGCTGTCAAAGTGGAACGCTGTCGTAGTACCCTCTTTGCCGACTATTTCAACACCTCCCGCTCAACTTGCGACTCTGGAAATCCTCTACCTTTCTCTCTTGAGCCCTGTAAAAATTGTGACAATTGCAAACAAGATTGTTCTCAAATCCTATACAATGACTTGACAATACAAGCTTGTCACATCTGCCACGTCGTTGGTTACATAACTAGAATGAACAGCCAAATAACAATGATCCAACTAGGGGATTTGATGCGTGGCGTTGGGCCTTCAATCATTCAAACCATTCAAACCCGCCAAGTTGACCAAGATTTCAATGATTTGCCAACCCATCTAGCTCCCAAGGTAGTGGGACTAGACAAACTGAATCACAATAAGATTGCACTCACTAAAGAGGTTGGCTGATCTTCTTAAAGACAGCATGCTAAAAATGAAGAATGAGAACGCTTAACTGCCCAATACGTTATGGTTTTTTTCTTCATTATTTTGATTGCCCTTGTTTTCATCCAAAGCAATTGGAAAACTTAATCCTTCACCTAATTTTGCGAGGTTACCTGGCAGAACAGTTTGTTGCTAGTACGTCAAATCGAGCCTTGTTTTTCCTTGATTTTGGCAAGAGTTTTCTGAAGATTGAGAAATTGTGTCTACCACTCCCGCTTGACCAAAGCTGCTTACACAGTCAACAGCTAAATAATGCTTGGAACCAAGTCTTGGGACTTGGAACGGTACCGTGACACTATCATGACCGTGTACAAGCCTTGGTCCTCCAAAAATCAGATTCCAAACCACGTCAAAATCATTATTCCTTTGGTATCTGCTCCAAAAAGCAAGCAAGCGTCCAATTCAAACTTGAAGACTAATGTCAAAGAACCCAAGAAACAAAAGATGACCTACAGTGTTCAACAGGGAAAAAAGACCACCAAGATTGCCGTAGCCCAAGCTTGTGGTAACTTGATCATATCTGATGATGATGATGATCATAATCACCATAATCACAATAGTAATAGTGAAAAGGTGTGAAAAGATGAATCCTCTAAACCGGCTGAGGAATGAACTGATTTGATGAATGGTCTTGCCTTCAATTGCGGATTGAAACAGGTGGGTAAGCGTCCGATCAGCCGTGAGGATCAAGGTAGAAGTGTTTGAAGACAAAAAGTTTTGTTGATCAAAATCAAATCCGAATGAAGACAATCAACAACTCCACTGGTAGTGAGGTGAAGAAACTCAAGGGTTGAAGGAAGGGATTTCTAAGTGTACGTACGTACGTACGGTGGCTAGATAAGAATAATGGGACCGATTGACCTTAAAACATTCCATTTATTCTTGGGCTTCTGTTTCAAGGCTAAATTCAATTGTTCAAAAAAAATAAATAATAAAAGGCATGTATTATTCATTTTCTGTTTTTGGGATTTAGATTGTTTGAACGTCTGTACGTACTCTCTACTTAACAAAACAATTGAAATTTTTGGAAAAAATATCAAATCAAGCATAAAACTCCAAAAAAAAATTCGCTGGAGGAAAAAAAAATTGAAAAAAATTGAAAAAATTGAAAAATCCAGTACCATCAATATTTTTTTGTTCTTGTTGATGAGGGTGTGAGTGAGAGAGTGAGGATTGCAAAGGGGAATGATGTTGAAGAAAAGAAAGATGAAGTCTCTTGAAGAGATTCTTTTTCTTAAAAAAAACACGGGATTCAAAACAATTGGTTTGATGTTGATGTTGATGGTGGCTTGGTAAGAAGATGGTGATGAGAATTTTGAAAGTGATAGGTTGGGAGTTGTGGAAACTGCTGCAAAAAAAAACACACACATTGATTGATTGAAGGACTTTAAGCATCTGATATTTTTGTATTCTGAGGTTGAATTGGAGTTCAGGTCCATTGACATCATTCTAAAATCAATTCTGATCCTTGCACTTTTGACCCTCCTCCTCTGATGTGGTGTGACCAT
Organism: Puccinia polysora; assembly: GCA_025617555.3. Classification (NCBI taxonomy): domain Eukaryota; kingdom Fungi; phylum Basidiomycota; class Pucciniomycetes; order Pucciniales; family Pucciniaceae; genus Puccinia; species Puccinia polysora. Next base: position 3,573,995 of record CM062628.1, read on the forward strand.
CACCCTTGATCTTCTGAATCAATAGATTTCTCAAAAGAAGACTATATATATCAAAAATGAGAACCCATAAATCAATAATAATAATAATCACTTACCATGTTTGTTTAATTGTTTAATTTTTTTTTTGAATCAATTGAGTAGTCAGAAATTGAGATCAAAAAAAAAAAAAAAAAACACCGAGTTTGTGGTAATGTGGAAAGTGAGAGCATGCAAGAATTTCACAAATTTGTGCAGAGGAAGTCCTGAACATCCCATTCCAACCTGGGTCAGTTCCCTTCAAAAACGTGTAGATAGCAGTAGAAAGTATCCTGTAATGAGTTTTGGAAGATCTAAAGAGATCATTGATGCACAAGAGAGAAAGACAATTGATATAGGTTTCAAAACCCGGGAGGCTAACACCCCAAATTGGTCACAAGCCTGATCCTAATTTGACTGATGATTGAAGAACCCTACCAGTTTTTGAGCAAGCGGGAGGATGGGAGTCATGGAGGAAGGGGAAACAATCAAAGAGTGGAAGAACATCCAGTAGGAGCTGGATTGGGTGACTCTCTTGATGTCAAATCAAGCAACCACATGTCATCAAGATCGTGAAGATCACTCAAGGCGTCTAACTCTCTCTCCAGCTTCACCTTGACACCCTCACTCACCTTCAGCATCAACCTTGATGCAATCCTCTTCTTCATCCCATTGATTTGAATTAGGATCAATACTTGCTGGACAAGACAAATGGGCCATGGCAAGATGCCCGGGGGAAAAAATGAAAAAAAAAGCTGAGTGACTCGACAACAAGGATGAGGCTCCTATTGCTGATACAATTCAACCTCAATTCTGGGTTTAGGATACACCTTCTATTGTTTATCTTTGCAGATTTCCCTCCTTGGTTTGACTTTTCTTTCTTTTTTTTTTCTTGGACAGTGGAACGTTGATGGGTTTACCCGGCTGGGGGAGTAGGGTCCAATTGGGAAGGATAAACTAAAATTGATTTGGAGCTGATTTTTCAGTAATGCAACCAGATGTGAAACACATCTGAAAGACTGGAAAAACACCAGTGAAATTTGTACTATAGAAGTGGTAGTTTTACATAAAAGTGATATGAAATAAACTGTAAAATAATTTTTTTTATGAATACTGGAATTAATCAGAATGAAGCTGTCATTGCATTGTGGAAAATATTGATCACTGAAGTTGTAGCTGGGATATCAAAATATACAATATTTAATTGGAAATTTTTATTCCATAAGGAATTTCAAGTGAGTCCCAGTTGAATCAATGTGAACATTCAAGTGAATTCAGGTTTCTTCCTTGGGGATTTACAAGTGACATTCATTTTCCACCATGGTGAATACAATGTGAATCATGTTTTCTTTTTGATGTAAACTGAGGTGAACTCAAGAATACTCATTGGTGAAGAGAAGTTTTCCATAAAGGGATTCAATTGGCCAGAAAATGGGACTGGATGGTGACATGAAGTCACTGGCAAGCCAGAGACCCCATTTTGGTCCTGGTGTTAGGAAAGATCAACTCAATCCCAAACAACCTCCAGGTTCTTAATGAACCTGCCCAACTCTCTGCAATCAAGCGCTTGAAGGGTACCAGATAACTGTGGGTGGCTGCACAAGACAAAGCTAATTGTTTGAAGAAGCTCTAGAAGCAAAACAATAACTTATTCAAACAAGAATAACCCAACAATTCTCAAGGTAATCAAGAGTAGCGTGGTGGAATTCAACTTCAAAAGAGATGAAGTGAGGTTTAACACTCCAGGTTTTAAGCTTAAAAAAACCTCTTCAGTCAAAGGTGACTGGTTCCAGAAAGATAATCAAAGGATGATCAGGACCAGTATGGTTGGATAAAGGGATCAGGAGTGGTGTAACACACTCAAGAATTCAATTATTCAAATTCTTCTTCAACCAGCAAAGCTATTGGTTGGTGATAAGGATCAAGGATCAAGGGGTTTGAGTATGGAGGATCAAGGATCAAGGGCTTTGAGTATGGAGGCTCAAGGATCAAGGGGCAATCATAGATATATCCAAATGTTTGTCTCAGATAAAGGGGAATGAAGACCCCACGGATGATGTATTTCAAGAGGATACTGATGATCTTAGGATGTGGTGTGGGTTAGGATACCATGTGCTGATCTGATGTGATGATAGGATGTGCTGATGTGCCAATCCCCCAAAAGGCAGGGGAGAGCCCCTCCTTATATGGGCAGGAGGCCCTGTTAGACTATCTACAACGGATTCTACAAATAGGGCGGAAAAAGAAAGATTTTTTTTTTTATTTTCAGGTGATCAGAAAAATTTGATCACGCAGGCCGGTGGAAATCCAGCCTGCCTGACCGGGGTGGGATCCTTCCCTTCACCGTCTTTTGCCTCTGTCCGTTGAGGGTGCGCGCGGCAACAGGGGAATCACCCCACCCTTGACCAAAGGCGGGAAGGGGTGGGAAAGGAAAATGAACCAGACCGCCACGGATGTCCATGGGCGGTAGTCAACACTCTCCACCCCCACCCGGAGATGGAAGGGGGTGGGAGAGTCCCAGGAAGGGTGACGGATGAGTTGTTGGAAGTGGATGGATGATGGCAATTGGCTTGGCTTGAGGCAATTGAGTAAATCCTGATGGGCTTGAGATTGGCGACTGATAGATTGAGTGAGGTGGGAGATTGATGGGTCCAAGGATTGGACAAGCGCTTGGAGGTGCGGTTGGGATGGGTTTGGTAAGACATGGATGAGCAACGCGCGACGCCCAAGGATGCAGATGAGAGATGCGCAAGGATGAAGATGAGCGACGCGCAAGGATGAAGATGAGCAACACGCAACAATGAGGATGAGGATGAGCCACGCGCAACAATGAGGATGAGCAACGCGCGGGGACAGTATTTTTTTTTTTTTTTTTTTTTTTTTAGATTTTCAAATTCTTTTCCCAAGGTGTCCCAAATGGTTCACCACAGCGCGCACACAGTCATCCAAGAGAGGAAAAGAAGTTAAGGAAAAAAACACTCTGGGGTGTCTAGCTTTTCCGGCTGTGAACCAGCTAGAACACCCCCTCACCAAATCAGACCTGTCCTGTACGTGTCCCACGCATACTCCAAGCCCATTATGTTGTAGGAGAAGACAACTGATAAAGAGAAAACAGAGAAAAGAACCAAACCCAAAAAGAAAAAGTTTTTTTTTTTTTTGCTTACACCAGGCCTCCGCTCCTTGTCCTGCATTAACCAACCGCGGGGCTTGTCCTTGCCTTTACAGACCAGGCTTGCACCATGCCTGTGTCCCTGCAACCAATCATAACCAAAACCAGTACCAACTTGCAAAGCGATGTATTCAAGAAATAAGAAAACCAACATTCTGGGGTGTCTAGTTATTCCGGCTGTGAACCGGCTAGAGCACCCCCTCACCAAATCAACCTTTTACCCTACTCGTGTCCCCCCCAGCTTGACAGCTGTCCCCAGTGGTTTGTAGCCTCTTGCTCCTTCAAGGCGGCGCATCACGCACGGGCTCCTCCTCAGCCAAAGAGCCCAATTTGTCTACTGATCCTGAACCACTGGCACTGTCCCCTGCGTCTGTTCCATTGGGGGCTGTCTTGTCAAAGGAGGTGGAGCCGCGTGAAAAGAAGCGCTTCATGTGCAAAGCCGCGGCCTTGCGTTTGAGCAGCGCCCCGTAATTCCTCAGGCTGATAACTCCCGCCCTTGAAATTGGATGCCACACGGAAGGGGCCGGTCCATCAGTTGGGAAAAAGATTACCCCACTGGGACTCCAGACTCTGTTTGTACAGAAAGACCAAGTCCCCCTTCCGCAATGGATCCCGCAGGCAATGGGAACAACGCTTGTCCCAATAGCAGACCGACAACGTCCTAGTCTTCCGCAACATTTCCACGGCCTTTGCCAGGGTCTTGTCCCATCGGAGAAGCTGTTTGGCGCACGCCTCCAAAAGCTCTGCGGAGGTCTTCACCTTCCACCAGTCCACACCCAAGAAGGTTTCCAGCTCAATGTCCACCGGAAGCACCGGACGCTGTCTGTAGAGAAGTTCATAAGGCAAGTAGCCCGTAGAGCGTTTGACCAAGATCCTGTCCGCAAAGAGGACCACCAGAAGGGCCTCTTGCCACCGCTTGCCGTCCTCACTGCACATCTTTACCGGGGCTTCCTTGATAGGCTGATGACTGCGTTTGATCATCCCGGCGCCCTCCGGATATTACTACGTGACCCACCTAAACCTAGCTCCAAAATTTTGGACCAGTGTCATCAAACAACCCTGGAACTCCGCCCCTCTGTCAACGGTGACCAGGCAAAGCAAACCGTACCGCACAAACAAATCTTCCTCTAGAAACTGAGCAACTTTCTCCACTGACAACTTCACCAGAGGAAGAGCCTTTACCCAACCCAATAGATTGTCCCGCGCGACCAGCAGGTACGCCAACTTTCCCCGCCTTTATGTGGACCACGTCAAGGGAGACCCACCCAAACAGCGCGTCCTCCCACGTAGGTTGACCCACCTCCCTGGGAAGCCTGGAGCTCAGCTGTTGACACGCTTTGCAAGACTTCACCCATTCACGCACTGCGCGCACCACACCCGGCCACCAGAACCTTTCTTTCACCCGCCTCCACGTTTTGATCTTGCCCCGGTGGCCAAGGTTGTTGTGAAGACACCTCAGAATCATTTCCTGGTCCTTCCTTGATGTTGCCACCACCAAAGGCACTGGGGTACTCCGCCGCCACAGCTGCCCTTCCTGCAAGTAGAAGTTTGTTGTCCGCCACTTCACCCATTGAATTACCGCCCCTGACATACCCTTGGGAAACCAAAGATCCTGAAAAAAGGAGCAAAAGGTTGCGTAATGCCCAGACTGCTGCAGCAAAAGGATGACCTCTGCCTCCACCATACCTAACTGGATAACCGGAGACTCCACATCCAGGGGTTCCGCCCCCTCAAATGGGTCCTCCCGTGGATACCGCAACAGAACATTGGGCATTGTGAATCCCCTCCCCGGAACATGAACCACGCCAAAAGTGAAGAGCTGAAGAAATGCCACCCACCTAGTCATAGGAGCATTTGGCAGCGTTGGAGAATTGATCATCCGCACCAGGGCCTCTGCATTGACCAACAGCTCAACGTGTACCCCCCAAAGCAGGTGCTGAAGCCTCTGCACAATTTTGGTGACTCTGCATAATTCCAGCTTTGGCTGCAAATACCAACTCTCCATCACGGTAAACGTCATGGACTTGTAGAGGACCAGCCTGTCCTTACCATCCTCTTCCTGCGTCAGGACGCCACCCACGCCAAAATCGCTAGATTCAACGGCCAGGCGGATCTGTCCTGCGTTGTAGTTGAAGTACCGGAGGACAATGTTGCGGCCCAAAGTCTCCTTGAGCTTTGCAAAGGCAGCGTCACACCTTGCCGTCCAATCCCACACCGCGCCCTTCCTTGTTAGGGCCTGCAGCGGACTTGCAACTTCCGCAAACCGCTCAATGAACATGCGGATGTAACTGCACAGTCCCAGGAATTGGAGGATATGCAAAGGCGTCCGCAGGATTGGCCATTTGAGGACTTTGTTCCCTTTCTTTTCCGCAATTCTCCTGCTGTTGAAAGCCACCAAATTTCCTAGCACTTACAGCGCCGGAACAAAAACTGCCAACTCACTCCCCAACACTGTAAGCCCTGCCTCCTCAATTTGGAACATGACCCTCTCCAACATCTGCGCGTACTCCCAGATGAAGCAGAAGTGTGGTGCCCCATCCTGGACACCCTGGCCAGTGCGGAGATTTTAATTGTTTTATGATTTTTCCTTATCATCATTCATAGGCATCATGATCCCTGAGAAAAAAAAAAAAGAAAAAAAAAAGTTTTTTTTTCCGCTCTATTTGTAAATCTCTCTTGTAAATAGTCTACAGGCCTCTGTTATATAAAATGAGGGGCTCTCCCCAGCCTTTTGATAGAATCATCCAGGGGAGTGTGTGCCTATGTCCCCCCCAGTATTGTGAAATTGAATCCTGATCCTTATCTTGGGTATATCTCTGATTGCCCCCTGATCCATTTTTGACCCTGAGTCTTTGCCCCTCTGTGGCCTGATCTTTATCACCAACCAATAGCCTTGCTGGTTGAAGAAAAATTCTGTCTGTTAGAATTTTTTAGTGTGTTATTCCACTCCTTGATCCATTTCCCTGACCATACTGGTCCTGATCCCTGATCATCGTTCTGGAGCCAGTCACAATTGATTGAAGAGGTCTTATTAAGCTTAAGACCTGGAGTGTTATACCTCCCTTTATTTTCTTTGGAGTTGCATTCTTCCAGCCTACTCTTGAGTCCCTTGAGAAGTGTTGAGGTTATCCTTGCTTCAAATCAGTTACTGTTTGCTTTTAAAGCTTCTTAAACATTGTGCTTTGTCTTGTACAGCCACCCTCAGTTATCTGGTACCCTTCAAGCACTTGATTGCGGAGAGTTGGGCAGGTTCATTGAGAACCTGGAGGGTTGTTGGGTTTGAGTTGATCATCCCCAATCTTCTGCTGAAGACCAGAGTTATTAGATTGTGGGCGTTGTTTACATACAACAGCTTTTGTTCTTTGAACTCTAAGCAGACTTTAACTTCTTTTGTTCAAGTTTTTTCCCTGCATAATCTTGTCTCAGATAGTGCTGTTCCATTGCTACCAAACTATTATCATCTTTATCCTCTACTCCTTGATTCCTCATTTACCAGGTTATGGACCTTGATCTTGGTTACATCTAAATATTTTTGTAACACTCAGGAGGGCAGCCTAAACAACACCTTTCCCCTCCACAGAACTGCCACGGCCTAGCACCATTTGGAGTCTGAAAGCGGATCTTTGGGGCTTCCTCTAACACCGCGTCCCCGTAATCCGTCTTTGGTCCCTTGATGCCTGTGTTGTCATGAAAATAAGAACCCCGTCCAGAATGTTGTCCCGCAGAATCCACTTCATCTGGGCCTGATAAACCACCACCAAGTTTGTCTCCCCCTACGGCAACCGTGTTAGCTGCATCCTCCCCAATCCTGTCTCAAACGTGGTCAACGGCCGCTGTGGAAACTTCGGAGGCAACACCCCAGAAGTTTTCCTTGAGTTCCGGTAGTTATTGATCAAAGCGTCTGTAAGGAGATTGGATGCAGCCTTTCAAGAGAGAGAGAGAGAGAGAGAGCAATAATAAGATGAGTTCCTTCCTTTCCAATCCAATCCAATCCGATGCCGTAAGAAGTGATATCCTAAAGTGCAGTCCAGTCCGTGAAGTGAAGTGAAGTGAAGTGAAGTCTTTCTCCGTCCTCCCCTCCCCCGTGCTTCTCCTACAACCCGGAGTTGAGAGCAAAGTATTTAAGTCCTCCCTCTCAACCCTAACCTAAGTAAAACCACAATTAAGCAAGAATGATGAAATACAACCCCTAAGCACAGAACCCTAGCCCAATCCTACCCCTCCATCCCTTGCCCCATAACCCATGCCCCTCAATATCAACATACGCCCGGCTTGCCTGCCCGCGCGCGTCCGCCCAACAACCCGTTCCAGGTATCCGCGTACCCGCGTGACCCAATCCGTGCGTCTTGCAATACGCGGTCCGCCTGGTCCACGCAAGCCGTCTGATCCGTGCAAGCTTTCCAATCTGCGCAAGCCTTCCGACCCGCGCAAGCTTTCCGATCCGCGCAAGCCTTCCAATCCGCGCAAGCTTTCCGATCCGCGCAAGCCTTCTGGTCCGCGCGATCCGTCGTCTCCCATCTCCAGGTGCTGAGCCCAACCCAACCGCTGCTGGGCCTACCTGACTGCTGATGAGCCCGCAGCGCGGCTAGCTGCGACAAGGCCCTTCCCATTGCTGAGCGCGCCGCCTGCAGCCCTCTCCTGACTCGCGTCCATAAAAGAGCACCACACCGCGAGTCAGGATGGAGCTTGCGCTGATCATACCCCCCATTAAATTGACCAATCCATCCACACGCGCGCCCTGCCATCAATTCCAGGAACTTGTCCGCATGCGGGCGGCAATCCCGCGTCCCAGATGGTGAATGAGTTAAGCCTCTGCAGGTCATGAACAATCCTAAGCAACTTTCTGTCCTGTTTAACAACCACAAAAGATTGGGCTAGAGTAGCTTGATGTGGACTGCTTGTACAACCCCTTTCCTCACGCGCTCCCTGACCAGTTCCAAAAAGGGTTCCCGCACTGTCCAAGGGATTGGAATTGGCTTGATCTGCCAGGGCTTGTGCAGCACCGTGGGGATCACATAGGGATTGCCAACCTTGTTCCTCAGCAATGCGCGCTTGTCAGGCCCAAAGGCAAGGGCTTTTTTGCAGAGCACCAACACCAATGCCAGCAAATCCTTCTCCTCCGCACTCAACCACTCCCTTGGCCCAAAATTAAGCACCTCAATCCGCTCATCCGTGATCTGCACCAACCTTGTTACCCACCTGGACATCTTCAACGGACTTACTCAGGGGTACCAAGACCAGGAGATTGGCCTTAGAGGCCTGTTCAGTCCCTGCAGCATTGGCTTGTTCTGGGGCCAAACCTTTTGTGCCACGGGCTTGTACTGTCCCCCCTTGCAACCTGACCATCCATACGCGTCCACAGTTGTCCTTGTGATTCCTGGAAATAATCAAACCGCGGCTCTTGCCTTGCTCACAAGCGTGGCACTATGGGTGGGTTTTTGAAACACAGTACCTTCCAATGATGCATACTGAGGAAGAGGACTTACTTCTGCAGCCAGCGCCCTCTGCGCGCTTCCTTCCCCCTCCTACTCCTTCCTAGTTGACCGCCCGCACAAAAACGGAGCCTGTCCTGCGTGGTACCCGCGGTTGACTAGGCAAAATCCTCCACGGGGCAACCCTCATGGTCATCCCCCTGTTGGATTCTGCCTCTTTGCTGGCTGCCGCTGGCCGCACCCATTTCCCCTTCCTGTGGTCGCAGATTGGTGTCTCAAACCTTGCCCCGGACGTGTCTTCCACTGTCAGTGCCTCTGTCCATTCCTCCGTGTTAAACACCATCCGGGCCCAGAACCCAAACATAAATGGTTGACCCAAAATTATGTTGCCGCACTCAACTGAGAGAAACAACAGCGACTTCCAGACCTTTGCAACCTCCACCTCCTCTTCCTCCACAACCCCATCCACCCAACATTCCCCTCCATTGAGCGCCCGTAATCCCATAGCGCACTTCCTTCAAACCAGCCCCCAACTCATCCACCAATTTTGACAGGAGCAGATTGACCATTGACCCACCATCCACCATTGCCCACACCTTCCTGCCCGCAATCTTCATCAAGACATAGGCAAGTGGCACAGAAATGGCTTTGGATTGCACAAATTGCGTTTTCCTTCCTCCCCCGCTGTGTTCATGCGCTGCACTGTTGCCAGAACCATGCTTCCCCGTGCTCCCTCAGCGCCTGAACCATTTCCTTGACAACCACCGGGGAGACTGCAGCCAGCTCCCATAGCGTGAGGGGTATTGGTGCCTTGCTCCCCATCACCCTTTGCACAATTTCTGCGGCCTTCCTCCTTCCTCCGGAACTGGTCAAACGGCGCGTCGCCTACAGGCCCTTACGTACCAGTTTTTGGGGCCTGGGTCAATGGCCACTCTCTGACATCCACATCCATCTTCACCAACACAATCCGCTTGTTTTCCGCCAATGCCGTAACCTCCCGCCTCCACACGCGGAGCTTGCCACGTATTGGGCCTGGTGACAATCCCAAGTGACACCCAAGCGGCCCCTGCGGGCCGGGGCTCTTGCCCTAACATGCTCCACCGGCAGTGGCTGACCAGCCCCCAGATCCACCTGCTTGCCCGTTGGGAATATGTAAGTTTCCCCAGACGTGCAGACCAACCCCTTGTCCATGTCCTTGGTCAGTTCCGCGCAACCAGACTTCCAGTGGCCTTTATCACCGCAATAGGTGCACATGCAAACCAAAACCCGCTTGACGGCCCGCTACTGGGCTGGAAGCCCCCCATGTGAGGCGGCACTCTGCGCAGAGGAGGAGGAGGCGGAGCTGTTGGCGGGGCCATTATCCGATTCAGAAGTATCCATAGGTCCCATAACATATCCCTTACCTTGTTCCCTGGTACTTCCATTGACTGCAAAGGGGCTTTTGGCGGCTCCGTTGCCAATGGGCCCATGGGCGGAACCTGCGTTGGAGCCGGAGTGGAAGAGGCCCTTGGTTGCCTTGAAACTGTTGGGAAAAACCTGGCCATATCCTCAATCAGTTCTTCCAAATCAATCTTGCTCTCTACCCGCCTGGTTGATCACACTTAGGTTTGGAAGAAGTGTGACACTCCAATCCACTGACCGCAATACCAACCCATGTTTGAATAGATACCGCTGGACCCGCGCACAAATTTGCGGCGCAAGCCAGCCTAGAAATGCCTGCTTCATTGCCCCTGTTTTACCCAATACCACCTGGTTCTTCTCTAGGTAGCTGTAGATGCGGTCAAATCTAGATTTGTATTTGGACAAATCACTCCGTGTCCGCACCCCACCTGGCAAAATTGCCTCCTCCGCCGCCTGCTCAAAGTCCGTCTCCCAGAAGCAGGGCTCACGCTTCCCCCACCTTGCCATCATCTTGTTCTGGAGCCTTTCCCCAGTCTCAAGCCTCGTAGCCAGATATATCCTCCACATCCTGGAGTTTATTCTTGTACGTGATAAAGAGAACAACTGTACGGACCTTATCCTTGCCCATTGCGAGTTTGGAGTCCGGGATATCCTCAAACCTTGCCAGAAAGCACCCAATATCCACAGTGTTGAACAAGAGATGAGGGAAGTTCTGAGGCCTAAGCCATACCCATTGAGGAACCTCAGCTGCCTCCAAAGGCTCCAACCAAGGAGGATCAAAACTGCCAGACCAAGTAGTTGGCAGTGGTGGAGGTGTTGGCCTGCCAGCTCCCAACCGGAGAGGAAACAAAGGTGGGAAGTTTGATCCTGGAGTAGTTGTTGGCAACATTGCACCCGCTAGCTTTGAGAGACCTAGACAAAAGATTTTTCCCGGCCAGACCCCAGATGTGGAAACAAGAGAAGTGATACCCCTTGAATTTGTCCTCAGGTTCTGGAAGTTATTGGTCTAAGCCTCTGTAAGGGGATTGGATGCAATGAGTTTTAAGAATAGAGAGGGTGATGATATATGATATGATGATCCAACCCGGAGTTGAGAGTGAGGTATTTTTTGAGTCCTCCCTCTCAACCCTAACCTAGGTACAACCACAAGCCACAAGATAGATGAAATATGACCCCAAGTACAGAACCCTAGCTCCACCCTAACCCTACCCCATACCACCCACCCCGTCTGAAACCCTCCCCTTTGATATCAAATATGTCCAGTTTGTCCTTCTCATGGAACAGCCCTCCTCTGCGCCCTACTTGGAGCCCCCCAGTTTTTATCCATCCACATGCGTCCGCGGATCCCGCAATCCGTGAGTCAGCCCGTGCTTATGCCCGCGCAAACCTTGGATCCCACTATCTGTGAGTTGGACCACGCTTATGCCCGCGCAAACCTCCCCGGCGCATATAACCCCTGATTGCCCTTCCCTTACCTTCCTGACTAGCCACCCACAAGCTTGGTTGGGCTGGCTCCATCACTTGGTCCACGTTCCCTGGGCGGGTTGCGGCCCGGCACCCCCCAGAGTAGGCCCAACCCCCACCTGGTGCCAAGCCCCGCAATCCCTGCCACTGAGCCCTCATCCGCTGCTTCTGAGCCCGCAGCAGGCACTGCTGAGACCGGGCGCACCCCAAATTCTGAGCCCAACCTACCCAACTGCTGAGCGCCCAGCCCGCAACGTAGCTCCCAATCCAAGGTTATAAATATGACACCACAACGGCTGTGGGTTTACTAATGCGGAAGAAAGTGATTGAAGCTAAGTAGTACAGACTAGGCCAATTATGGGATATGCACTGAGGTTGCGGAGCTGTGGGGCAATGAAACCTAAAGTTGAGGAAGCGGCATGCGGGTGATTGGGGATTTGTAGTTATTCCTCACACAGGATTGGGAGTGATCTGATAGGGAAGATCAAAAAGGATCTGTTGTTAGTTATGCATCAGCACAACTAAACTGTTAGGGCAACGGACAACAGGATCATTGGATTGGGTAAGGGTTGGACTATTAGTAAGGAGGATAAGTGCGGAAAACATGGAGGCGGTGGGAAAAGGGGTCTTTCATTATCAGTTTACATTCCTTTTTGGAGTAGCTAAGGAGGGTCAGTGCAGAAGGCATGGAGACAATAGGAAAAGGAGTATTTAATTAGCAGTTAATGTTCCTTTTTGGAGTAGATAAGGAGGATCAGTGCGGAATGCATGGAGACAATAGGGGTCTTTTAATTGTGGTTTTAATTCTTTTGTTATTTGTTGTATATATAAGGAAGCTTTTCTTTCATTGGAGAAGGGCAGGATCATTATTGGATTATTGGAGTATAGAAAAAGGGGAAAAAAATTTCAGGCCAAATTATAGCTAGATTCTTTTCTTCTGTTACTTTGGAGTGCAATTACCAAAAAGAGTTCTTGGAGGTCATATTTAGGGAAATAGTTCAAGTGCGGAGCTTGTTGGGAAGTCCATTTTGTTTATTTAATATTATTTCATTGCAAGTTAGCTTTAGTGGTTTCCAGCTTGGGTGCGGAAGTGGAGTTTGATTAGGAAATACGGAGGTACAGGAGTTTGAATCAAGGGCTAGTGGGCTTACCAGAACTTGGAGTGAGATTGTTGCAGAGAACTTTATATTGTTGCCAAGAATTTTACCAAACACATAAAATCTTTCCACAAAATAGCATGGTCAAAGCTGTAAAACCTCCTCAACGGGCATTAAAAGATGTTTTGATCCATTCAAATTAGTTGAGACCAAGTCAAAGAGGCATCAAAGCTTTTTGGATAAATCAAAGTTTGAAGTTTGGAAGAGGTTTGAATCATCAAAGAGCCGCCTGCCAAAGCAGCACCCAGTCCTGTCAAAGTCAAAGATGAAGATAAAGATGAACATGCTCCTGGGGAGCCTGAGGAGGAGGAGGAAGAAGGAGAAGAAGAAGAAGAAGAAGACAAAGAAGAAGAAGAAGAAGAAGAAGAAGAAGAAGAAGAAGAAGAAGAAGAAGAAGAAGAAGAAGAAGAAGAAGAAGAAGAAGAAGAAGAAGAAGAAGAAGAAGAAGAAGAAGAAGAAGAAGAAGAAGAAGAAGAAGAAGAAGAAGAAGAAGAAGAAGAAGAAGAAGAAGAAGAAGAAGAAGAAGAAGAAGAAGAAGAAGAAGAAGAAGAAGAAGAAGAAGAGAAGAAGAAGAAGAAGAAGAAGAAGAAGAACAAAGAAAAAGGAAGAGAATAAAAGTGAAGGAAAGGGAGGTAAAAGAAAAAGAGGAGGAATTCTGCGGGCCAAGGTCTGTTGGGGAATTGGTTGGAAGGATGTTGGCCAAGGATGGGGTGAGAAGTGATCATAGGAGGATGAATAGGAAGAATTTTGGTTTCTATGCCTGCTCTGGAAGAAAAATAGTTGAGCCAATGGATGCCATTGAAGATGATCCAGTTGGTGAATTGAAGACTATTGAAGAGCAGCTGGGAATTTTTTCTAAATATTCTGTAAACAATATGATCTTTGGATGGGGGTTGAATAATGAAGAAGAGGTGGAGAAGAAAGGAAGGGAAAAGTAAATGAAGAAGGAAGTGATGGAAGAGATTGAATATTTTATTTCTTTATCTGGGATCAATTATGAATTGGGAGCTATGTCCAACAAAAAGGAGGAGCATGAAAGCAGGAAGATAAATCTAGCTAGTGTTTGGTTTAACAAGATTTATAACTTGGTGGAGAAGATTGAAGAGGAATTGTAGATAGAAATTTTCTGTTGAATTTATTATTTTCTTTTTTTGATTGATTATGAAATAAGAAATGGGATTGATTGAGTATGGGATGAATGAAATGAGGTTTGAAGACAGGGATTAGAAGGGTTTTGATTATTGCAAAGGTTATGAAGATTTTGTTTTGGAAGGATAGAGGGAGTGAAAGTTGTGGAGTAGGGCTGAACAGTTGGTGAGGTTGCAGACTGGTTCCCATGAGGTTATCTTGGAATCTTCTAAAAAACCTTTCCATTCAACTAAGACAAGGATTTTGCCATGCCTAATCTTGGAATCAAAGATTTTAGGAACTCACCATTCTTCTTGGCCATCAATTTCCACTGGTTCTGGAGGTGGCTGGTGGCTAGAAGAATTGGGGTCTGAGGAGTAGGTATTGAGAAGTGAAAAATTGAAGACAGGGTGGATGGATGAACATTTATCTGGGAGTTGGAGTTTGAAAGCATGAGCTCAGATTTTGTTGATAATGAGAAAAGGACCCAACCAATTCTCAGAGAGCTTCTTTGAAGGTCTCTTAGTATTGATATTCTTTGCAGATACCCAAATTTTGCTCCCAGGAGCAATACCTTTTGGAATTTCTTTTCTTTCAAGGTCAGCATAGTTATTATACTTATCCACAGACTCTTGTATTGATTTCTTGAGGTGAATGTGGTTTTTCTGAATCAGATCTAGATAGTTACTGGCAGGTTGGTTGTCCAACACATTCAAGAAGTAAAAACTAGGTTGCCTTCCATAAAGGGTGAAGAAAGGTGATTGGTAAGTAGAAGAGTGAAGACTATTGTTGTAAGAGGATTCTGCCAAGGGGAGCCAAGTTTCCCAGCCATCCTGGTGTTAGCTGATGTACATTCAAAGATACTGTTCAAGAAATTGGTTGACTCTTTAAGTTTAACCATCTGGTTCAGGGTGGTAAGCTGTGGAGAGATTCTTCTGGATCTTTAATTTCTCAAAAAATTTCTTCAAGAAAGAAAAGATGAGCAAGGAGCCTTGTTACCTTATGATTTCAGCAGGCAGCCCATGCTTGGAGAAGACATGGCTGATGAAAAGGTTAGCTAATTAAACTGCATTCAGTGTACTTGTTGTTTTAATGGAGAAGGCCATGTTGGAGAAACTGTCCCCAAAAATAAGGGTAGAATCAAATCCATTAGAGAGGGCAAGTTGAGAGATGAAATCCCTATAGATAGAAGTCCAGGGACTATTAGAGATTGGAAGAGTTTTAAGTATTCCTAGTTGGTCTTAATTCCTTGTCTTATTCCTGCTAAAAATTTATCAGGATGAAATATAGTTCTTGACATCTTTTGAAATTCCATTCCAAGAGAAGCATCTTTTGATAAGGTTAAGGGTCTTGTGTTGGAAAGGGTTTCCTGAAAGAGGGAAGTCATGATGTTGATGAATTAATTTTAATTTAAGATTTCTATCTTGGTCAGGTATGACCAATTTACCCTGAAACAGGAGTAAGTCACTAAAGGGGTCTAAGGAATAATCAGCTACTTCCTCATTCTTATTAAATATTTTAATTATGCCTCAAAGTAACTTGTCAGATTGTTTACCAGAAGTGCATTCACTCAGTTGATCATCAAGTATGTTAAAAGAAACAAAAAATAATTCAGAACCATCAGCTTCATTTTGTTTCTATGGAGTTCCCCCCGCTGTATACACATTTTCCCAAAGTGAAAGGATATCTGTGATGGTTGAAACTTTTTCAGGCCTGTAAGTGATCACAAAATCAAATTCAGAGATAAAATCTGTCCAACAAGCTTGCCTCCTGGTGAGAACCTTTGAGGCCGTAAAATACTTCAAAGAAGAATTATCAGTAAAAATTTCAAAAGGGTTAGTAATGCTCAAGAGGTAAGCACACCATTGATGCAGGGAAAAAAACAGAAAGGATTTCTTTTTCATGGATTTCATAGTTGAGTTCAGAACTGGAAATTTTACTGCTGTCAAAATAAATAGGGTGTTTAGTGTTATCAGCAGTTACCTGTTGCAGGACAGCACCCAGGGCATAGTCACTGGAATCAGTTTCAACATATGTTCTCAGGAGGTGATTAAAATGGAAACGGACTGGGGCTTGGGTGAAAGCTTTCTTGATGTTTTCAATTTTTTTCAAAGCCTCATGAGTGAGTAAAAAAAGAGAGCTTTTCCCAGAAATAAGGGAAAGGTGGGAGAACTCTTTGGATAAGTTCTTTATAAACCTGAAAAAGAATTTAGAAAACCCAAGGAAAGAATGCAAGGCCCTTCTGTTTTGAGGAACTTGCCAGGAGAGGATGGTATTTACTTTGTTTTTGTTGATGAAGATACCATCTGCTGAGATAAAATATCCAAGGTAGTCCCAAGAAGGTGCATGGAAGTTGCATTTGGAGACCTTGGCATAGAGCTTGAGCTTCCTGATTCTGGTAAGTAATTCACACATATGACCAATGTGTTCCTTCAAATTATTAGAGAAAATAAGGATATCATCAAGGTAAACCACCACATAGATTGTGAGGGGATAAGCAAGGATTTCATTGATAAGTTTTTGGAAAGAACTGGGGTGTTAGTCAGGGAAACAGGCATAAAAAAGCATTCATGGCTTCCAAACTGAGATCTGAATGCTGTCAAGTTTTCATTGCCTTCCTTGAGGCACAAAATATTGTAAGCACCTCTGAGTTAAATTTTGGAGAAGATAGAACAACCTGAAAAGACAGTCATTAAGAAAGTTGTTGGAGGAAGGGGGTATTGGTTCTTCCTGGTAACAGCATTTAGTTTGAAATAATCAAAAAATAATTGTAAAATCACATCCTTCTTTTTGAAAAAGAGGACAGGTGCTCCAGTGCTTGAAATTCTGGAGAGGATGAAACCTTTCTCTACATTCTCTGCTATGTAGGCTTGTACAGTTAACTTTTCACTTTTAGATAGACAATAGACTGGCCCCACTGGAGGTGGAGGTCCTTCCAGTTTAATTTGGTTATTGCAAGAATGGTGAGGAGGAAGTTTATCTGCTTTAATCTTGGAGAAAAATATAGAAAATAATGGTAATCAGCAGCAACTTTCTCCAAAAACATTTTCTATTTCTTCAGGGTCTTCATCAATATCAAAATTGTCCCATTCAGCTGAAATTTCTTTATGGAGATTAACAGAAATTTTAGAAAAAGTAACCAATTGCATGATATTCAAGGATCAATCCCTAGATTATTCCTCCAGAAAAATAGTCAGGGGATCAGTGAATATCCAAGAAAGGTGGGCTATTTTTGAACTCAAAGGGAATTGAATGCTGTGTTGGGGATGCAAAGGTTCTGAAGTGAGAGGGAATGCATTGGGCTGCAGCGCCAAAAGCAGGGTAGAAGGAAAACCAGCTGACTGTAGGTTGGACATTTTGAGTTCAACAGAGTTAGAGGAAAGTTTCTCAGGTGGCTGCGGTTTTGGGGTGATCAGCCCCATCTACCAGTTTAATTCAGGATTCCAGTGGTTAAGAAAGTTGATTCCCAGGATTATTTCTTCTGAGAATGGTGCATTTAATAAAAGAAATTCCCAATCAAAGCTAGGAAAATAAGGAAGTGATATCACCCCGGTTAACTTGTGAGTAATCAGTTGAGAGGGTGCCTTGTTAGGACTGAATTTAAAAAGAGCAACAGGTTTTTAAAAGGAGGTGGGCTGTAAGGAAAACTTTAGAACCATATTATTAGCTATTACAGATTGAGTAGCACCTGAATCAATCAAAAAAATATAAATCAAGTCCTGATGAAAGAAAATAAAACAGAAGCCCTTAGAAAGTTGGTCAGAGTTAATTTTTTGTATATTTTGTACCGTAAAATCAGTGGGGTAGTAATCCTGGAGTACAACAGAATAACCAAATAATTTCTTTTTGGCTTGAGAGCAAACAAGTATTTGGAGTTGGAAGAGGGGTTGTTGAAAGTCTTCTTTTTGAAATTTTCCATCTTTTGCTTCCCTCCACAATACATAAATAGTCCATCCCTTTCCCTTGTTGAATTTTCTTCAGCCTTGAGCTTGCCATCAGGACCCAATTCCAAGTTAGGTTTGGTTGAAGAAGATTGCTCCATTGCATATTTGTGTTTCTTCTTGGCCTTCACTTTGCCCTTTTCAGAATGAGATGAATTTGCTTGGAATTGAGAGGAGCTTGGCTATTTAGAGTGGCTTGGATGGGAAGGCTTCTCCTTTACTTTTTTGTGGTAACTAGTGTCATAGTATAACACTAAATTAATATGATCTTCAAGGTTTTCCACAGAACCATCATAGCCAGCCAGTTGATCCAGAAG
The DNA here is from genome assembly GCA_025617555.3 of Puccinia polysora. Lineage (NCBI taxonomy): Eukaryota > Fungi > Basidiomycota > Pucciniomycetes > Pucciniales > Pucciniaceae > Puccinia > Puccinia polysora. Next base: position 3,592,019 of record CM062628.1, read on the forward strand.
TTGAGAGGGGAGGCTTTGGAAAAAATGGAAGTAGAAGGCTCTATCACCGCATCCAGAGGCTTTAGTCTTAATGGATCAAAATTCTGTGATTTTGATGGAAGCATATCCAGAGTACTTCATTTTCAAATTCAAAAGTTCCTTCTCAGCTTTGGCTAGTTCCAGACAATCACCAACAAGATTATGAATTTGTTCCATGAAGTGGTCCCAGGAGTTGAGTAAGAAGGAGGGCTCATGGTTGGAGATGTGAGCCAGGTAGGGTTGGATCGAACGGCTTTTGTTTCCAGATAAGTAGGAGACAGCAAACAAAACTTTCCTTTGGTACACACAAAAGATTCCATTGTTCTTTGTAAAGATGAGTTCAAAAGCTTGTGAAAAGGGTCTAATCTTATTAGGGTTTCTGCCTTCAAATTTGTCAGCTGTGCTCATCAATAGATCTTTGAAGTTTCCAGAATGGGAATTACTAGCTGTGGGGGGTTCATAGAGTTTGGCCACAGCTGAACTCATAGTCTGGAGCAAGGCTAGGAGGGTAGGGTTCACAGCAGGAGGTTGAGGAGGCAGTTTAGCTTGGGGATCAGAGATTTCAGTAGTAGCAGAGGGTGGAGATGCTTCTTCTTGAGGTCCAGCAGTTGGTAAATGAATTTTACTGAGGATACTTGTTTCAAAACCTGAGTCTTTTCTCTCTTCCTCTCCCTCATCCTCCAGGGGAGGAATCAGGCTGGGATTTTACCATGGGGAATCCAATCCCTAGCCTGCTTGGGGATATTAACCAATCACACAGTTAGCAAATGGTCTGACAACAGGTGGAGCAGGAGCTTGAGGAAGGATACCAGTATCCATGGTTTTGGAAGCAGGTGCTGGGAGTTTGGAAAAGGTCCTCCCATGTCCACAGGCTGAGGAGTAGATTGATTGTGATCCTGAACATCTAGAGTAGAACTGCTTCCTCTGGCTGCCCTAGTTAGGGGTGGACTGGTGATTATGGAAGATTGTTCATTTTGAGGAGGAATTGTTTCCAAATATTCTGTTGGAGAATGACCCAACAAAAGTACCTTGAAAACAGAATTAGGATGGGAAATGGCCACAAAAAGGGGTCTTGAAGTTGTACAATGTCTGTTTTAAGACTCCAAACAGTGCTGAGCCGCAGGAAGTTTTGTGAAGGGGAAAAGTGCTTTTTAGGCTGCCCTCCTGAGAATTACATAAATTTTTGAATGTAACCAGAACCAAGATCCAAAACTTTGTAAATAAGGAATCAATGTAAGGGATGAGTTTGATAGTAGTTGGTAGCAATGGAAAAACACTATCTGAGGCAAGATGGTGTGGGAAAAGACTTGAAAAAAATAAGTTGAAGTTTGTTCAGAGTTCAATAGAACAAGGCAGCTGTAATTAACAACATCCAAAAGCTAATATATCTGGTTTTCAGCAGAATATTAGGAAAGATCAACTAAATACCAACCAACCTCCAGGTTCTCAATGAACCTGCCCGACTCTCCACAGTCAAGTGCTTGAAGGGTACCAGATAAATGTGGGTGGATGTATAAAACAAGGAATACAAGCAAAGCAGTAAAAAATTCAAACAAGAATAACCCAGAAATTCTCAAGGGACTCAAAAACGGTGTGGCGGAATTCAACTTTTAAAGAAACAAAGGGAGATTTAACGCTCCATGTTTCAAGCTTAAAAAAACCTCTCAGTCAAACGTGACTGGTTCCGGAAGGATGGTCAGACCAGTATGGTCAAAAAAGGGATCAAGGAGTGGTATAACACACCAAGAATCCAACCAAATGGATTCTTCTTCAACCATCAAGGCTATTGGTTGGTAATAATGGAATTTCACCGGGGATGGATCAAAGATTTTAGATGGAGGCTCAAAGATCAACGGCAAATAATAGATATTCCCAGGATAAGGATGCTCAGATAAAGGGGAAGGTCCCCATGGATTTATGGATCGAATATAGTGCTGATGATCATGAGATGATGGGCAAAAGGCAGGGGAGAGCCCCTCCTTTTATGGGCAAGAGGCCCTGTAGACTACTTAAAAAAGATTACTACACATGAGAAAGGATTTTTTTTTGGGATTATCAATGGTCAGAGATGACATGAGAAAAAAATAATAAAAATGAAAAAGCATAATAAAAACAAAAGAGAAGAAAACAATTCAATACAAAAGGGAAGTAGGATGGCTGACAAGCTCAACCGGCCACCGCAGGGGGCAGAGTCAAGAGGGGGGGTGCATGGACCAATGGAGGATTGGGCTTTTGAGGATTGCAAGAATGGCAGGGGGCGCAAAAGTGTTGAGGGTTCTGATGGCCGCAAGCAAAAGCTTGCTGGAATCAGAGAGGGATCAGATCCGTTGTTGTTGCCAAATCTCCAATGGCCACAAGCAACGCTTGCAGTTGTTGGTTGAAGGGATTGGTGTTGATGATTGATTTTAGATGATTGGCTTGGTCAGGGATGGAGATGGAGGGTGAGATCAATGTGCAAGGTAGGAAGGAGAGGTGGAAGATGGGAGGCTTGGTTGCAAGAGCTGATTGGATGTGATGGATTGGGATCAGTTGGATGGATCTGATGAGGTTGGAAGGATCAACCAAGGTTGGATGAGGGATTTTGATGGGATCATTGTAATTGATGGCTGTTGGAGACCATGATGGCCGGTGTGGTGACCAAATCTGGACACCTCAGGACCACTGCGGAAAAATTTAATTTTTTTATGATTTTTTATATTCATTGTTAGTCATTAAAAAAAAATTGGAATTCCTTTTTTCTGAATCAAGTCCCAGATTCCCCATCTCACAGTGATTTAGGGATGCGTCCCTGGGGTGCCCAACTCCCCAGATCTTGTGTTAAATCCTTTTCCTTCTTGATTTGGCCCTTTGTTTTGCCAAATGCATGGGTAAAGACCCCCGCGGCTCAATCTTACCCATCTCTGATACTGGCCAGCTTGGCTCAACCCTTGCTGGGACTGGCATTGCCATCAATGTTGAGGGTAACAGAAATCATCATCACTCATCCTGAAATCAGTCCCCTTCCTTGACTCAAACCATCAATCCATCTCTGCCACCTACTGCTCTCTCAAATTATAATCCATCAATTGGTGACTCAATCCACCCCAATTCAATTTCCCCAGCCTATCATCTGGCCTATCTCACCATCATCACCCTTGTTTTCCATCCAAGCTAGATCCTCATGGGGCCTTCACACAGTCCTTTCAAGACTTCTGCTTCTCTCCTCCTCCTCCGAATGCTCCACCTACCTGCTCTCTCACCCGCTTCGGCACCAACAGAAATTTCCCCAGATCATCAACCAACCTTCCTCACGACCACCCCCCCCATCATCCATCCAATCACCTGTGCAAGATTGGTCACGGAAACCACCTCTATCCCCTGACCCAATTGGTTGTTCCCATGACAAGTCTTGCCCTCTCATCTCCCCATTGGTCGGTCATCCAACCTTTGATCCATCTCCTCCATTTCATCCATTCCACTTGCTCTGATCATCATCTCCCTTGACCGTCTCCCTCAACTGTCTCCTCCGGCTGCTCTCACGCGACCATCTGCAGGCCAGCAATTGTCTGGGTCCGTCAGCCTGTACGTGCGTTTCCTCATTTGCGGCTCTCCTGCCCCTGCCCATCATTGGCACAGGCTGGTGTCCTTCCATCCCCGCTCATCCATTTTTCTTTATGCTATTTTTTTTTGTTGTTTTTTTTTCCCATCAGTTTTCTTTTTTTTTCTCACTTCTTTTTTTTTAAAAAAAAATTAAATTGTATTTTTTTCCACTATATGTGTGTTATAACTTGTATATAGTCTATAGGAACCCATGGCCCATGAAAAGAGGGGCTCTCCCCTATATTTTTCTAATCATCCATGGGAGTGTGTGCATATTTCCCCCTATTATCATAGTAATCTATAATCATTATCCTGGGTATATCTTTGATTTCCCCCTGATCCGTTTTATCCCAAGTCTTTGCCCCTCTGAGTTCTGATCCTTATCACCAACCATTAGCCTTGCTTTTTGAAGATAATTCTGTCTGTTGGAATTGTAGAGTGTGTTAAACCACTCTTTGGTCCCTTTCTCTGACCATACTGGTCTTGATCCTTTCTTGATCATATTTCTGTAGCCAATCAAGTTTGATTGAAGAGGATTTATTAAGCTTAAAACCTGGAGTGTTATACCTCCTTTTGTTTTTCAAAGTTGCATTCTGCCAGCCCTACTCTTGAGTTCCTTGAGAATTGTTGAGGTTATCCCTGTTTGAATCAGTTACTGTTTGCTTTTAGAGCTTCTCAAAAATTTGTGCTTTGTCTTGTACGGCCAACCTCAGTTATCTGGTACCCTTCAAGAGCTTGATTGCGGAGAGTTGGGCAGGTTCATTGAGAACCTGGAGGTTGGTTGGGGTTTGAGTTTATCATCCCCAATCCTCTGCTGAAAAAACAGAGTTATTAGCTTGTTGGCTGTGTTTAAATACAACAGATTTGTTCTTTTGAACTTTAAACAAAATTTAAGATTCTTTTGTTCAAATATCTCCCATGTAATCTTGCCCCTGATAGTGCTGTTCCATTGCTAACAACTATTATCAAACTCCATACTTACTACTTGATTCCTAACTTAAAGGTTCTGGACCTTGATCTTGGTTACATTTAAATTGTTTTGTAAGACTCAGGAGGGAAGCCTAAACAGCACCTTTCCCCTCCATTGAACTGCCACCGCCTAGCGCTGTTTGGAGTCTTACACCAGACAAGCAAAGGGAGGGGGGATCAATGGCAAAAAATTGCAATGACAATTGATGAGAGAGACAATGATTGATAAGGATGGCCAAGATGATTGATGATGATGATTGCGTGCGCGTGCTTGGCCAAAAAATATCCAGGGTGAAAGCACAAAAATGAGGGGTTGAAAGCAGGATGCTGGGTATTTGATTGTCCTTGAAGGACCTTCCTAGACTGCTAGGACTGGAAGAAGCTGGGAGATGGGAAAGAGCAAGACTTCCCATAGCTAATTTTTTTTTTGATTGAAGTTGAATAAAAGAACATAATTAAAAAAATTAAGTTGGATGAAAGAAAATAAATTTTTTTAAAAAAATTTGCCTTTTACATGAGGTATCCCAAATTGTTCACCACAGCTCTCCCCAACTTACAGAATTTCCCTAGTCTGCATCTTTATTTTGAAGATATCAAGGAAAGGAGGAATACAAAGAAATTGAAAAGAAGATTGGCCATTTCTTGATCTTCAGAGTGATCAAAAAATTGAAAAATATCTTCATCAATTGAAAATAGTCCTGGAAGAGGCAGAGATAAAACAAAGAGGGCATTCCAGGTGCTCACATAGGTGGCATACAGTAGGAGTTTACAACAAAAAATGCAGCAAATGACCCTGGTGGTGCACAATTGGGAGGACTTACTTCTGAGATAAGTTGCCTCCACAGAAATGAAACTTCTTGACCTGATTAGGAGAGAAATTTCTGGCCAACTGAGTACCATCCAGCTCTTCCAAAAAAAAAGATCCACCTCTAACTTTGAAAACCACCCAATAAGGACCATTCCAGCAATTAGAGAAAAGCTTTCCCCACTGGGTCTCCAGGGATGAATTATAACCTAAAAATGGATCTCCAAGATTGAAAGGATCCCTGATTCAATTTGAGTGCTTATCTTCACAATACTGAAACAATTTTCCTCTTGATTCCATCATCTTCTGATAAGCTTTGTCACAAACATTTTCACTTTGCTCCAGTTGCTTAGATCTGGCAATTGATAGATTGATGGTTGAAGAAACACCTTCCAATGAGATAACCAAGAAGGATTCCATCTCCAAATCCAAAGGAAGAACTTCTCTTTGACCAAAGATGATTTCATAAGGAGAGTAGCCAGTGGTTCATTTGGTTGAGATTTGATCAGAGAAGAGAAGAAGAGGAAGGAATTTGGAACAATTCTTGCCAATTTCACCAGCTATTTTTAAAATTTCAGCCTTCAAAGGAGCATGGCCTTGTTCCACCATGCCTTGGCCTTCAGGATAATAAGGAGTAGTAACTCTATGTTGTCCAGGAAGAGACCAGATCATTTCAGCTAGTTTTCACCAAATTCAGAGTAACCATCAGTAGAGTGGGATTGAGTAAATCTGTAACATATTGTCCAAGTATAATAGAGAGAAGCTGCCACTGATTCAGAGCTAAGGTTCTTAAGAAATTTTGCTTCAATGCATCCAGAAAAATAATCTCTAGCCACAATGAGTTACTTGGCACCACCTGCCTTAATATAAAGCACATCAATAGAAATCATCCCAAAGACAGTGGACTCCCCAGTAGGATAGCAAATTTCAGCTTTACACCTAAGATCACATTTTTGAAAATCTTCAAAACTCTTTCACCATTGAGAGACAGATTTCTTCAGAGATGGCCACCAGAATCCTTCAGATATTTGTTGATAAGTTTCAGTTTCCCCACAATGACCAAGACTTTCATGGATACTTTCAAGGATCAAATATTGTTTAGAAGGGATAGTAAAAACAATAAGGGAACAAGTATTTCCTCTTTTCATACGCCTAGAGTCTTGTAAAAAGAAATTAGAGGAATTTCTTTCAGGAGAGCAAAATTCTTTAGCAGAGAGATCAGGAGGTTTTGAAGAGTTAAGAGGTACTGCTCTAATATAATCCAGAAAACTTGTTGAAAGCCAGAATAATCTTGAGAGGAGAAGGAGAAGACAGTGTTGATCAAAGTTTCTTCTTCATTGAAATCAATTCCAACATCAGATTTTTGATCTCCAAGAATAATTGAAGATAAACCATCAGGCATGGTGAAAGATTTTCCAGGCCTGTGAACAATATCAAAAAAAGAAAAGCTGGATAAAGGCAACCCAACATGTCATAGGAGCATTTGGGAGGCTAGGAGAATTGATCATTTCAATGATGGATTGAGCGTCAACTTGCAATTCAAAATTTTGACCCCAGAGAACAGTTGGGAGCTTATTCATCATTTGAGCCACACCAAAGAGTTCCACTTTTGGTTGAGAGTAATTGGATTCCACATCTTAAAATAACAAAGATTCATAGAGAGCAGGACAGTCCCAACAATTTTCATATTCCTGAGTAAGAACAGCCCCAAAAGATTGATAACTAGAATCAACAGCCAGCATAATCTTGCCAGCTTCAGGTCCATAATAGATCCTTTTAAAAACTATGTCCTTACCAACAATAATTTTGAGTAGCTGAAACAAATTTTCACAATCTTGGGTACAAATCCATTTGTATCTTTCCTGGTTAGACAATGCAAGGGTGCACAGATTTTGGATAAAGAGGGGATAAAGATTTGAACGTAAGTTACAAAACCTAGAGAGCCTCTAACTTCAGTAGGATTTATTGGAGTGGGCAAAGAGATGATCTTGTTGACTTTGGATGGTGCCATCCTCCTTCCTTCCTCGTAGACCACATGACCAACAATTTCCAGAGAAGGGACACAAGCAGCCAATTTGAATTCAGAGACAGTAAGGCCAGATTCCTTGATTCAAAAGAGAATCCTTTCCATAGTAGCAGCATATTCCCAGATGAATCAACAAATTCCTGGATGCCAAGATAAGAGGTCCTCATCATAGTCAGAAAATGGACCTTTAATTCCTCCATTGTCAATAAAGATACCAGCATGATCAGGGATTTCATCCCGGAGGATCCACATCATCTGAGCCTGATAGATTGCAACCAAATTGTTGGAACCCAGAGGCAATTGAGTGAGTTGAAATCAACCAAGAGGAGTATCAAAATTAGTGAGAGGGCAATAGATAGGATGTAAAGATTTTTGTAATAACTACCCATAATGTCCCCTAGACCATAGCAATCTCTCCAAGAGAAAGATTCAAACAATTCTTCAGTAGCAGGAGGAATGTCAGAGTCTTTAATAGTAACTTTTTCAGGAGTTTGAAGATCATGAACTATTCTAAGTTTAATATTACTCTTGAGGACACAGAAGACAGGGATGGAATAACTGGAAGTTGAATATTCATATAGACTGGTACAAACTTAGTCACAAACCAACTTGATAAATTTGTCAAATTTAGCAGCAGGGATTGGGATCTTTTTCTTTTTCCAAGGATTGGGTTCAACTACAGGGATGATATAGAGAAGACCATAGGATTCTTTCATGAGACCTCTCTCTTCTTCACAGAAAGCAATATATTTTTCCCTTAGAGATAAGAACTTTTTGATCAAATTGAACTCATCAGGAAGAAGCCATCCATCTGGACCAAAGTTGACCACTTTCAGATGTTCTTCAGTGAACCAACCATTGGACAAAAAGGGACCAGTAAGACATTGAGATAGACAACAGTAAAGATGAAAAGGTAAGAGGACACATGAGAGGAGGATTGAGGTTCAGAGGCATAGGATGGTTGACTGGTTGGACCTTTTTTGCCACTAGATTACACTTAGTAGCAAAAGAGAGAATTTATTATTTCCTCCAATCATTGAACAGTGAGACTTTACTCCAAAAACTGAGACCAAGTTCCAACATTTTCCACATCCTATGTTCCACAATTTCCTCAAAGGGTGCCTTTTCCATAAAGGGAGAACTAGGAGATAATCATTCACTCACATTTGTGGCACAAGGTAGACTTTCAAAAATGAAGGTAGAAGATTGCCCTAGCGGTGCACAATTTGGAGGACTTATTTGTACCCAAAATTGCCTCCACTGAAGCCCATATTCCTCAATAACAAAGCCACCAAGAATAGAATTGAGATCAGGATCTAGTTTATACTCATTGCCGAGATTTGGGCCAGAACTGAGAGAAGATTGATCAGAACTAAGAGTGCAAGGAAAAGAAGAAACAACAGATCCAGAGAGAGAAGAAATATTTTTGGAATTTTCTACTTTAACATGTTTTTGATTTTTAATAATTTCCAGATCAGAAGAAAATGATGGGAAAAAAAGAGAAATAAGCCTCAGGGATGAGAGTTGACCCTTAAGTTGAATTCCAAGGCTGAGAAGAAGTAAAACTAGTGGTATGATAAACTATTCACATAAAAAATGAGAGGAATTGAATTATCCTTCTGCTTTCCCTTTAAAGACAACTTAGGAGTATGACCAGGGAAATCTCTTGCCAAACAGCCAGAATCCAAAGAACAGAGAGGAACTTCAATTTTTCTACCATCAGCATCAGAAATAAGAATTCTCTCCCCAACTTGATCAGAAAAAATCAGGGTAGCACTAAAATTTATTAAGAAAGGTTGACCCAAGATCATAGGAATTTCCAAACAAGTTATCCATGTTAGAATTTGAGTTTATATATATGTGACTTTCACTGGAGTTTGAAGTATCATTGATTGCATTGATTTGATTTATATTATTGTTGTTATTGAAGTATTAAAATAATGGTTAAAATATAACTAGGCTGTGTTTTTATTAGTGATTGTCAGACTTTCCAAGAATAACATTTCACTTACCATGTCACTTAAACTGCTTATTTTAATTTTGCCTTATTCATTTTTTACTCAACCACTTGTTTGCAAATCATGTATTTAGTCTATATAAACCATGGTGCTCTCAAGTGGAATTCATCATCTGTTCAGCCAATTAAATCAACTGGAGTGTCCTTTTCCTCCGGTCCTCAGGTCCGTTAAGCTTGACGTTAAAAGCTCCTTTCATTCTTTTCTCATTTAAATTTTACTTCATCAGAGCTTAAGCCCTCTTTATTCTCACACGGTTAAAAGCCTATGCTCAACCTGATCCAACAGTCTCTCATTCAAAATTTTTGCCTTCAATAGTCTCATCCAGAATTGGTATTCAACTGTTTTGGTGAAGGGGTGAGATAGATGGGGAAGAGCCTTGTCATTGGCATTCATGCTCATCCTATCCATCCACTTTGACGCCATCAACTCTGATTGAAAAATTCAGATAAGCCAGCGACTAGAAGAAGAAGAGGGCAGCGTCTATTGAAGAATGACATCAACAAGGCCTGGGCCCACCTAGTTCCAACTTAACGCACCATCATCAGCACACCAACCAAGTCAATCTCTACAGGGGAGCAATCAAGATTCAATTACCCAAGAAGATTGTAGACGTAAGCATGTTCCAACAGGTTCCCAATACTCAGGAAGTTTTTATCACTACCCGCAATCCATCAGGACCAGCTGGGACAACTCAATCTCAACCCAATTGAGTCGGAACTCAAAATACCAATGATGAGTTATTGAAGGAGTCATCAATTATCATTGAACTCATCATGATGGCCGCCAAATCAAATCACAACAACTTGAGTAGCAATGTTGTTGGGGTTTACTATTGGGTTGGAAAGAAGATCGGAAAAGGCTCCTTTGGCTTCATCTTTGAAGGTACAAACCTCCTCAACTCTCAGACTGTTGCAATCAATTTTGAACCCCGCAAGTCCGACGCCCCTCAACTTTGCAATGAGTACCGTAATTACAAGATCTTGGCCGGATATCCCGGTGTCCCTCAGGTTTATCAATTTGGCCAGGAAGGTCTTCACAACATTTTTTTATTCATTGCTTTACTCCCTTTGGCTTCATCTTTGAAGGTACCAACCTCCTAAACTCTCAAACTGTTGCAATCAAGTTTGAACCCCGCAAGTCCAACTCCCCTCAAATTTGCAATGATTACCATACCTAAAAGATCTTGGCTAGATCTTTTGGTGTCCTTCAGGTTTATTACTTTGGCCAGGAAGGTCTTCACAACTTTTTTTCCCCTCAAATTTGTGATGAGTACTGTACCTACAAGATCTTGGCTGGATCTCCCGGTGTGGTGCCCCATCCTGGACACCCTGGCCAGTGCAGAGACTTTAATTTTTTTATGATTTTTCCTTATCATCATTCATAGGCATCATTATCAAAAAAAAAAATTGGATCAAAAGGATTAAGCCCAAGAGAGATAGATAGATCCCAAATCAATGACCCAAGGAACCATTTGATCAAAATGTGTCAACTTATGACCATCGTCCCATTCCCAAATGATGTAAGGAACTGTACAGAAATCCATTGACGAGGGACTAGTCCTACTATCTACTCAAAATTCTCTACCCTAGAGGATTTTTAGGCTTGCAGTTTGTCAATCACATCCAACTCTCCCCCCATTGACTCCCATGCGGTTTTTATTCTTGGTTAATTCCCAATCCTAAAATCTTGAACAATGGCCACCCAATTAAAATTGCTTTGGAGATAAGGTTGAAAATATGGACTGTATGTGACGTGAACGCCCAGGGGGGTCTATCTCGCCATTCCAAATCTCATACCCCTCCCGGGTTGTTCCCCCCCCCTGGAGGGATTCACAATCCCTGGAGATCATCCCATACTGACCACCATCAACCTGACCAGGCCCCAAATTGATGAATCTTGGGATCAATCCTACCTACACCCAAGTCTTGTCTCTCTTGATCTCCAATTGGCCCGGCCGGTAGGGTGTGGTGTGGTGGAGCTTCAACGTGATCAGCAATCAATCCTAACCAAGGTTCAAAGGCCTCAATCAAAACTTCCGACGGTGTGAGAGAGTTTGTGCAACCTGAGAGAGCTAGCTAATCAATTACTTGCCATCTCACCACGTTGATCAAGGATCCAGGAAGCTGCTGACTAGAGAACCTCACCCTTGGTTGGTCACCACCAACCCTTGATTTAAGCTTCTCTAACTAGCCACTTGATCCAGGCTAGAAATTTGGACAGCCCCATCACCACCTGATAACCTGCACAAGATGGGTCATGGGAACAATCAATCCCATGACCAACCTTGCACCAACCTAACAGCAAGGTCAATGCCAATTTGCAATGGCCGTCATTGCCTTGCTAAACCTCATGACCAGCCCCTTTGATCCATCTCCAATGGCTGCAAACTCACATTGTCGTTCGCGACTGTTGGAACCCTTCTCATTTGCCTTTTGATTCTTGCGCGCAACCATGTCTGTCGCGCGCGTGACCAACAATCCTACAAAAATCCACCTTGACCCTCCTTCAACCAACTGCGGCCGCGGCCGGCCAAACCCGCCATCCACTGCCACCTTTGTCCTTGACGCGGGAAGGTCTCCCCCTTTTCATGCCTTGCTTTTTTTTTTATTTATTCCTCTCTTTCCCATGTCAGGCGGTTCCTGTTGCCAATATTCTTCATCAACCAAAAAAAAAAAAAAAAAAAAAAAAAAAAAAAATTCCCGCTCTATTTGTAGTACCTCTTGTAAATAGTCTACAGGGACACATGGCCCATATAAGGAGGGGCTCTCCCCTGCCCTTTTGTTCCTCATCCAGGGGAGTGTGTGCTTATGTCCCCCCCCATTATTGTGAAATTAGATCCTGATCTTTATCCTGGGTATATCTCTGATTGCCCCCTGATCCATTTTTGACCCTTAGTCTTTGCCCCTCTGTGGCCTGATCCTTATCACCAACCAATAGCCATGCTGGTTGAAGAAAATTCTGTCTGTTGGAATTTTCGAGTGTGTTATACAACTACTTGATCCCTTTCTCTGACCATACTGGTCCTGATCCCTGATCATCTTTCTGGAGCCAATCACAATTGATTGAAGAGGTCTTATTAAGCTTAAGACCTGGAGTGTTATACCTCCCTTTATTTTCTTTGGAGTTGCATTCTTCCAGCCTACTCTTGAGTCCCTTGAGAAGTTTTGAGGTTATCCTTGCTTCAAATCAGTTACTGTTTGCTTTTAAAGCTTCTTAAACATTGTGCTTTGTCTTGTACAGCCAACCTCAGTTATCTGGTACCCTTCAAGCGCTTGATTGTGGAGAGTTGGGCAGGTTCATTGAGAACCTGGAGGTTGGTTGGGTTTGAGTTGATCATCCCCAATCTTCTGCTGACGACCAGAGTTATTAGCTTGTGGGCGTTGTTTAAATACAACAGCTTTTGTTCTTTGAACTCTAAGCAGAATTTAACTTCTTTTTTTCAAGTCTTTCCCTGCATAGTCTTGTCTCAGATAGTGCTGTTCCATTGCTACAGAACTATTATCATCTTTATCCTCTACTCCTTGATTCCTCATTTACCAGGTTCTGGACCTTGATCTTGGTTACATCTAAATATTTTTGTAACACTCAGGAGGGCAGCCTAAACAGCACCTTTCCCCTCCACAGAACTTCCACGGCCTAGGACCGTTTGGAGTCTTACACCGGTGTCCCTCAGGTTTATTACTTTGGCCAGGAAGGTCTTCACAGCATTTTTTTCCCCCTCAATTTACTTGGTCCTAGCCTCAAAGACTTGTTTGACATGTGTGGTCGCAAGTTCAGCATCAAGACCATTGTCATGACCCCCAAACAGATGCTCACCAGGGTTCAAAAAATTCATGAGAAGAACTTGATCTATTGTGATATCAAACCCAATAAATTCTTGCTTGGTCCACCCGGTACTAAGGACCCCAATGTCCTTCACGTTGTTGATTCCGGAATGGCAAAACAGTATTGCAACCCCAAAACCAAGAACTCTTGAATATCACTATTGAATTGACTTGCAAGGATTGGTCTACTGTCCAACAACTTGCCCTGATCACCATCAACCTCAACATTGCATCATGTTGTACTGGGTGGATTGGACTACAGTTAGCCTGCTGCATTCATACTCTACCTACATTTTCTTTCATCAATCATCCATCAATCTATAATGTATTCCAGCACTCAACTCCATAAGTCAAGCTACTAAATTTTGCTTATGAGTTCTACAAATTCAAATCCAGCCTTGAACAAATCCAATGCTTCTGACAAGTCATTCACTTTTTGAACTGAAGAATTTTCCAGCAAATAGTAGAAATTATACTTTGAAGATAGCAGTTGTATTCAAATATGCCTCAGGAAGTATACAAGTAATTCAGCTCATCTTATTAATCAGTCACTAACCTGTATGTAGAATTATTCCAGCAGTTAGTAGAACAAAAGTTAATTGAAGAAAAAGAAGTTAGATTCCTTTTTAGGACAGTAACTTCCTCAAGTGCAAGTCAAGCAGGTGTGTTATAATTTGAGTTTATATATATGTGACTTTCACTGGAGTTTGAAGTATCATTGATTGGATTGATTTGATTTATATTATTGTTGTTATTGAAGTATTAAAATAATGGTTAAAATATAGCTAGGCTGTGTTTTTAGTAGTGATTGTCAGACTGTCCAAGCATAAAATTTCACTTACAATGTCACTTAAACTTCTTATTTTAATTTTTCCTTATTCATTTTGTACTCAACCACTTGTTGGCCAATCATTTATTTAGTCTATATAAACCATGGTGCTCTCAAGTGGAATTCATCATCTGTTCAGCCAATTAAATCAACTGGAGTGTCCTTTTCCTCCTGTCCTCAGGTCCGTTACGCTTGATGTTATAAGCTACTTTCATTATTTTCTCATTTAAATTTCACTTCATCAGAGCTTAAGCTCTCTTTATTCTCACAATCCAAAATTGAAAAGTTCCAAAAATAGTTTTACCAATCCTAACTGGGACATCTTCAGCAATACCAAAAAATTCAAAAGATTGATTCCCTATCCCATAAACCGCAGAATTTAAGCTGACCCTGGGACTGAGTTTGAGTTTGCAGGCCTTAGCATCCAAACTTAAGTTGAGCTGAGATCCAGAATTTACAAGGAGAGAAAAAGTTTTAACTGAATCACCAGGATAACAAGGAATACAACCAAGAGGACAGGAATAAAGGTTGGAATCCGAGTAGGGACCTTCTCCACCAGAGTCCTCCATCAAAGTACCAGAGGAAAATTTAATTTGTCAGGACCAATTTCCACATGTCAACAAGAGACCCATTTCTTCATTCCTGCAGCAACACATGGAGAGATTGACAGTAGTTCAGCCACAGATAGATCAGGAATTTTAAGAATCTGCAATTTTCTTCAATACCCCTTCCACAGAATTGGGGTGATCCTTTGAGATTCCCCTTTCAAACCAAACTTTGGGCTGGGTGGAGGGAGGAAGTTTAGGTGAAGCAGGAACTAAGATAGGATCAGAAGGTTGAGTTGATTTAGATGAGGGAGGAGGATCAGAGTGGTCTGGAAACCTTTCCATGAGTGGCACTTTTTTCACCTCCATGTCTTCTACATCAAAGGAAGGAGGCTCAGGTGAGGATCAAGGCTAAACCAGTTTTTGAAGAATTGAATTTGGAAAGGAAGGATATTTATGAGGTTTAGGTTGCTCAAGTTGTTTCCTAGCTGGATCAGACTGATAAGACCCAGAAAGACTGGAGGAGGAGATTGCTGGAGGATACCAAGGTTGAAGGGTACCACAGGAAGATCAAAAATTGAAAGAAGCCAAAGATGCCTTCATAGAAGGTGGTGGCTGATCAGAGGCCACCACATGACAAATGGGGAAAGATGAATCAAAAGGGATCAGAGCAACATTAGTAAGGAAGAAATTCTTCCCCTTCTGCTCCACCAAATTTTAATCCTTATCCTTCTGGACCTCAAGACATTGTCTGGTTAAATGGCCTTCCCTATGACATTAGTAGCAGACCAGAGTAGATTTAGTGAGAGAATTAGAGGGTTTTGGAGTAGCAAGGGAAGAAATCTTTTGATAAATTTTGTTCTCAAAAGCCTGCATTATTTTAATGATTTTTTCTATAGCAGGAGATTCCTGGTTGGGCTGGGGATTTGATTTTGGCCTGCAATCTGCATCCATCTTAGTCATAATTTAGTTGGACTCTTTGAACAGAGTAGAATGGACTGGTTCAGTGGTTCAAGGCTTTTCAAAAGTTAAAGCAGTTTGCCCTTTAATAAATTCATCCACAGTACTCCTAAGGACAACAAAAACAGGGAGCTTGAATCAATTATCCCTGCTGGTGATCATTGATCCAGACTTGACCAATTCATCCCTAATACTTTCCTGCACTGCTAGCAAAAAAGATTGGAAAAATCCCAAGCAAACTTTGTCAACCGTATCAATGTGATTTTTCTGGATAATATAATTTTAGATAGGATCCCATGACTTTCTAAAAGACTGAAAGTCAGAGGTTGAAGGGACACCACCATTTGAGATCCACTGAGAGACAAGAGCATCTAAATCCTGCAATGTAAACCAAGCTACATCTCTTTTCCCCCCATATGCCATCATTGCTTCCCTTAGAAGCATCCAGTTATGGGATTTTAATCAATCAAATGACTCAATTACTTCCATGACTTCATCAGAGGAGATAAAAAATTTTAACTGATAGGCCATATTGTATTCAATTTCCCCATCCACTTCCACAGCTATTTTTGAAGAGTCCAAGAACCATTTGGAATTTACCCTGTTGAACCTAAGTTCTTGTTCTGAGATTTGATTTTGAAAATCCTAGGTCAAGTAGAGGTGGTGGGACTACCAGTAGATGCCATTTAGAATAACAGAGTTCCTAGAGGATCCAAGGAGCATATTTCCAAAGTGGCTCATGGGTGTGGCAAGAGTAGGCTTTAACAAAAAAATACAAGAATCTTGCCCAAGTGGTTTACAACTGGGGGGAATTGCTTCTGAGTTAAGTTTCCTCCACGGATTATATTGGAGAAAAGAGAAACAGAGAAAAAAAAAGGATTAAATTTCAAAGTTGATTCCAAAAGTCTTGGGACGTGAAATACCAAGGTTTCTGGTTTGATCCTGGCCCAGGGGACCAAATGTGAGACTCCAAACGGTTCTGAGCCCCAGGAAGTTCTGTAAAGGGGAAAGGTGCTGTTCAGGCTGCCCTTCTGAGCGTTACAAAAATATTTAAATGTAACCAAAACCAAGATCCAGAAATTTATAAATAAGGAATCAATGGAAGGGATGAATTTGATAGTAGTCTGTAGCGATGGAAAAACACTATCTGAGGCAAGATGGTGGGGGAAAAGACTTGAAAAAAATAATTTAAAGTTTGTTCAGAGTTCAATAGAACAAGGCAGTTTTCATTAAAAACAACCACAAGCTAATAACTCTGGTTGTAAGCAGGAGATTAGGAAAGATCAACTCAATCCCAATCAACCTCCAGGTTCTCAATGAACCTGCCCAAATCTCCCCCATCAAGCAGTTGAAGGGTACCAGATAACTGTGGGTGGCTGTCCAAAACAAGGCAATTTGTTTTTTGAAGCTCTAGAAGCAAAGCAGTAACAAATTAAAACAAGAATAAACCAGAACCTCTCAAGGGAATCAATAATAGTGTGGTGGAATTCAACTTTTAAAGAAACAAAGGGGGATTTAACACGCCAGGTTTCAAGCTGAAAGAAACCTTTCAGTAAAACGTGACTGGTTCTGGCAGGATGATCAAAAAGGATGATCAGACCAGTATGGTCAAAAAAGGGATCAAGAAGTGGTATAAAACACTCAAGAATCCAACCAAATGGATTCTTCTTCAACCATCAAGGCTATTGGTTGGTGATAAGGGAAGATCACAGGCGATGGATCAAAGATTTGAGTATGGAGGCTCAAAGATCAAGGGGAAATCATAGATATACCCAGGATAAGGATGCTCAGATAAAGGTTAAGGGCCCCATGGATTCATCAATTAAATATAGTGCTGATGGGCAAAAGGCAGGGAGAGCCCCTCCCTTTATGAGGAAGAGGCCATGTAGATTAATTAAAAGAGATAACTATAAATGAAAGCAGAATTTCTCTTTTTGGATGATCAATGATCAGAGATGACATGATAAAAAAATAATAAAAATAAAAAAGCATAATAACAACAAAAGAGAAGAGAAAAACAAATTTAATAAAAAAGGGAAGTAGGAAGGCTGACAAGCTTGACCATCTGTGGCAGTGGGTAGAGTCAAGAGGGGGGGTTCTTGGATCAATGGAGCATTGGGCTTGTGAGGATTTCAAGAATGGCTGGGGGCGCAAAAGTGTCAAGGGTTCCAACAACGGCAAACAACAGATTGAGGGCGTCAGAGAGGGATTGGATCTGTTGTTTTTGTTGAATCTCCAATGTCCAAAAGCAATGCTTGTGGTCCTCAGTTGAAGGGATTGGTGTTGATGATCAATTTTAGAGGATTGGCTTGGTTGGGGATAAAGATGGAGGATGAGATTGATGTGCAAGGTTGGAAGGAGAGGTGGCGGATGGGAGGCTTGGTTTACAGAGCTGGTTGGATGTGATGGATTGGGATCAGTTGGATGGATCTGATGAGGTTGGATGAGGAATTTTGATAGGATAAGTGGCATTGATGGCTGTTGGAAACCACAACAGCCATCCAAGAACAGGGAGGGGGGATTAATGGCAACAGATTGCAATGATGATTGATGAGAGAGATGATGATTGATAAGGATGGAGGAGATGATTGATGATGATGATTGAGCATGCGGACTTTGAAAAAGAAAGTCCAGGGCACAAGCGCTATGATGAGGGGTTGAAATCAGGATTCTGGGGATTTGATTTTCCCGGAAGGCCCTTCCTAGACTGCTAGGACAGGAAGAAGTTGGGAGATGGGAAAGAAGAAGACTACCCATAGCTACAATTTTTTTTTTTCTTTTCTTTTTTTTTGATTGAAGTTGGATGAAAGAACATGAAAATTTTTCAAAAATTTTCCTTTTACATGAGGTGTCCCACATTAGTCACCACAATGTCAAAGCATGTCAAAGAGCCAAACTTAAATTAAAATTTCAAAGTCAAAGTCAAAGTTACATCAAAGTTCAATCAAAACTAGTGGAGCCATATAAATAACGTTAAAGTGCTTTCAAAGTGTTGATTTTTTTTCAAAGTTGAGTTGAAGAGCCAATTGATGGACAGAGTTGGAAATGGATAGTTCTGCAGGGAGTTCTTTGGAAAAATGAAGGGCCCCAAAATTTTTAGCACTTTATCATGCATTATCCCAAAAATTTTGTAGGTAGTGATATCCATAAGGTGTAATGACATGAATGATATAGTTCTATAGAGATATATAGAAGAGCAGTAATCAAAGAAAAGGAATTATTATAATGTCAAAAAAGCCCAAGATGTGGAAGGCGCTGAGGGCACAGGCACTATTGCTCCAAAAATTCAGGATTGAGAGATGAGCTAGATTGCAATGTAGATATGTAGAGTAATGAAAATGATAAGGAGAACAAGAATCCATGAGTATGGCTTGGAAGGAGGTTATGGTATTTTAAACCTTGAATCACCTTGCATGGATTATGTTAAATTCAGAAAGAGATACCCCAAATTCTTCTATCCTGAAACCATCATGGGTGAAAATTCCCATCCTTCCTATAAAACAAACCACAGTGGGGTTACAATATCACCCTCCCACTACCAAACAAGACCTCTCATTGATAATTCCTGGGTTTTTCCTTTCAATCCTCTTGGCAAAATACCAATGTCACATTCAATGTAGAAGTATTTTAAGGTACCTCAGATGTCAAATATCTCTGAAACTAAGTTTATAAGGGACATTAATTTGTTACTGTGGATTTTGGCGGGAATTTGAATGAAATTAATTGTTTTAGGGATTAAATATGGGTTTCCGTAGGTGATTAATTCTGGAAAATTTTTTCCTTCAAATTTAATGCTATCTTAAGTGCTTTCATAAAAATAAAAATTCAACTGCCTGACTGAAAAACTGTCATTTTTGAAACAAATGAAGCCCTGAAAGAACTGTTTCAAAGGTCAAACCATTGAAAAACTATTATGAAAGAATATTTCAAAAGAAATTCAATTGAACCTCAAGCAAGTACCATCAAATAAACTGAATTTTAACAACATTTCAAATGGGGTCCCCAGAGAAGAGAATGGAGAACAAGACAGAAATGTTTTTCAATTTAAAGGAATTATAATTTTTATCCTGAAGATGCTGAGATTTGGTTTTTGAAATTAGTGTTGAATAATTCTGTTGGTGAAATTTTCTTTAATAACCAAAAGCAGTTAAATGGAATTTCCTATAAAACTTATAAAGAAGCTACTTAGAAAATTGTCTACTTGAGGATGATTTTTAAAAAAAATGAAATAATCTGAGAAATATATTTGAAATTCTGAGGTAATGATGTTTTTTGGAATACTTTTAGCACTTTTTCAGCCTGGAAAATAATAAAATCTATCAAATTTTTCATTCAATTTTATGCTTGATGATTTAATTTGTTCTGGAATTGCAGATCAAATAGTTCTCAAAAATGAAATATTAACATCCCTAGCCTTATCTCCTTTTTAAAATTGTGGAAAAAGTTTTGAAGAATATTTTCCTGATCTTTCAAGACTTAATCAATCGGTGGAGGAAGAAAGGAAAAAAAGGAACTGAATCCTTGAGAAAGAACAGAATTATTTTATAAATAAATCAGAATGGCAAAAAATGCCTTTTCTGAATCATAGACAGAAGGAAATATTTTATCAGATAACGGATGAATGTGATTCTTCTGAAAAATTTTACTTCTTTATTAATGGACCTGAAGGGTCTGAAAAAAGCTTCCTAAATAAATACTTTCTGGCTTCTATCAGATCATTTGCAAAAATAACTAAAGCATGTTCTGGTATTGGAATAGCTTCCATGAATCTACCTAATGGAAGAATAGCTCATCTCACCTTTGGAATTTCCCCTAGGTTAAATCACTCCTCTGTATCAAGAGTAGCAAAGAATTCTCAAAAGGGCTAATCTCTCAAAAAGGCTTCCTTAATAATCTGGGATGAAGTGCCTATGAGTCATGGGAATGATCTTGAGTTGATTGACAGGCTACTTCAAGACCTCATTGATTCCAACCTACCTTTTGGAGGAAATGTAATGGTCCTTGGTGGAGACTTTACACAAATTTAACCCTTGGTTCAAAAACTTAAACATCCACAAATTATTTATGAAATTTTGGTTGATTCTTCTGGATGGATAAATTTACAATCTTTCTACCTTAATTCAAATCTGCATGCTGCAGGGGATACTGATTACCAGAATTTCTGACTCAATATTGGAGATGTTCTGAATAAAAGACAGGGTTCAAACAAAATTTTGCTTCCTAATCACACGGTTATCAATGGCTATGGTGAAAATCAAGATTTGGATAGATTAATAAAGAATTTTGTTTAACATTGCACAATTTCTACCTTGAAAATGGTTATGTAATGGACGGTGCTATTTTATGTTGAAAAAAGACAGCAATTTAAAATTTAAATACATTTATACTGGATTTCCTTCCTGGAAATGAAGAAAAAAAACAATGAATACTTATTACAGCCATGAATCTGTAGAAGATTATACTCAAAATCTTTACCAAAAAGAGTTCCTCAGCACATTATTTCCTCCCAAATTTCCTCCTCATAGCTTGAATATGAAATTTGATGCCCCTATAAATATTTTGAGTAACATGGACCTTGATTGAAAATGGTGATTAAATAGGAAGGATAGTTACCATTCCCCACATCCCCTTGGTCACTGAAGCTGATAAAAATTGCCTCTATTTCAAGTTGGTTTTAAAAAAGCTTGCATTAAATTTGGATTTCCCATTGAAAATTAACAAATTTCAAGGTAAGGCAATTTCAAACATTGGTCTTTATCTTCAAGATCCATCTTTCAGCCATGGTCATTTGTATGTAGAATTTTCAAGGAGAAGGTCCAGCCACTCAAAGAGGGCAGTGGTCACAGACAGAACTGAAAACCACATTTAATTTGAAACCAATGAAATTCTTTAAAATTAGGTTTTTAATGAAGATTTGAATTCCAGAAACTGGTTCATTTGAAATTTATTTTTGTCTTTGTTACTCCTATATCAATTGATTGAAATTAATTTTAATTTTAATCCTTATTTAATTAAAAATTCAAAATGGCATATATTTTTTTTGCTCAATTCTGATTTCATTTGAATATTAAAAATTCTCTTTCAATCAGCCCCTAAATTTTTCATTCCTAATCCAAATTATTTAATTGAAATCAGCATCAAAATTTGGGGGAAATACTCTAGTAAAGAATTTAAAGAGTGATGGAGGAAGTGGAGCCTTGAGGAAGGCCATGATAAATTTCAGACCTATCTTAAGGTTATTCTAATCCAACCTCATATATTGAGATGGAAGATATGGTATTAAGAAGATACCCAGGAAAGGCTTTGGAGTCAAGAATATGGATACTGAAATTTATAAAAACTAATGGGTATGCCAATTTGAAATCTAAAAAAAGGAATAATACCATTTTTTTATTGATCCGATTCTGTTTTAAGTAGGATTCAAGAATGGAATGAGAATTCAATATGTTGCAAACTTTCATGGCACTCATGTGACCAAAATCTGTAGGATTTTAAATATCAGTAAAATTAGATAATCAAATATTAATGAACTTTGCAAACATTTTACTGATAGGATTAATCAAAGCAATTGGAAAATAATAATTAGTATTTTAATATTCTTATTTAAATAATTATTCATTCATAGAATTAGTAATGTCTTTATGCCAAGGAAGAGGAAAATGAACAGAAGAGAAACTTTTGTACACAAAAAGGAGGAAGTGAATTTTAATAATTGCATTTTGCAGATTATCCATGCCAGGATCTTGATTATTCAGAAGATGGAAGATAACATTTTTAACTTAAAAATTCAAAACTGACTGATAAGAAAAATCAGATTAGACAAAGGGGGGTTCAGTGATATCAAAGAGATCAATTTCTGAATCAATGAAAGATGTTCCTTTGGAAGCAATATTTTGTTGCTCTGTTTTATTAGTAGTAACAATATCAGTAGAGTATTGGAGTTGTTCAATGATATGAGATGATTTTGTTTTATTATAATGGTGTCTCTCAAAAAGTTGTGTATGAAATTTGGTGGCTCAAGTTCTTTTTAAATTATTTCTTTCAAGTAATTCAAATTTAGATTTGAATTCTGATTTCCAATTGTGATAGCAGATAAAAGCTATGAGTGTTCAATAATTAACCGCTTTAAAGTCTTACATATATTGTTATAATAGGTTTTAGAATATTATTCCACCATGATTTCAGTTAAGAAGAGGAAGAATTAGCTGATTCTCCCTTTTCTTCAAGTAAATTTTGGATAATGGCAGATAGATCATTCACAAAAAATTGATGAGTGTGCAAGTGAAAAGATTATTTCAATTGAGTAAAGAACTCAATTCAGACCTGAAATCCTCTTGAAATTTGGGTTAAAAAATATATTTAATGAAATTTGAGATAGAAAAAGTTGGTTTAAAAGGATATAATTGAATTGAAAAGAAGATAAAATGGCTTGATAATCCAAAAAATTATTCTTTAGTGGGAATTAAATATTTATTAAAAAATTACTTGCAATATAATTATTCCATGAAAGATAAATGCATGTGTAACAACTAAAGGAACTAGTAAATTTAGGAATATGAGTGGGGTAAAAAATGAAAAAAACTTCCAAAGAACAAATTCAGATTGTAATTAATGATTGAGGATATAAATGATGATAGCAATTAGGATTCCAGTTATTTTTATGAAGTTTTAAATCCATACCCATCATGATGGGATTAGCTTTGGTGGAAAGGGAGTAGATCAAATGATTGAGAAGAGAAAGGCCTGGGAAGGAGGTAGGGGGTTATAAAAAGAGACAAAAGTGATTCTCTAAAAATAGTTGAATGTAAAATGAATTGAAAAAAAGAGAAAAGATTATCAGATTATTTTAAGTTGTGGGTAAATTTGAAGGGAATAATTTTCTGATATAAACTATCATTCTAGGTCTAATAGAGAAATTTAAATGTTTTTTTGGATTGAGATAAGACAATTCAAAATTTGATGAATTGGAGAATGGAAATTTTTTCCTAAAACAAAGGCTCTTGAAGCAAAAGGATTAAATTATTTTTTTTTCAATGAGTAAACTAAAAATATTTTCCTTTTGATAACAAAATTTGAATTGAATTAAATAAAATGGATTCGGAAGATCAGTTTTAAAGAATAAATTCTTTAAAATTGAGGGAAAAAATAATAAGTCAAAAAAGGAAGATATCCAATCTAAAATTCTTAAAAGCAAGTGAATTGTCACACATGAGTTGAATTTTATGGGACCTTAAGTCTTTATTAAAATTTCATTTTGAGTTCAGAAATGAATGCTTAATGGAACAAGGAATCATCAAAAGTTTTTACAGAAGGATTAATAGATTTATGTTTAAAGATACATCTGAAACATATGGTGCTAGGATCATCTAGTTGAAAATAAAAAACTTTCTGAGTTACCACGGTTGGGGAAAAATGGCTGATTTTTGAAGAGGTTTGAAAAATGACCAACTCATAAATAATTAAAGAATTTTTTAGCTTCAGGCATTATTTTTGTAGGTCTTTAAAAATCAAAACTGTAATTAAGTCCATTATTTTTGACTTATTGTTTTGGAATCAATGTTAAAAATTGAGCTTCCATGTTTCTTATATTTGCATATGGTCTCTATAAGCCACTTAATGGAAAAAATATATTTCCTTTTGAAATAATTTTGAGATCATACATCCAAAATTTTTCAAGGATCATTGGGAGAGAAGATAACAATACAAGAATGAATAATGACCAAAAATTGAGGAGGATTAGTGCTGAAGCTTGGACATGATAGTGTTGGAATAATCCCAGCCATGGACTGATGCGGACCCATACTTTTGTCAGACTGTGAAGTGGAACACCAGCTACAGTGTCAATACTTCAAATATGAAGTCTGACTGCGAGCCAGCCTGTCTTCTTTTGTTCCGGGAGGAATCAACCGCCTTTGGCAGGCTGATCATTTGTTTCATCTTCCCATCTTCATCTACTCCACTCTTCCTTGCTCAAGATTGTCCTTTCATCATTCATCTCACTCGCAAGACTCCAAATACGGTTCCCATTGCGCCAAGACATCACACAGCTGGTAAATCTAATTCAACACTCCTCAAGCTTCAAGACACTAACTCAATTACTTTACAGAACTACAGATTGCATACATCCAAGGTCAAGGACTGTCTCGACCATCCTTCAAGACCAACATTATAGGTATGCAATTCAATTTTGAGTGCTCAGCGCATTGAAAAATTGATCAGGTTCTGATTATTTCTATTTCCACCAGTCATCATGTTATCCAGCTTGACTTTTTGTCTTCTGAGTTTATTGCGGGCTGATTGATTGAAATCAGCCATCACCTTTGTTGATTTCATTTCTTTGATCTTTCTTGTTTACCTCATCTGAACAGGTTCACCAACCTTGCACTTTTGTCATTCATGAAATACAGTGGTCTTGGTTTAGCACCATAATTTTCTTTCACGGTTAAAAGCCGAAGCTCACGACAATGACCAAAAGATTCACACCAGGACCAGGAGGCGAAAACGCAATGAGGACCATTAGGCTTAAAACCTTGGTCAAATCCACACCTCTGCTCAATGAAGACAACTATTCGATCTGGAAAAGTAAAATGGAAAGCCTCTTTGACATCCAAGGACTCCTCCAAATCATGGAAGATCCGGATACCAGCCAACAACTTGATCCAGAGATGAACAAAGACATCGCTCCTTTCCTTCTGGCAAAACTCAAACCTGCAACACACACGAATATCATCAAGCCAGGAAACGTTTGAAACGCCAAAGAAATTTGGATGGCCACCAAGAACTACTTCGCTTCATCGCAATCAGCAAATAGAGCCAGAGTATTCAATGGATTTCTCTATCTTCCCTTCAGCAAAGATAACATTGAAAGATTTGTCACAACAGTCAGGCTGCATCTCAACAAGCTCTCTGAAGTCGTCATAGAACTTCCCTCAGATATCCTGGCGTACCTTATTCTATTCAAATTTCCTGCAAATCTCAAAAACATGGCCTCCCAAATCATGCAAGGTGACAAAGAAGTCACCGTCGAAAGAGTTCTGGACCACTTGACGCAATACAAAAATGAGAACGAAGCCAAGATGAAAGAAATCTCTACTAGCTCAAAAGTTGATATCAACTTGTACTCCAATTATCCTCGATGTGAAAATGGAGTTCACAATCCAGAATTGAAAAACCACCCCCGAGACAAGTTCTGGATTGAGTTTCCTGAGTTGAAACCAAAAAAAGTCAAACCTCGCAAACCAGAAAAGAAGAAAAACAATGAAACAGCCAACTTCTTCTCTTTTCTGCACTGCTTCTCACATTTCTCTCAACAAGCTCCCTCCAACTTCATTCTTGACTCGGGATGCTCAATTCATATGATTTGTGACAGGGGCTTCTTCGACACCATCACCCCTGAAGATGGATCAAACGTCATTAAAACCGGAAAACCAGGAGCTTTGCTGGCTATCATGGGTAGAGGGTCCGCTTGCCTGACCTCACCAGTTGGAACCATTCTCCTCCAAGATGCAGCCTGGACCCCAGACGTATGCATCAACCTTCTTTTGATGGGAGTATTTCTGAGCAAGGGGGCTAACCTTTTTATCAATAACACAAGCTTTCCACTATAATTTGAGATGCGTCTAAATAAAAATCCGTTTTTACAAGGACAAATCTTCAACAATTTACTTTACGCCATCATTCCTGACAACCAAAGTTTCAGTGCAACCCTGGAAGACGTAAAGGATCTTCATCTCAAACTAGGTCACGCTAGTCTACCAAGGATCAAAAAGTACCTCAAAGAATCTGTCCCGACCTCCGTGAAACGGTCATTCAACTGCAAGAACTGCAACAGAAGTAAAATAACCAAGAGTCAATTTAAAGAAATCTCCACCAAAGCTGACAAGGTAATGCAGAGGATCCATTCCGACCTTATTGGACCAATCTCTCCAATGGCAAAAGGCGGATACCAATACTCACTCACATTAGTCAACAGCCACAGTGGCTACATTAGCTGCATCCCCATGAAAAACAAGAGCGACACCCCTGATGTCATCAAGTTCATCCTTCTCAACGAATTCAATTGCCTTCACTATTTTCCTACAGAATTCTGCAACAACGGAGGAGGCGAATTCATCAACAAAGACTTAACCAAATTCTTTGAGGAGAAAGGAATTTGAAGAATAGTCTCTGAGTCATACCATCCACAGCACAACGGAAAGGCGGAAAGAGCAAACAGAACCATTGCCAAATCAGTCAGAGATACACATTCGTCCACAAAGATCCCCAAAGATTATTGGCAAAAAACAATCCAAAGCTGTGCACTCGCTCTCAACCAAATTTTGAATGCAGATGGTTTAGCTCCTTGGGAAACCATGCACGGGAATTCTCTGCCAACTGGATATCTCCAACCCATCGGAACCAAACTTACCTACCTCGACCTTGGTAATCACTCGCAACAAAAATTTGACAAGAAGGGAGTCTCTGGTAAACTTCTGGGTTATTCACCTAATTTTCTCTCTTATCAAGTACTCACTCCAAGTGGTAAAGTGATAGAAACAAAAAATGTCAAGTACTTGCCCTTGATCAATTCTGCTCTGGACAACCCCCCAGACCAATTGCAAATCATACCACGGGAACTCCCTCTGCCAACGAATCCTACTGAATCTTCTCCCATGGCTGATGAGTCAGATAGCACAAGATCAATTAAAACTGAAAGCTCCTTGGAATAATCAGAAATCAACTGCAACAAAGACGACCTCATTCAAGCTGAACTCAATCCAGGGAGAACTCTGAGAGATTGCTCTACAATTTGGCCTCCTGATTGGTATGGGTACCACTGTGACTACACCCCATCATTGCCTGAGGAGGCACTCCAGGATCCAATATGGTCAAAATTGTTAGACAAAGAGCTAAGTACCTGCGAAGACTTTAAAGTCTGGGAGGACTATGAAGGACCCGAACCAAAGAACATCCTCAATGTCACCTATGCCTTCAGGATCAAACAAAACACACACAGAGGCGAACCGGTTCATAAATCACGAGTGTGTGTTCAAGGCTTCAACCAAAGGTATGGGATTGATTACTTTGACACATACGCCCCAACTGGTAAAGCCGCGTCACTCCAAGCCGTTCTTCTACTCGCTGTTGAAAAAGATCTTCCTATGCTGCAATTCGATGTCAAGGGTGCGTTTTTACATGCTCCACTTGATGAGGAGGTTTTCATCCGCCGTCCCGTTTGTTCAAAAAGAAAAACGCCAATCCTCAAGCTAAACAAGTCACTCTACGGACTGAAGCAAGCATCAAAAAACTGGTATGAGATGCTCCAAAACTGGATCCAACTCCAAGGGTTCACCCCTTCCAACGCGGACCCATGTCTTTACATTGGTAAAGATGGCCAATCAGCCCTTTTTGTGCATGTAGACAATCTCCTGGTGGTTGGAGATGTGAATAAATTCAAGGAAGCTTTCCTCAGCAAGTTCAAGAGCTCATCATGTCACGAACCCAACACGCTACTTGGAATGAAAGTAAAACAAACAAAAAATGCAGTTAAACTATCTCTTCCTCTTCACATCAAAAAAGGGCTGACGGAACTAAATCCTCTGGGGTCTAAGTCAATCTCTAGTACACCTTGCACCCCGGGTGTTCATCTCTTACCAGCTACCAAAGAAGAACAAGAAGAATTCAGAAAAATAAATTTCAACTACCGATCTCCAATAGGTAGACTTAGTTTCATTGCCGGACTAGCTCGGCCGGACATCAGCTTTTCAGTTTCCTCACTGGCTCAATTCTCAGAGAAGCCCGGTATCAACCACTGGCGTGAAGTACTCAAGGTTTGGGGATATCTAGCAAAAAAAAGGATCAACCTCTCCTCATCTCCAAGAAAAACGACTCACCCAACCTGGCCTGCTACAGCAACTTCACCTGGGCAGACAATCCTGTCACAAGAAGGTCCCAATCTGGATTCATCTGTTTCTTTTGAGGCTCACCTTTGTACTGGACAAGTTGCAGACAACGCAACGTCACCTATTCATCAAATCAAGCTGAATGTAATGCTCTGAATGATGGACAACTCAAATGCAGATGGATCAACCACCTGATCAAAGAAATCTGGAGAAAACCAATTACTCCCGGAATCCATCTCATCAATAACAAGGGTCTCGACAATAAAATTAAAAATTTTGGATGCAATTCCATAACAAAATTCATCGATCTAAAGACCAAAGGATTTAGAGAAGACATTGAGGCAGCAGCAATTGAAATCAAACTCATCCAATCAGAAGAGATGGTTGCGGATTGCTTAACAAAAGCCGCTAATAAAAACTTGGTGTCCCAACTGGTACATCATGTCAGTGAATATTTATTGGAGCATTGAATTAAGGGAGGATGTTGGAATAATCCCAGCCATGGACTGACACGGACCCATACTTTTGTCAGACTGTGAAGTGGAATGCCAGCTACAGTGTGAATACTTCAAATATGAAGTCTGACTGCGAGCCAGCCTGTCTTCTTTTGTTCCAGGAGGAATCAACCGCCTTTGGCAGGCTGATCATTTGTTTCATCTTTCCATCTTCATCTTCTCCACTCTTCCTTGCTCAAGATTTTCCTTTCATCATTCATCTCACTTGCAAGACTCTGAATACGGTTCCCATTGCGCCGAGACATCACACAGCTGGTAAATCTAATTCAACACTCCTCAAGCTTCAAGACACTAACTCAATTACTTTACAGAACTACAGATTGCATCCATCCAAGGTCAAGGACTGTCTCGACCATCCTTCAAGACCAACATTATAGGTATGCAATTCAATTTTGAGTGCTTAGCGCATTGAAAAATTGATCAGGTTCTGATTATTTCTATTTCCACCAGTCATCATGTTATCCAGCTTGACTGTTTGTCTTCTGAGTTTATTGCGGGCTGATTGATTGAAATCAGCCATCACCTTTGTTGGTTTCATTTCTTTGATCTTTCTTGTTTACCTCATCTGAACAGTTTCACCAACCTTGCACTTTTTTCATTCATGAAATACAGTGGTCTTGGTTTAGCACCATAATTTTCTTTCAGATAGGTGGGTCTAGAAGTATTTTTTACCAAGAATAGATTTGGCTCCTAAATAAAACTGATTAAAAAACTTGATAAAAACAGAACACAATTTGAAAATTTCTTTGGCCCTAATAATGAAAGGAAGTTTTCAATATTGAATTTATCTAGAGAAGTATTGGATTTATTTGAAATTTCAGAAAAATCAGCATTGGGAAAAGGGTGTTTTATACTTTATTCTGCTTGGATATTTACTTGAGCTGATTGAAATTCATTTAAAAAACAATCTTTTGGGATATGGCATACATGATTGCCAAAGAATGTATTTTAGAAGTAGGAATGGGGTTTGGAGTTGAGCTCATGAACAAATAAAAGGTTTCAGGATGGTTTGGGGGAGAAGTTTAAAGATGATGTGCAAGTTTTTTAGAGGTTTTTGAACTAGAATGGGTGATTATAAATTCACAGCTCCCAGTTGTGTGAAAGTTGTGTATGGCACTACACAGACCAATGGACCCATGGGGGCCCATTCATGCGTCTTCATGTGTCCAAACTGTTGTTTCAAACATGTGCAAACACCAGGGGGTTTTATACCCCTTGTAAACGGCATTTGTTTGTTGTTTACCCCCCTAAACAACCATTTTGACGCTTTTTTGGTGGTATACAATCCCCCAGGGGTTTTGCAAGAATTTTTGGGACCCACTGGACCACATTTGGGTTGTATCAACCCCAATTTGGGATCAAAACGTAATATGTGGGACTTTTGTGCTACACATAGCAGTCCCAAAGTGGAAATAAAGTGAATCTAAAGTGAAATAAAGTGAAAATGCAAACCAAATCATTGAAACTAAATTGAAAATGCAAAAAAACATCCCAAAAAACTTCATCTTTCTCAAATCCAAAGTGAGCAAACTTTTTATTTTTTCAATTGAAAGTTGGATTGAATACTCAAGTACCATTGAATTTTATTTGCATTATGGGAACAGTGGCAAGCCCTCCTGTTTATGACATGGCTGCATTGAAGGACTCATTGATGGTTACATTAACAAATCTGTGGAAAAGAAGGATTTGCGTAATGAAACATTGGAAGCCCCAATTGAATCCTCATCTAGGTTTACAATTGAGGAAAAAAATGTTTCAAAAATGGACATGACCTCTGGTGGTGAGTAACATTTTATGTTACTCTGGTATTTGCCTTATTTAATTTGATTGAAATTATGGAGTGCATGCAATTAATATAACCATGAAAATGTAACATAAATGTTTAATTGGTGCCAAATACACTTGACCCGCCTCCTGTGAGAGCTTTTCCTGCTAGGGAAAAGGCACAAAACTATTTTCAAACATGGGCAATGAAGCATGGTTACACTTTGAATTTTTTCAACTAAAAGCGTGATAAATATGTCAATTTAGCCTGTGATAGACATGGTTCCTACTCTGGGCAATTTTCCACCACGTGGTCAAGGAAAACTTACACAAGGAAGGTTGGGTGCAAGTTTTCAATCTGTGCAAGTCACACAAAGGCAGACCCATTGTGGCACATCTGCTACAGACATGATCATTATAACCATCAACCATCTCCACACCCCTCAGTGCATCCTCACCTCAGGATAATTTCTGGGGTGGCCTTAGTGAATTTAAAAGAAGGCATGAATCATGGGTTCAATACTATTCAACTTAAAACAAATTGAGCAAGATCAATGGCAGAAAATATGTTGATGACCAAAGAATATAGAACACTAAGCATAAGGTAGATCTTTCAGAAATAAAGGGAAAAGTTTTATGGAGGTCTTCTTTGAACAAGTTGGTAATTCAGGTTGGGTTCATTGAGAAAAATTTGGTGGAGAGGCTATTCGTGGCCCACCCAAATTCATTAAATTTTTGAAAAAAATTCCATCATATTCCTATTTTGGATTGTGAGGATAAGAAAAATAAGTACAACATCACCCCGTTGCATGTTTGAGGGATTAAAGCAAACAAAAAACTTTCAAAAAAGCCCTTTTTTTTTATTACAAAAGAAAAATTTGATTTCTGCAGTTTGTCTGTAAATGCACTAAAGGATCTTGCTTATGATCCTGAAATACTTCCCAAAGTCTTTGCCATGGTGTAAGACTGCAAACAGTGCTAGGACGTGGCAGTTCTTTTGAGGGGAAAGGTGCTGTTTAGGCTGCCCTCCTGGGTGTTACAAAAATATTTAGATGTAACAGAGATCAAGGTCCAGAACTTTTAAGTGAGGAATCAAGTAGTAAGGATAAAGTTTGATAATAGTTGGTAGAAATAGAAAAGCACTATCTGAGGCAAGATTATGTGAGAGATATTTGAAAAAAAGAAGTTTAAAGTTTGTTTAAAGTTTGTTTAAAGTTTGTTTAAAGTTCAAAAGAACAAAGCTGTTGTATGTAAAAAACGCCCACAAGCTAAAAGGTCTGGTCGTCAGCAGATGATTGTGGATGATCAATTCAAACCCAAACCAACCTCCAGGTTCTCAATGAACACGCCCAACTATCCGCAATCAAGCGCTTGAAGGGTACCAGATAACTGAGGGTGGCCATACGAGACAAAGCACAATGTTTTGAGAAGCTCTAAAAGCAAACAGTAACTGATTCAAACAAGGATAACCTCAAAATTTCTCAAGGAACTCAAGAGTAGGCTGGCAGAATGCAGCTTTGAAAAATAAAAGGAGGTATAACACTCCAGGTTTTAAGCTTAATATTACCTCTTCA
Source organism: Puccinia polysora (assembly GCA_025617555.3). NCBI lineage: Eukaryota > Fungi > Basidiomycota > Pucciniomycetes > Pucciniales > Pucciniaceae > Puccinia > Puccinia polysora. Next base: position 3,624,326 of record CM062628.1, read on the forward strand.
ATCATAAGTGATTGGCTCCAGAAAGATGATTGAGGAAGGAGTGAGACCAGTATGGTCAGAGAAAGGGATCAAAGAGTGGTGTAACACACTCAAGAATTCAAACGGACAGAATTCTCTTCAACCGGCAAGGCTGTTGGTTGGTGATAAGGATAAGGCCTCAGAGGGGCAATGACTTAAGGATTAAAGTGATCAGGGGGCAATCAAGGATATACCCCGGATAATGATGATGAATTACTATCATACAGGGGGGACATTTTCACACATTCTCATGGATGATTGGAAAAAGGCAGGGGAGAGCCCCTCCTTTTATTGGTGATGGATCCCTGTACACTATTTACAAGTGATACCACATATAGCGCGGAAAAAAAAACACAATTTGAATTTTTTTTTAACAGACATGAGAAAAACCAAAAGATAACCTGATGAGAAAAAAAACAAAAGAAAAAAAATTGAAAAAATGGAAAGAATATTTGATGAGCAGGGATGGAGAGACACCAGCCAGTGCCAATGATGGGCACAGGTAGGATAATTGCCGGCAAGGAGACGCGCGGACAGGCTGACGGGCCCAGGCAACCGCTGGGGGGTGATGATCAGAGGAGGAGGAGGACAGGATCAATGGGGATGATTGATCAATGGTTGGATGACCAACCAATGGGGGAGATGAGAGTGCAAGATTGGTTGTGGGACCAACCAATTGGGGCAGGTGATCAAGGTTGTTCCCATGACCAATCTTGCATGGGTGATTGGATGGATGATGGGGGGGGGGGGGAAAGCCTTTGAGTTACTGTGGACACAATGATCTTGACGTGATGTTTGTGGCGCATGTCCTTTCAGCAAGGGATGTGAAGAGAATGGTGAGCTTGAGGCGGTTGAAGGCAAGGATTGAATCAAGATATTGAACAAATTTTGATTGGAGGTCTTCTTGATCTGTAAATTCTTAGCCTTGTTACCATCCTTCCTGGTGGATGGCGCTCCATTAAAGAAGGGAAGGTAGGAGCTAAACATATTCAAGGTTGGGGCTGGATTGACTTTATCTGAGGAAGCAGGATGATAACTGGGGAGGATAAACGGATGGTGGAGGGCTTATTTCCCTCGCCAATGCCAGTGCCAGCAAGGGTCAAGACAAGCCGGTCTTGCCCGTGCATTTGGCAAAACAAGAACCAAAGCAAAGAGGAGATGGATTTAACGCAAGAAATGGGGAGTTGGAAACCCCAGAGACCCGTCCCCAAACTTCTGGGAGATGAGAAAGCTGGAGGATCTGAAGGCTGAAGGGACCTGATTCAGGAAAAGGAATTCTGATATTTTTTTGATGATGAATGATGAATATAAAAATCATAAAAAATTTAAATTTTCCGCAGTGGTCCTGAGGTGTCCAGATTTGGTCACCACAACCAACTGTGAAAAAGCTCTGATTTGTGATATAGAACATAGTTTCCCCAAGGCAAAAAGACAGTGTTGTCAGTGGAACTTGTCTCAAAAAATACAAAAAAACTTTAAATTTTGCTTTAATAATGAAGTTGAAGGGTGGCAAAGTTTATGTGTCTGTGGGCTAAGAATGTGTCCTTGAAAACCATGGTTGAGGCAGAGGTTAATGATGCAGAACTTAGAGTAAGTGCCAAATCACTGCCTCTACTGTTAATATTCCTAGTTTTGCGTTGGTTAACTTATGACTTGTATAAAGTGTTTCTTGGCAGACTATGAGGATGTGATTGATTATATGAATCATAACATCTTCTGTATCAAAGATAAATTTGTAATGGATTGGACTTGAAAAACCCTTACTTTAGAAATAAAAACATGTCTTGGGTGGAAGGGGCCCATTCTACTCTCCAATTATTCCTTGTGAATTCTTTGGGAAATATGTTGGATGTTTGCAGGAACCTAGTGGGAAAGGTTTCCAATCAAATTCAATTGGTTCAGGCTTCCCTTTAAAAATCTCAAATAAAGATAGGAATATTCCTTCCCACTGAACTGTTACCGTTGTAAGACTCCAAACGGTGCTAGGCCGTGGCAGTTCTGTGGAGGGGAAAGGTGCTGTTTAGGCTGCCCTCCTGAGTTTTACAAAAATATTTAAATGTAACCAAGATCAAAGTCCAGAAACTTGTAAATGAGAGACCAAAGGGTAAAGGATAAAGATGGTAATAGTCGGTAGCTGGGAAAAAACACTATCTGAGGCCAGATGATGCCGGTAAAAACTTGAATCAAAGAAGTCAAGGATTGTTAAGAGTTCAAAAAGACAAGGCAATTGTAAGTAACAACGCCCACAAGCTAATAGCTCTGGTCGTAAGCAGAAGCTTAGGAAAGATCAACTTAATCAAAAACAACCTCCAGGTTCCCAATGAACCTGCCCAACTCTCGGCAATCAAGAGCTTGAAGGGTACCAGATACCTGTGGGTGGCTGCAAAAGACAAAGCTTATTGTTTTGATGACACTCTAGAAGCAAACAATAACTGATTCAAACAAGAATAACCCAACACTTCTCAAGGGACTCAAGAGTAGCGTGGCAGAATTCAACTTAAAAAGAAATGAAGGGAGGTTTAAAACTCCAGGTTTTAAGCTTAATAAAACCTCTTCAGTCAAACGTGACTGGTTCCAGAAAGATAATCAAAGGATGATCAATGGTTGGATAAAGGGATCAGGAGTGGTGTAACACACTCAAGAATTCAATCAGTAAAATTCTTCTTCAACCAGCAAGGCTATTGGTTGGTGATAACAATCAAGGATCAGGATTTGAGTATGGAGGCTCAAGGATCAAGGGGCAATCATGGATGTACCCAGGATTTATTCTCAGATAGAGGGGAATGAGACCCCACGGATGATTTATTTCAGGATAATAGTGATGATGATTCTCTGGTAGGATGCCATCTGTTACCCCCCCCCCCAAAAGGCAGGGGAGAGCCCCTCCTTATATGTGCAGGAGGCCCTGTTAGACTATGTACAAGTGATTCTACAAATAGAGCAGAATTTTTTTTTTTTTTTTTTGATTTCAGATGATCAGAAAAATTGATCACGCGGGCTGGTGGAAATCCAACCTCCCTGACTGGGGTGGGATGTTTCTCATCCTTTCACCATTGTTGCGTCCGTCCGCGGACGGGCGCGCGCAACAAAACTGGGATCACCCACCCCTCACCCCAAGGCGGAATGGGTGGGAAAAAAAATGAACCAGACCGCCCGCAGATGTCTGCGGGCAGTAGACAACGCTTTTCCACCCCCTCCCAAAAATGGAAGGGGGTGCGAATGATTGAAGGAGGTGGGAGAGTCCCAGGGGGAAGGTGAGGATGGAGGTGAAGTTGAAGGGCGGCTTATGAGCTGGATTGGTCATTTATCAAACAAACCAATGCATGGTTGTTGATTAGGATGGGCTGATTAAGGATGATGGAGGAGCTGGACAGGTTGGGGGTAAAGGACAAGGAGAGGCGGCTTGAAGGACAGGTTGGAGTGATTGATGACTGAACCGAGTATGGCTGAATCCTCTCAAGCACAGAACTCGATGGCAAGACGGATGATAGAGAAAGGTAAGAAGAGCCGATGAATCTCCAAGGGTGCCAGGAAGAGTATCCTGGGTGCGAGTCCATGAATCAAGAGTGATCTCAAGCCAGACAATTGACTCAAGAGTCAACTCAACAGGGCTCCGATCAATCAATTGTTGAAGGGTGTCTCTGCACCTATCCTAGCCCAGTGCCTGTTGAGCAGCCGGATTGACATTGGAGGGGTTGACAAATTTAAGCCCTCTGATTTGTTGGGGTCAAGATGATCAAAGGATGATCATGATGATGAGTTGGTGGTCGGATTGATGCTGATGAGCGCATTGGTTTTTTCAAAACCATAGCTCAATTTCCTGGATTGGAAGCTTGGCCTGAAGCCAAATTTATTGGGTAGAAATTGTAGGATGGATTGGATGAGTTGATTGGGCAGTTTGGGTTCAATGGATGACAAGGAGTGGTGATTGAGGTGGAGATGGGTGATGGGATGAAGTGGGATATCTTGGGCCGAGCGGGTCTCAGCCCGCAAGTTTGGCCAAAAGGAAGGGGGGAACAAAGAGAGAAGGGATCAAACGCGATGCCTAGATGATGAAACCAAGAGAGGCCTGTCCTAGACTACTGGGACAGAGGAATGTTTGGCAGGATGAGAAAATTGGAGGAGTGATACCGATAAAAAAAAATTCCGATTTTTTTTTTTTTTTCGGAATGAAACCCAGATAAAAGAATTGTAAAAAAAAAATTTGAATTTTCCGCATCTGGTCCAGGGTGTCCAGATTTGGTCAACACACCGTTGGAAAAAATTTGTCTTTCAAGGCAATTAAAATTGTTGTGGAAAAATTTGAGAAATTAAAGGAGAACCATGATGGGGAAGTTTGCACCAAGTAATACTCCAAGCTATGGGTTTTCCCCGTTCCCACCAGATAGGTGACTTACTAGTGTCAAGAGGATCTGTTGTGCCTCAGGATGTTCATCCACAGTGGAAGTTAGTTTTTGGCCCTTGCAGTTGTAGTTCTTTAAGTTTTTTTAAGTTGGATTGTTGGATTGTTCAAATAACCTTATGAATAATGTTTTTTGATAAATGCTTTTTGAATGATGATTGCTACTTTGCTAATATTTTACCCTTTGGAATTTTGAAAGGTTGATGTTGATGAAATGCTCAACAATTCTCAGTTACGTGAGAAGCTCAAAGCAATGATATTGGGATATCCTGAACAAGATCTTCAGGGGCTGTTGAATTACTTGTTTCAGAAGACTGAAAAATATCAATCAAAGTCAAGACTTCAACCAAGTCATGCAATAAACCAGAGGATGGAAGAAATTGAAAGATAGATGGAGAGATCCTTCTTTATCTGAACATTTTGAGAAGAACCTTCAGCGGGAAAAGAGAATTAGAAGCGCACCAGATAAGAAAAGACAAAATATTGTATGTAATTCTTTTCTTTTGTGAAATGTTCATTTTTAAAATACGTATGCACTTATTCATGTGCTACCTATAAATTTAATCCAAATGGGATGCACATGTGGGCTTCTGCCGCCAATTGGACACACACACGGACCATATGGGCCTGTGTGGATGTCATGGATTTGGGGAAACTGCCTCAAAACGCATGAAACAGGCCTATTGGTACGCGGGCCCTAACGGGCCCAGTAGGGTATATGGGCAAATACAGCCAGATGGGCTTTTATGGGAATAATTGGGCTCAAGTTTTATTTTGGACATACTTGGCCAGACGGGCTGGCCCACCAAAGTATGGTTTACTCAGTTTTTGGGCTTGGGGCTGCCCATTGGGGCCTCCCCCCGTGTCACAGCCTGGTTGGGGCTGCCGCCCATGTTGCAGCCCGCTTGGGGCCGCTTTTTTTGCCTACAGCCGGTTTATGGGGCCCAACAGCCCGCGCAGCGCTGTCGTAGGGGGAAACGCCGCTGCCGCGCGGGGTGGTGGCTGGCTGTTAGAGCTGCGGGGCTGGGGCCGACGGCCCTGGCTCCTCCCCTCCCCTCGCTTGCCATTGAAAGGGGGAGGGGGAAGGCTGTCTGGGTTGACCAAGCCAGAGACCGGTCAGGCTGGGGGGGGATTTCATTACCCTCCCACCCAGAAGGAATTATGAGGTGGCTTGCCATGACAAAGCAACCAGCGGTGGGGGGGACCTGACCACCCCTCCACCATTGAAGCAAAGGGAAAGGAAGGGTAACTCTCCCCCCCCCTTTACCAAGGGGGAGGAGCAACGGGCTGGAGGGGATTTGACCACCCCCCAGCCCACCTTACCTTGACAACGCCCTGGGTTTATCAACCCCCAGGGCCCCTGGTGGGGGGATTTGACCGCCCCCTCCAGCGATCTGTGAGAAGGAGGGGGGGAAAACATCTCCGCTGGTCACACCCCCCCAATGTGAGTATGAGACCGGACCCAGGTGTGTCCTGGCTCCCACCTGGCCACTTTTATGGCCCGGAGCTGGTTGCATGAGGCAACTAGCCAGCCTGTGAGGTGACAACCAACCAGGGATTGAACAGCAAAGGGGCTGGTTCAGCCCTGTAACAGTGGAAACACCAGAAAGGACCAGAATAGACTGGTCGCAAGGGTACAGGGACTGACACCATGTGGGCTGATATAGTCCAAACCAAGTAACAAGGCCTGTAGAGCCTGTAGAGCTCTTTTGGGGGGAAAATTTGCCTTTTTGCTTGTTTTTTCATGAGCTCACAAGAGGCCAATCTTTTTGTACTTAAGGAGCTCTTATCCCTGCTGTTTTCCTTGATCAATCCATCATCCAATCAAATTCATCACCAATATCATCCAACATTTTTCCCCATTGTGAGAGCCCATAAGCAATTATTGACACCAGGTGTCCAGAATTTCTTTTGCTTTAAATACTGTTCATAAGCCTAAGCAAATTGCTGGGATAATTTTAACACAATATCAGTAACAACATCATCATTACTTCCAAGATATCTACACCCTTTTACTTCACTCTGGGAAACCTCAAAAACCTCAAGTTTTCCAAGAAGATGTCCTATATCCCTGATGTTAGCTCCACCATGATAGTTCTGAAAAGTCAGAATTATAATGCTTGGGATTTCTTTATGGATAGTGAGCTTGAAAACATCTTTGGTGGGGAGATATTGGATGCAGATGACACTTTGATCAGTTCAGAAGAGGAGAAAAAGTGTTAATATCTCATCCTTAGGCATCTTGATGAGAATCATGTGACATGGGTTTCCAATACTCTTAGGGAAGATGAGAGAAGGAGGGGCAGCATCTTTTCAAAGTTGCTCAAGTCCAAATATGCTGGTGATTCCATTCACCAGAAGGGTATAGCCTTCAATAAACTATTCAAGTTAAAATATTTGAATTTTAAGCAGTTTGTTGCGGAGGCTAGGTCTAGCATAGCCAAGTTTAATAAATCTGGAATTAAAAAGGATCCTGAGTTTTTGTCAATCTTAATCCTCAAGAAGCTACCAAATGAGTTTGATTCTTTAGTCAGAATTATTTCTAAACACCATAATGAGATGGTTGGAAAATTAGACCCTAGAGCCAGAACAGGGGAACTTGTAGGCTATGATTTAATAAGTAAATCATATAGGATCTATTGTCCAGGGACAAGAAAGATTATCCATAGTAGGGATGTAAAATTTGATGAAATTAACTTCCCACTTAAAAGGAGTGAAGATGTTGTGAATAAGACACAGCAAGAAAATGAATCAGCACCTATTTCACCAGCAGAAGCTGAGGAACATGTGGTTCCAGAAGATGAAGAAATGGCAGACATGCCACAAGAGGGTTTAGTACCCACTTCAGGGGAGTCTGTTCATTTGGAACCTGATGAGCCACCACCTCCAGTTAGAAGGAGTGAAAGGGTTAGAGTGTCAGTTGATAGGTATGGGTAATGGAAGTCCCATTATGCTGACGCAGGATATGAGGAATATACATTTCAGGAACAGTGTATGCTCAATGAAGTCCTAGAGTTGAGTTCAGAAATGGGTAACAGGGTGAACCCAAATATCTTTGGCCAAGCAATGAATTCTGATGAGAGAGCCAACTGGAAGAGTGCTATTTTTGAGGAATTTAATCTCTGTAGAAGAATGGTCTCTTTGAAGTGGTTAAGTGGGATTCTGTTCCAAAAGTAAAGACCATTGTGGGGTCTAGATTGGTGTTAAACAAGAAGTTTTACACAAATTGAGTTTTGAAGAGGTTCAAAGCTAGATGCATTGCACAGGGCTTCAAGCATAGAGAGGGTATTGATTACCAAGAAACTTTCTCACCAAATGGAAGGCTGTCCACCTTCAGGTGCATCATTGCTCTGGAAGTGGAGTTGGGTGAAGAAATAAGACAAGCTGATTTTGTAACAGCGTACTTGAATGCCAAAATTGGAGAGGAGGAGACTGTTTATATGTCAATTCCTGATGGTTTTTGTGAATGGTTAGTAGAGACTAAACCAGAAACCATGAAGAAAATCTGTGTTAGAAGTTTTCTCTCAGGAGATAAAGGGGAATATGTCCTCAAGCTGTTTGGATCCCTGTGTGGATTAAAGCAAGCAGATAGATAGTGGTATAATACAATGAGGGAGGAACTGATACAGATTGGTTTCAAGACGTCTGAGGCCAACCCTTGTCTTTTTGTAAGAAAGGATGCAATTTTGTTTTTATGGGTTGATGACATTATCATTATTGGAAATGGTAAAGCAAGAGTCATGGAGACACTCAAAAAGGAATTCAAGATAAAAGATCGTGGTCTGGGGCAACAGGTGCTAGGAATGAAAGTAAGTAAGAGCAAGAATGGTATTAAGTTAGAACAGAGCCACTATGTAGAAGCTCTTTTTAAGCAATATGGCTTAGAAGATGCAAAGTAGTTTGGTACTCCCATGCAGTCAAAAATTTGTTTAGAGAAGTCTACAGATCAGGAGTATCTGGAGTTTGGTTAATCTGGGAACGACTAAAGTTCAGCTATTGGATTGCTTAATTATTTGGGGCAGCCTACAAGGCCCAATATTTCCTTTGCAATTGGTGTCTTGTTGCAAAACTTAGAGAAGCTAAGCATGAGGCATTGGTAAGTGTTTAAGAGATTTATGAGCTATCTTAAAGGAACACACAGTCTGGGACTGTTGTTTACAAAGTCAGTAAATTTTGATTTGGTTGGTTATTCCAATGCAAGTTGGGAAGATGGTCACACTAGGGAATCAAGAAGTGGTTTCATATTCTTCTTAGTTAAGAATCTGGTGTCATGGATGTCCAAGAAGGTATCAGCAATAAGTCTTTCATCAACAGAGGCTGAGTATAGAGCTGAATTAGCAGCTTCACAGGAAGAAAAATGGTTGAGAAAAGTCTTAGAGGATACACATAAGCCACAAGGGTTTGCGTTCTTGTATTCTCATAACCAGAGTGCCATTGCGTTGGCGCAAATCCAAGTGTTCCATTCAAGAACAAAACGTATCAATGTTCACTATAAGTAAATTTTCAATGCAGTCAACTGCAAAGAGATTGTGTTGAGGTACATGCTCACTGGAGCAATGATTGCAGATATCTTGACTAAGGCTTTAGATAGGAACAAGCATCAAGGCTTTCTGACTAATATGCCGATGTCACCTCCTTTGGATTAAGGGGGTGTGTTAAAATACGTACGCACTTACGCTTGTGCTACATATAAGTGTAATCCAAATGGGATGCACATGTGGGCCTCTGCCGCCCATTGGACACACACACGGACCATACGGGCCTGTGTAAATTTAATGGATTTAGAAAAACTGGCCTCAAAACGCATGAAACAGGCCTATTGGTACACAGGCCCTAACAGGCCCGGTGGGGTATATGGGCAAATACAGCCAGATGGGCTTGTGGGCTCAAGGTTCATTTTGGAAATATTTTGGAAATACTTAGCCAGATGGGCTGGCCCGCCAAATTATGGTTTACTCAGTTTTTGGGCTTGGGGCTGCCGCTTGTGTCACAGCCCAGTTGGGGCAACCACCCCTGTTGCGGCCCGCTTGGGGCCGCTGTTTTTGCCTACGGCCGGTTTACGGGGACCAACGGCCCACGCAGGGCTCTCATAGGGGGCAGCGCGGATGCTGCGCGGGGTGGCAGTCCGCTGTTGGAGCCGCGGGGCTGAGGCCGACGGCCCCCGCTCCTCCCCCTCCCCTCGCTTTCCATTGCAAGGGGGAGGGGGAAGGCTGGCTGGGTTGACCAAGCCAGAGACTGGTCAGGGTGGGGGGGATTTCATTACCCGCCCACCCAGGAGGAATTATGGTGTGGCTGGCCACAACAAAGCAACCAGCGGTGGGGGGGACCTGACCACCCCTGCACCATCAAAGCAAAGGGCAAGGACGGGGCGCTCTCTCCCCCCCCCTTTACCAAGGGGGAGGAGCAACAGGCTGGAGGGGATTTGACCACCCCCCAGCCCACCTTAACTTGACAGCGCCCTGGGGTTATTGACCCCCAGGGCCCCTGCTAGGGGTATTTGACCGGCTCACCAGGGATCTGTGAGAAGGAGGGGGGGGGACAGCATGTCCGCTGGTCACACCCCCCCATGTTAGTATCAGACCGGACTCAGGTGTGTCCTGGATCCCACCTGGCCACTTGTATGGCCAGGGGCTGGTTGCATGAGGCAAACAGCCAGCCTGTGAGGTGAAAACCAACCAGGGATTCAACAGCAAACGGGCTGGTTCAGCCCCGTCACAGTGGAAACACCAGAAAGGACCGGAATAGGCTGGTTGTAAGGGTACATGGACTGATGCCATGTGGGCTGATGTAGTCCAAACAAAGTAACAAGGCCTTTAGAGCCTGTAGAGCCCTTTTGGGGAGGAAAATTTGCCTTTTGGCGTGTTGTATCATGGGCTCACAAGAGGCCAATCTTTTTGTACTTAAGGAGCTCTTATCCCTGCTGTTTTCCTTGATCCATCCATCATCCAATCAAATCTATCACCAATATCATCCAACATTTTGCCCCATTGTGAGAGCCCATCAGCAATTATTGATACCAGGTGTCCAGCATTTCTTTTGCTTTAAATACTGCTCATAAGCCTGAGCTAATTGCTGGCCATAATTTTAACATTCATTTTTTGGGTTTAATGCACTGATGGCAAAATTATTTCTTTAGTGAATGAATGGCTCTTCATCTCAATTTCATAGCTCAGTGGAATATAGTGAAAGTTAATTTTGGTCCATTCCATTTGAATCAGATTTCTTTTCATAGGATGAAGAAGAAGAAATTGAGGAGTCAAACAGAAGCTCATGTTTGGTGAGTGTTGATTCCTTTAATTAGATAAGAATTTGGCATAACTAATTATTGATTTTAGGAAGTAAGTTAAATCAATAAAATAATTGAGAACTCACATAATTTCTTGGGGGAGTTTTGGGATCCAATTGGTGATGGAAATTGTGGATTTAGAGTGATTTCTCAATCACTTGGGTATGATGAGCATGGATGGTTTCAAGTAAAAAAATAAATGCTTGAAACATTGAGCAAAAAAAATATGTGCTATTCCAAGCTCCTTGGAAGCATTAAAGATTATGAAAATATCAAAAAAAGACTTGATGTTAATGAAATCAATGAAAAGCTTCAATCTTCAAAATGGATTCCAAATTCGAATATGGGAAAAGTAATAGCAGATACTTATGGAATACCAATATTTTCATTTCATTGGTTTCATGCTGTAATTCTACTCCTATCAAAATGGGTGTTAAAGATGCATCAAAAACAATATTAATTTCATTTGTTAATAATTACCATTGGGTCCAGCTTATACTTAAGGAAGATGTGATTCCAATTCCGCACATAGTTTATAAACCACATTCCATGATTTTTAAAAAGCCTCTTGTTGGGTTGATCACCTCAAAGGATCAACTTCTGTTGTATTCTAATTTATAAAAATCAATTTAATTTCATCATTTGGGTTTGGGTTCTAATGCTGACCTTGTAATTCTATTGATATAAAGGTTTATCACATTTTGAACATCATTATGTTGATTGTTTTGAGTTAAAATAATTATGATGAGTTTTTTGAATGAGATTTTATTGGTAAGTCAGTTCAACTTGCGTTGGACTGATCCGATCATAAGGAGTATTTTTACTTCTTTTAATGCAATCATCTTAACACCAGTTGAAAATTTTTTTTTTGGTGTCTTTACTTTAGGGCCTTTCAAGTTGAACTTGTATTTTTTGGTGTTTTTACTTTAGGGCTAGTCAAGTTGAACTTGTATTTTTTTGCACATATACTTTAGGGCTTCTCCAAAGACTCTTTCATTGTTTATTTAATTTTGTTGTTTTGATTTTCTTCAGTTTTTATTGTTTTTTATTTTATTTATTTATTTATGCTTATTTTTACTTATTTTTATTTTATTTTTTATTTTTTTGGTTTTTTTTCAAATCAGAAAATCAACATTTTTTTCTTTTTTGGTTAATTTCTGTTTTTTTTTTTTTTTTTTTTTTTTTTTTTTTTTTTTTTTTTTGTATTTTTATTTAGTTTAATTAGTTTGTTATTTTATTTTATTTTTTTTGCCCACACAAATTGCAGTTGTTTGGCATGGAGCGCGACTAAATTTGAGTTGTGTACAGCCCCACACAACATAAATGTAGTCGGGTCTGGTGCCACACAACACCAGACCATTGCGTGGGGGCCTCACTACTGCAATTGAGTTTTGTGGAGGCTACACAACTCAATTGAAGTTGTGTGCAGGCTAAACAACTCAATTTAACATTGTGTAGCATGCCACACGGCTCAGATGAGTTGTGTACATGAATAATTTGATTGATGAATTTATCATCACCCAAATATAATGCAAGCTTGTAATAAATTATTTGGTATTATTTTTGATTGCACCAAAAAAATTGCAAATATCTTCAATCTTGATAATTCATAAAATGATTGAATCACAAAGCAAGTTTAGAATCTTTAAAAGAGTGAAGATTAGAATTAGAAGAGATCCTCAAAAGAAATTTACAAATTTACCAATCTTATATTCAAGGATTCTAAAAATATTCAAGAAGGGATTTTTATTGAATTTCCTGGGGCCATCTTTGTGAATATCCGTGACTTTGAACATGGGAATAATTTATATATAAATTAGGATGTTAGGGACAGATGTGAATGAATGAGCCAGGCCAAGGTTCATTCATAAAAGGTTAAATATTTTATTGAAAGTTTAAAATTTTGTTCAAGGGAAGGTAGAGTTCATTTTATTATGATAATGAATAAATGGAAAATGATAATAAAAAAGATAAGAATATTTTAATTTTTAGCATAGTAAAGAGAAATTTCTATTGATTGGATTTTAGATGAATGGAGAGGGTGGTGATAATGTACCCCATGTTGCTTCATCATCTAAAATTCATATAAACTAGAATTAACAATCTCAATTCCTAAGTCCCAAAGAAAATGGGAAATCCATCAAAACCAATAAAAAAAAAAAGAAAAAGAAAAAATAGAAGAGGTGATGTTAAATTCACGGCTCAAACCATGTGGTAGTTTTGTAGGGCCCTACATGGATGAAATAAGCCATGGGGGCCCAAAGAAAACTACAATGGGCCTTTTTGAATCCACAAGACCCCCTGGGGGTGGTGTAGGAGCCATATAACCCTGGGAAACAGCTAAAATGAGCCATTTACCCCCGTACACAGCTCAAATCTGTCGTGTTTGGGGTGCACAACCCCCTGCAAGCCATTCCAAAATTTTGGGCACCCCCCGGACCACAATTGGGTTCTTTCAGCCCAAATTTGGGATTAACACATACTTTGTGGGAATTTTGTTCCACACCCAGAAATCCAAAAGAGACATTCAAGTGAAACCCAAGTGAAATTAAAGTGAAAAATAAAAAATCATATAAAAATCTGCAAAGAATTCTTTCTCAACTCAAAAGAGAGAAAACTTTGTTTGTTCAATGGAAAGTTGGCTTGAATACTGAAGTATAACATTGCATTTTTTTGCATGGAAACAGTGGCAAGCCCTCCTTATTCTGACATGGCTGCGTGGAAGGACTACTTTGATAGAGCCATCAACAAAGCTTTTAAAAAATAAAAAAAGGATTTGGGTAATGAAACATTGGAAGCCCCAATTGCATCCTCATCAAGGGTGACAATTGAGGAAAAATATGATTTACAAATGGACATGACCGCTGGTGGTGAGTAAAATTTTATGTTACTGTTCTTTGCCCTATTTAATTTGATTGAAACTGATGGAGTGAATGCCATCAATATAACTATGTAACTATGGAAGATCCACTTGAACCACCACCCTTGAGAGCCTTTCCTACTAGGTAAGAGGCACAAAACTATAGTCAAACATGGGCAATAAAGAATGGTTAGGCTTTAACAGTTTTCAACTCAAATCATGACCAATATGTGGATTTATCCTGTGATAGAGACGGTTCCTATTCAGGAAGTCTTCTTACCAAACTGTCTAGATAAACTCACAAAAGGAAATTTGGTTTCAAGTTTTTAATCCATGCAAGTTGCACAAAGGAAGACCCCTTGTGGCGCCTCTCCTAAAAAGAAAACCAACATAACCATCAACCATCTGAACATCCATCTGTGCATTCTCAACTGAGGAGAATCTTGGGGGTGGCCTTAGAAAATCTAGTAGAAGGCATGAATTATGGGCTCAGTAAGTTACAACTGAAGAGAAAAATGAGCAAGATTGATGGGCGGGATTATGTTGATGACCAAAAAATCTATAACACTAAGCGGAAGGTAACACTTGCAGAACTAAAGGAAAAAGTGTTATGGAGGTACTCTTTGAACATCTTGAAGAAACAAGTTGAATTCACTGGTCAAAGTTCAGTGGAGAGGGCCACTTGGAGGCCCTGTACTTAGCACATCCAGAGGCATTGAATCTTTCAAAACAATTCCATCATATTGCTATGTTGGATTGTACATATAAAACAAATAAGTGCAAAAACTCACTATTGCATGTTGTAGGAATGAAAGCCAATTGGAAAACTTTCAGAAATGTTCTTGTTTTTATAAAAAAAGAAACATTTGAGTTTTACAGTTGGTCTGTAAATGCATTAAAGGATCTGGCTTATGATCCTAAGAGACTTCCAGAAGTCTGTGTGATGGACCATGAAAAATCTCTGATTGGTGCAACTGAGACTACTTTTGCAGAGTCATCAAGAAAATGTTGCACTTGGAATTTGTCCAAAAACATACAAGCAAACTGTAAAGTGTGCTTTTTTAATGATGAAAAGCTGAATAACTTGAATTTCCTGAACCAACAGACTAGAACAAGAGAGTTGATCAGATGAGAGGAAAGAATGAGAGACAAAAGAAGAGATGATAAAAGAATGACAAGTATGAGGAGGAATTCTCACTTGATGCTAGCTGAGAGGAGAAGGTGACGCTAGGAACAAAAAGGAACTAAGAGATATGAGGGAAGATGAGGAGGCAATGGAGGAGAAAGAGACTGGGTCTAATTATGATTTTAAAGAAAGAGCAGCATAACCGGTCAATAGATTCAGATGGCAGTTTGCGGACAACCTCAAATTTGAGCAACAATGAAAGGAAATTGAATGTTATGGGCAGCCAGAAGGTTTGAGGTTGAGATGATTGGAATGGAGAAGTTGACGTAGTACGTAGGTGAGGTTAAGGTTGAGTTGAGGGAGAGAGTGGGAGAGAGCAGGTTGAGTTGAGGGAAGTGGATGATGGAAGCAATGGTGGTGAGTTGAGGGAAGCGTTGGAGGTGATTGCAAGCGGAGGAGGTGATTTGAAGCGGGTGGAGATGAGGAGACAAAGGAGAGGAGGATGATTGATGAGGGATGGAACGGGAGTGGATGGAGGAAGCGGATGGTGATGTGGCAGCGATGAGGGATGGAACGGGAGTGGATGGAGGAAGCGGATGGTTGGAGTGGATGGAGGAAGCGGATGGTGATGTGGCAGCAATGAGGGATGGAACGGGAGTGGATGGAGGAAGCGGATGGTGATGTGGCAGCTGTCTGTGACACAGTTGTAACAGGTGGAAGCGCGCGAGGTGGTTGAGTGTGTCAGGCTGCGTTGAAGGGAAGGTGGTCAGTGATTTCCTTTCAACACACCGCTGTGTTCAGATGAGAGGTTGCAGTATGACGGATGTGAGATTCTTTACGGAGGGTTTTATAGCAGGCTTGGTCAGTGGATTGGCTAACATAGACTCAGAGGGGAAAAGGTTTGTTATGAGATGTTTGGCGTCCTTTTGTTCTTGGAGCCATTTGATTTGAGTGTCCACGTGCTTGAGGGCGCTGTGGTGAGATTCTGAGTTTATGAGGTTGTTTAGCGCCTTGTTATCAATGTGAGAGAAGTGAGTGAGGGAGATGGAAGGTTTTAATTCTTTTATTAAGTTTGATATCCAGATTTTCTCTTGAGTTGCAAGAACTAGTGATTTGAGTTTTCCTTCTGTCAAAGACAGTGAGACGGTAGCTTGAAGCTTACTGTGCCAGGAGACAGCACAGCCGTAAAGGAGGACCAGGTAGCCAGTGTGAATTCTACGT
This sequence comes from Puccinia polysora, assembly GCA_025617555.3. Taxonomy (NCBI): domain Eukaryota; kingdom Fungi; phylum Basidiomycota; class Pucciniomycetes; order Pucciniales; family Pucciniaceae; genus Puccinia; species Puccinia polysora. Next base: position 3,640,239 of record CM062628.1, read on the forward strand.
GAGACAGGCTCGTTTCCACCGTTGGAGTCACTCCAAGTTTTGAGATTGAAGTTGAAGGAGTCCTTCTTAAGATGTAGAGCTAGATCACGGGTAGTTTTGATGTATTGCCAAGCATGCTTGGCCTCCATCCAGTGTGAGAGTCAAGGTTTGGCGTTGAAGCAGGATAAGGAGGAGACAGTGTAGGAAAGATCTGGTTGGGTTTGGGTTTCAATGAAGTTGAGAAAACATGTTGAGGAGGTTTTGATTCTGAGAGTCCGAGTTCGGACAAAGCTGTGTTGATGTGATTGGGTTGGTGAAGACATGGCCCTTCTGACGACTCTGCAATATAGTTGCCAAGGATCTTGAATAGGGGACCTTCATGTGAGATGCAAAACTTTATCTTCAGTTGAGTTCGAAGTTCCTGTGAGTTGCCAATAATTACCAGATCATCAACGTAACAGAAAATGAAAGTTTGAGAGAGTTGATTGATGAAAAGACAGGGATCAGCCGAGGACGTCATGAAACCCTGATCAAGGATCCAGCGTTTCAGCGTATTGAACCAGCTCTTTGGCGCTTGTTTCAGACAGTACAATGCCTTGTTCAGTTTGAAGTAGGGAAAGGAGGTATTGTAACCAGAAGGAGTCTTGATGAAAATGTCTTTGTCCAAGGTGGCATGCAAGAATGCAGATTTTATGTCCATTTGAGTGATTTGCAGATTGTGATGAAAAGCGTAGACAAGCAGTGTTCTAAGCGTAGTGATTTGACCAGTTGGTGCGTAGGTTTCTCTGTAATCTATGAATTCCAGCTGTCAAAAAACTTGAACACATAAGAGGGCCTTAAAGATGACTCCGTCGTTGTCAGGATTGGATTTGAGTTGATAGACCCATACAGTCAACAGGGCCTTTTTGCCTTCTGGAAGTGAGTGGCAGCCGGTCCAGACGCCCATGGTTTCTATCCTGTCGAGTTCGGTCTTCATGCCCTTGAGCCAATTTTTGAAATCGGGGGAGCGTTTAGCTTCATCGTAGTTTTGGGGAACGGTTCTGGACAGAAAACCGTACTGCTGGGGACGTTGGATGTTTGAGCGGTCTTTTAGAATGATGGAAAAAGGGGTAGGCTGGTTGATAGTATTTTCATCGTTGGTGGATTCTACGGGAGACTGATTGGAGTTGGAGGATTCGGGAGGTGAGTTTGGAGTAAGGGAGACTTCTGGCGCCTGAGATGGTTCAGTCAGAGTTGTATTAATGGGGAGGTTGGAGGAGCAGTGGTTGGAAGGATTATGGTTAATGGAAGAGAGAGTGTCGATGAGGTCGGAATCGGATTGGATGAGAGTTTCAAAGGGGTTTTCGGAAGGAGGCAGAGATTCAGTTAGTTTTACGTTTTCAAAGACTTTAACATTTTTTGAACAAATTGTTTTGCCAAGCTCTGGAACGTATATCAGGTAGGAGTTAAATTGCAGGTCATGACCTACTAGGATTCCCTCCCAACCTTTCCTTTCAAATTTTCCTAGGTGATGGCGAAGGTTCAAAACTACTGCTTTGGATCCCAGGGTTCTGATCAAGCTGAATTTGGGTTTGATGCCGTTCCACAGTTTGGAGGGACTCGCTTTTGATTGTTTAGAGGGTAGGAGGTTGAGGATGTAGCAGCATCCAACAAGGATTTGATCCCACAGGTCAGCCGGGATTGACATATCAATGATTGAGGTTCCAGCTGACTCGACTATCGTACAATTTCCTTGTTCCGCAATGGGATTATGTTGGGGAGTGTAAGGTTCCGAGGTCGTGTGTACAATACAGGAGTCTGAGAGAAAGCTTGACAGTTTTTAGTTTACAAATTCTCCACCATTGTCAGAATGGAGAGATTTCAGTTGGTATCCGAACTGGTTGGCGTGAATTTTGATGAACTTGATGATTTTGTTGGCTACATCCGACTTCAGTCTAATTGGGAGGCAAGTTTTGAAGCAAGAGAACTCATTGGTGAGTAGTAGAAAGTAGCGGTTGCCTGTCTTCGAGACCGGATTTATTGGACCACATACGTCGGCATGGAGACGAGAAAAGGGTTTGGAGCAGATAGGGATATGACTTCGGAAAGGTGTGCAATGGATTTTTCCCAGGACGCACGATTCGCAGGTAAGGTCCTTCCATTGTATTTTGGGAAATTCTCTTGATAGTAGCTTGGTTTGATCTTCATGAGGATGACCAAATTGCTTATGAAGAGTTGTGAGTGTAACAAAAGAATGCAATGATTTGGATTGCGGAAGTGAAAAATCCTTAATTACCATGAGGTTGTCTTCAATGATGCCAGTAAGGACGCTGTTGCCTTTGAATTCAACGGCAAAGCTTTTGGGACCGGAAAGGTGCAACAAGCAGCCTTGATTAAGGAGTTGTCCCAATGACACAAGATTTATGGCTATCTGAGGGACGTATAAGGATTGGCTGAGGTGGACGTTACAGAATTGGGACAAGAGCTTTGCGGTACCAATCCCTTTGGCGCTGAAGGAGATGTTCTCTTTTCCAGTTTGAATTTTGGTGTGGTCCTCTGAGAGATCTTCTTTGAAGAAATCAAGAGAATTGAACATGGATTGAGACGCTCCGGAGTCCAAGATGATGGAGTGTTTGGTTAGAATTCAAGAGTTGGTCATTGCAAAGTTGTATGAGGTGCAGGTGAAGTTCGCAGAGGCTGATTTGTTCTCATTGTTGTTCTGACTTGGTCGGAGATGAGGGTAGAGCCACCAGCAGGAGTTTTTGGGATGGGATGATTGGGGATTGTGCCATGTAGCCCTGCACTTGATAACTTCTTGTTTACCACTCTTGTTCATCATGGCCGATGCCAAGCTTCCAGCAGCAATCTCATTTTTTACTTGATTCAGGTGTTGAAGAACAAGATCGCCATCAATTTTGGATTCGCCTAACGTGTGGGTGATGGTGGTCTTGAGATGCTCTAGTTGAGGGGGAAACTTGTAGAGTATCAAGTATGCCACTATATTGTTGTCCATTTGAATACCAATTTCGGAGATTTGGATCAAGCATGACTTCACTTCAGTTATAAATTTATCCACATGTTTGGGATTGAATTGCAGGTTGAGGAAGTTGAAGAAAACGCGTGAACAATTCGCAGTTTGAGAGGATGCATAAAATTTGTTTATCGATTTCCACAATTCGATTCCATTGGAGAGATGATGTTCTTTGATGCAGTTTATGTAGGTTCTGTTGTCCAGTTTGGCTAGGATATATCCGACTAATTCAAGGTGAAATTCCGGAGGACACTTCTCGAGTTTGTGTGACAGGAGCCATTGGCCTATTCCTTTCAGTGCGAATATGGTTGTTAGTTTGGAGTTCCAAAGTGAGAAGCTTGATTCAGTTAGAATGGGGATCGAGTCCGTGAGGGTCTTGAGAAGGGATCCATTGATTTCTGCTGGTCCAGGAGAAAGTGAAATTGTATCGCTCAAGCCGTTGTGGCTGATTTGTGATTTTGGCTTTTAACCGTGAAAAGCTGAATAACTTGAATTTCCTGAACCAACAGACTAGAACAAGAGAGTTGATCAGATGAGAGGAAAGAACAAGAGACGAAAGAAGAGATGATTAAAGAATGAAAAGTATGAGGAGGAATTCTCACTTGATGCTAGCTGAGAGGAGAAGGTGACGCTAGCAACAAAAAGGAACTAAGAGATATGAGGAAAGATGAGGGGGCAATGGAGGAGAAAGAGACTTGGTCTAATTATGATTTTAAAGAAAGAGCGGCATAAGCGGTCAATAGATTCAGATGGCAGTTTTCAGAAAACCTCACATTTGAACAACAATGAAAGGAAATTGAATTTTATGGGCAGCCAGAAGGTTTGAGGTTGAGATTATTGGAACGGAGAAGTTGACGTAGTACGTAGGTGAGTTTAAGGTTGAGTTGCGGGAGAGAGTGGGAGAGAGCAGGTTGAGTTGAGGGAAGTGGATGATGGAAGCAATGGTGGTGAGTCAAGGGAAGCTTTGGAGGTGATTGCAAGCGGAGGGGGTGATTTGAAGCGGGTGGAGATGAGGAGACAAAGGGGAGGAGGATGATTGATGAGGGATGGAATGGGAGTGGATGGAGGAAGTGGATGGTGATGTGGCAGCAATGAGGGATGGAATGGGAGTGGATGGAGGAAGCGGATGGTGGGAGTGGATGGAGGAAGCGGATGGTGATGTGGCAGCAATGAGGGATGGAACGGGAGTGGATGGAGGAAGCGGATGGTGATGTGGCAGCTGTCTGTGACACAGTTGTAACAGGTGGAAGCGCGCGAGGTGGTTGAGTGTGTCAGGCTGCGTTGAAGGGGAGGTGGTCAGTGATTTCCTTTCAACAAATGATGTTGAAGGATGGAAGAGCTTTATGAATCTGTGGGCAAAACGTATGGGGCCTCAAAGACCAAGGAGGAGGAAGAGGTCAATGATGCGGAACTCAGAGTAGGTCCAAATTACTGCTTCTTATTCTTCCAAGTTTTGGGTTGTGAAATTTTGACTTTGATAGTGTTTCTTGAAAGACTCTGAGGATTTACTCACGTATATGGAAAATAAAATTTACTCTATCAAAGAAACGTTTGTAACAGCATGGACTTTAATGAACCCAGATTTTGGAAACAAA